>NQII01000009.1:1977722-2118570 GCA_002778355.1 Clitarchus hookeri
GGGGGGGGGGGGGGGGTTGTGGGCCAGCGTCGCTCTAAAATTCCTAAACCGTCACACGACAAGATTACGAGGTTTTTTTTTAAAGTGAATTGTTATTGTCACAGTTTTAGGCTGGTACATTTTTGATTTATATGAATCACAAAAATCTTTAGGGTGATATTTATATATAGCTTTGCAAAAATCTATACAAAATTTACTTGGGTTACAGTTAATTTAAATAACAGTTATAGACCTGAGCTAAAAAAGGGTAATTCCTGGAGGTACAAAAGGCAAAGATAATTCAATAACTAAGTAATCTTACTCACATTCTTGTTTCTGCTGTTCTTAGGCTAAAATTGTTAAGGATTATCATGCTGTAGTTAATAAATTAGTTAAAAATAAACAATATTGTGATGTTTGAATGAATAGTGCAATGTAGGTGAATGACTAGATGGAGAGATTTGGACATTCGCCATTGCGATGCAGATGTCTGTCGTGGAAAAACAAGATTGAACACTATATAGCTAAACCCATGTTTTTTCTGCCTTCTTGCCAGTCGCACTTGTGTTGTTTGACTATGTGTGTTGCTGCCTGAAGATGGGAACAGTAGCATTTCCCGAAACATCACATTCTGTCGTGTCTGGGTAAACTTCTGTGTTTGTGTGAGTTTCTTTGTTGTCGTTGTTTGCCAGTGTTGTCTTATTTGTGTAAGCAGATAACTAGCCTGTGTAGTCTTCGGTGTGTTGTCTATTGGTCGTATATAGTTTTGTGTGTGTGTGCATGCGCGTGTATGTATATATATGTTATATTAGTGTTTAGAATTTAGCTTGCTGTCCTGTTTTATTTTACTCGATTCCTTCATGGTATTTTCTGGTTTTGTGCATATATATATATTCTTGACAACAGCATACCTGGCTAGCATTCTATTGTGTCTGGTAAAACTACTGTATTTGAGTGTGTTTCTTTGTGGTTTTGTCCCATTTTGTTCCTACATATTTTATCAGTGTTGTCATCATTTTTCAAGCAGGTTTCTAGCCTGTTTTGGTTTCTATGTTTTATCTGTTGGTTGTGTGCATATATTTTTGACAACTAGTTGCTGTCCTGTTTTTTGTCTCTATTCCCTTTTGGAATTTTCCGTTGTATACATATATTTATTTTCTCGTCTAAAGGTTACTTGTCTTTTTTAAGTATTTTTTTGTATACAGTCTCGTATTTCCCTGACAGTCATCTGCATCGCAATGGAAAATTTTACCACCTCCCGCCGGAGGATGGCCAGCTGGGAGTTGGACTTGACTGCTGGTTAAATAAGAACTAGTGTTTTACCACTATTGTGTAGCCTCCTGTTTGCGATCTGAAAGTTTGGGTAAAATTTTGTAGGTGTTGATGACAAAAGTTATTAAAAGCTAGTGACTTTTCAAGTTTTTACTGTTTCAAGAACATTAAAAAAAATTATATAGTTAATTTTTATATATTTTATATAGTAAACATTATATTTTGTAGTTAAAGATTTATTAATAGCTAATTTTTATTTAATAATACCAAAATTGTGTGGTTAGTAATTTAAGCTTCCTATATCTGAAAGCAAAAGTGAAATGTTAATATATTTGTGACAAAAATTACATTTTATTTCATGTCTTATACTTTCTGTTAATCATACCTCACGAGAAAGTGGAGTTTTTATTTACATTTCATTAAATATCACTTGTCAATTAAATATTGTATGAGCAATGTAAAAATTTGACATTGGGCTATACTTAATATAAGTTAACTCCATTTATTATTGAAATATTTTCCGTCTCATCAGTACTTCTTTTTTCACATAACACCACTTGTGATTCTTTATGCAGCTGCCGCATTACATGTTCTGTGGTTCTCCGTTTCCTTCAAGATAGCAGCACAGTAACGTCCAAAACGATAATTGATTATCAAAAGGAAAATGCCATTGTCGAAAGACATGTCAAAATGTTACTCAATGGTAGTATTTATGATATGAACACATAAGAAGATAATTGCATCTCTGCGGGATAATTTAAATCACCCAAGTGTATTTATTATTACTTAAATACTCGTTATTGTCATATTTCTGCCATATATTACAAATATTATGCAATTTTCTTTCTCCCCAACTTCTGGTAGGAACAGCTAGCCCCTGGTTCATCCTTGGTAATTAGCAACTGGGAGCTAAAGTCGCTGCTAGATGTTGACCGGAAGTGGTATAGCAAAGTTCTGTGATAGCCAGCAGTTAATTTTTGACTAGGAGATTAACAGGAAGTGGTAAAACCAGCCCTTAATGAAACTGACATTGTCATAGCTTACTTTTCAGTAGGGGAAAAATAACCATGCAGGTTCTTAAAATTTGTTGTAAAACACTCTAATAAAATATTAAAAACAAAATATTGTAATCTTGAGTATTTATTATAATTCTTTAAATTACATTCAGTTCAGGATTTTGAGTGTGTAGTTTTTTTATGAATAGCATAGCAATTCACTTAACTTTATTAACGTGATGACTGTGTCCATGCAATAAAATAGTGTTTTACTGTCATTCTGTACTGCTTGCATGATCAAACTTAGTGTGTAATATAGTTGCTTTTGTTGTACATTTTACATTTAAGTTCATACTGATAGTAACCCAGGTTACACCACCTTTCACATCATTTAGCTGATGCATCTTTCCAAGTTTCTCTCTTACAACCTTGAAATATCATATTTTACCTGTGGGCTGGGCAGAAGGGTTGACAAGTATCAAGTAATTTTTTACCTTTCTCTCAATTCTCATCTCTTGAGCTTATGTAAAATGCTAAATCGAAATGTAAAATATCTACAGTAATTTTGACAATCTGTATCTTTGTGCAGATTATCTGCCAACAGAGTTAATTTTAATTGAAGTGGTCATAATGTGAACTCTACTAATGTTAAATCATACCTTTGTATATAGATGTAATATAAATGAGGCATTCTCTCAAATGGGCTATTGCAGTAGGCCTACAATAATGTGAAGGCCTGTATATTGATGTTATGCCCATTGAAAATGTGTGAAGTGTCTTTCTTTTTGTATAATTCTCATATATCAACATATGTTGTGTACTTGCTGATTAGAGTGATTAATTCTTATTTCATAAATTCTTCCATAAGCTTCTGCATTAAGCTGTTATATAACTTTGCATGCTGCTGTTAAAACTTAACATTCATTTTGTTATGTTACACTAGTTACAGTGGTTCTGTTCCATATAAACTATGTAAATTACAGTGGTGTTTATAATTCTAAACCTTAAGTTTTGTGTAAATAATACATACAGTCAAAAAGCTGATTGTTTGCAACTACTTTTTTTAAGTGTTTTGTATAACATTCAATACTGCTGTATTTTAATTTTAATAATCTTACATTTTCAGAATTTAGTGCTCTGCTTCAGACTACACTTTACCAAAGATTCAACTACTATAAATACAGCTGGTGCTACCATAAGACAATTAGTATCTTTGGTGTTTGAGAGGGTTTTTATTGAGGATGAGTACTTCAAAGAAGCAGAAAGTAAAGAAGTTGACTTGGAAGAACTGAAAACACCAAGTAATGTTGCTCCTAAAGGCTTACAACCATGTGCTGCAGATGCTTACTTGATGTTCCAAGTTAGTTTTCTATATTTCTGTAGTTTTAAATGTTTGCAATACTTAAGATTTTTTGCTATTAAATTAATATTTTGGAACAAATAATTTACATTTTAATTAGGAAAACAAATATTTATTCTGTATTTTGGTTCTGTAGTTAATTTGTTTTTATTATAGTTCATAAATTATAGATACAGAGAAGTCTTTCATTGTAATGCATAGCTCTGTCATAAATTACCTATTACCATGTACTAAAACCATAATCAGCTGTTAACCTCTATCTTCATTGCTTTATGTATGTGAAATGAGTTTTTTGGGGTCACAGACTACCACAGTTATACTATCAACTAACTGCAGTCTAGTTTTCAAGCTTTCTTGATTATTTTTGTTGTGTATTTCAGATATGTTAAGGTCATCTCAGGTAGTGCCAAGTGATGTTAATGATATGTAACAATTAAAGTATGAAAGTTCTTATGTTTTACTTAAACTTCTTGGAAGAATTTTCAAAGTATGCCTACCTGGGATTATAGTTCTGGCTGTCAATTTGAAAGGTATTTCCTCAACAAGTGAGATAATTAAGCATGGGATACAACAAGGATCAATTTTGGGCCCACTGTTGTTTTTGCTTTTTATTAATGACTTTCCCCTTTACATAGGTTCTGGTGCATCACCTGTGCTTTTTGCAGATGACACCATCCTGTTATGTTCTGAAAAAACAATAAAAGAATGATCAGATGTAGCAATAAATAGTTTTACTTAGTTGACCTCGTGGTTTACAGCAAATCAACTAACATTAAATATATATCAAACTAAATTCATGCAGTTTGCAAAAAAAACTACGTTTGTACGAAAAGTTACTGTCTAAAAAATATGTTTCAGATAAAACAAATCCCACAAGTTAAATTCCTAGGCTTGGGTGTTGATGAAACTCTTAATTGGGAAAATCATGTCTTGCAGATAATGCAAAAAACTTGGTGCAGCTTGTTTTGCATTACAAAATTTTGTCAGATGAATAGACCCAGAAGCTGCTAAAATGGTTTATTTTTCATACTTTCATTCCATTATGTCTTATGGGGTCATGTTCTGGGGTAACTGTTAACAGTATAAAAGTTTTTATAATGCAAAAGAGGGCAATGAGAATATTAAGTAAGAAAAGAATGATGGATTCATGCAGAAAAGTATTTAATAATTACACAATTTTATCTCTTCCTAGCCAATACATTTATTCCTTGCTGAGTTTCACCATGGATAATTCAGATAACTTTAATAAGAACAGTAGCTACCATAAGTACAACACTAGAACTTCAAACAATGTACATAAACCCGCTGTACAATTACAAATGGTCAAGAATGGTGCCTTATACGTGGCCACAAGAATGTTCAACAAATTGCCCATTGACATCTGTAATGTCACATATCCTAAAGCAGTTAGAAAATTATTGAAATACTTTATGTTGTCATGTTCTTTATATTCTGTCAAAGAATGCATGGAGGTGTGAAGGTATTAATATTTGTGAGTTCATGTAATGCATATTTATTTACTCAATATGGTATTACTGTTTAAGTATGTCTTTTAATTATGACAATTTTGTATTGGATGATATTGTTATGGTTTTGTCATACGTTATTGTAAAAAAAATGACTTGTTCCATATTCTTATGACTTTTGCCAAGTTTATTAAAGACAATGCAATGAATATTAAATAAATAAATTAATTAACTAACATGTTTGCATAAATATCTGTTATCACATTCATTTTATAGTTATTGAGAACATGAATTCTAGTAACTGGCAATGTAAGAACATTTTCTATAAAACTTAACCTAAAAGTGCCATATGATATGTCTGGGGAACAAAGAATTCAAGGTATCACTGCAGTTCGTATCCCTGGGAATTTGTCCATGTACAGCTACATTGGTAGATACCTGTACAATAGAATGTTTACCTGTTCTCAGGACATGGTAACTAACTCGCTTTTGCAAACCCTCATGAACCTCTACCATCTTACCCAGCAAAGGACTGATCAAATTTTCAGATATTTCTTTGTATAAGGGAAGAAAATGTTTATTTCCCTGATGTTGAAAGCTTAACTATGAGAGAAAGAAATGTTATTTTTAAAGTAAATATCCGTGCTCCTGTAACTGGTGTGCTGCTCATCTGTTCAGCATAAAGAAGCTTTGTAGTGTGTGTGTTGTCCTCACCCCGTCCCCTCCAGAAGTAACCTAATAGGGGTACCAAGTGACGCTTGCATCACAATTGAGGTTCATGTTATTCACAAAGAATACAGAGAGTAAAGCATGACTGTTTGTGACTAATGTTACAAGCATATGTATCAGAAAGTTTACATATTGCTTGCACAGTTAAATAATGTAATAAATAATTTGTCAAGGTAATGCCATATACATATTTGCATCTTATTGTTATTTGGTCACTGCTTTGCATCGCTGCCCTTGTAGAACCATCCGGTGCAAGCGAAGGAGTGTATGATGTTCACGCCGTAATATGAGGAACAAAGGCATACTATGCAATAAGTCTACGTATCTCGCATGCTCCTGAGCTTCTGCGGATTGAATTTCTAAGGAATTATGTGCCTACTACCATAATTTGTATCTGGGTTTGCCATCATCATCAAGCCACTACATGAACTGATTGAGGCAAAAAGAAAATTTCATTGCAACACTGAATGTGAAGTAGCTTTTAGTAAACTAATGGAAATTTTGATATCTCCACCAGTCCTGGAATTTCCGAAACGTGAGGGCACATTCATTGTTGACACTGATGATATTGATGTAGGCATTGGAGGTGTGTTCTCAGATTCAGGATGGGAAGGAAAGATCATTATAATACTTCAGTAAGGTATTGCACAAGCCTAAGAGAAATTACTGTATTACACGCAGGAAGCTTCTTGCCATGAAGAAGGCAATTTCACACTTCCTCCCTACCTTTATGGCAGACATTTTATTCCAAGAAATGGCCATACTTCATTACACTGGCTACTAAATTTCAACAACCCTGAAGGTCAAATAGCCCAGTGGATACAGTATCTTCAACAATATGGCTTTGAAATACAGCACAGATCTGGACATATACACAGCAATGCAGATGCACTTTCTAGGAGGCCATGTGAGCCATTCTGTCTCCATTGTGAATGACAGTAAGAAAAAAGTAGTGAATCGCCAAAGGTACAGAGGACAAGAATTAAAGGTTCTGTGTCTTGTGTTGGGTCACCTACCTGGAGTGATGAGGGTATTAGGAAATATCAGCTGAATGATCCCACTTTGCAGCCATTAATAAAGTGGAAAGAAGCTGGCTGTCTGTCAAAATTGGAAAAAATATCCAGCCTGAGCATAGCAGTCAAAGCATATTGGGCACAATGGAATTCCCTCTTACTGAAGAATGGCGTGCTTTACAGGAACTGAGAAAGTAATGATGGAAAATACACATGTTTACAGTCAGTCCTTCCAGAATGCAGGATTCCCAAAGTTTGGAAGGAACTTCAATACACTGCAGCCAGTGGGCACTTTTGTGTTAATAAGACAGTCGACAGTGATAGGCTGATATTCTACTGGCTTCATTGTCTGGAGGATGTTGAGAAGTGGTGCTGAATGTGCGACACCTGCTCTGCGAGGAAGGGTCCAAAGACCAGAGGACAAAGTCACCTCCAGAAATACAATGTTGGTGCCCTATTCGAGAGGATGGCAGTAGATATTCTGGGCCCGTTGCCTGTCACATAGAGAGATAATCAGTATCTACTGGTTGCCCAAAATTACTTTACTAAGTGGCCTGAGGTCATTCCCCTCCCTAACCAGGAAGCACATACTTTGGCCTATGCACTTGTAGAGCATGTCTTCTTGAGGTTTGGAGTGCCATTAGAACTCCATTTTGATCAGGGAAAATATTTTGATGCTGCTGTGTTCCAGGGGTTATCAAAGATTCTGGGAATGAGAAAGACTAGGACTACAGACTTACACCCTTAGTAGGATGGAATGGTTGGGAGGCTTAACCACACTCTTGAGAAATCCCTGTCAATCTTTGTGGCAGACAACCAAAAGGACTGGGATTCAAAGGTGCCATTGTTCCTCCTTGCTTACGATTTGGCAGTTCACGAGTCCACAAGGATAACACCATCAAGGATGCTGTTTGGAAGAATGCTACGCCCATCTAGTGACCTGCTGTTTGGCCAACCAACATAAGAAGATGCTGCAGCCCCTGATTATGCCAGCAAATTACGTAGCAGACTAGTTGGCATTCATGATTTTGCTAGACAGCATCTCAGAATAATTAGCGATAGGATGAAGACTTGGTATGACAAGAGTGTTGGACAAGGTATTTCAAGAACAACTGGTGTGTGTGTATATAACCCACAGAAGCAAAAAGGGTATACTGCCCGAAGCTACACAAATGTTGTGAAGGCCTCTATAAGATTCTGAATGTGATCAACGAAATGGTCTTTTGGATTTGTAGTCATTGCTCTCATGCGAAGCAGAAGGTTGTCCACATCAATCGACTGATGCTCTACGAAGGTCCAGAAGTTGCAGAGTCTTTTTGGAATGAACAGACTTAAGGAGGAGGCAGTGTTACATTGTCGCTGCCCTTGACCCATCTTGTCTGGGCAAAGGAGTGTGTGAAGGTCATGCTGTAATTTGACGAACAAAGGCTTGCCGCCACGCATGCCGCCGCGATAAGCCTACCTATCTCGCGCACTCCTGACCTTCTGCAGATTGAATTTCTAAGGAGAAGTGGGACGGATGAAGGGCAGCGATGCAAAGAAGTGACCACATAACACTGCCCCCTCCTCAAGTCTGTTCATCGCGAACAGACTCTGAAACTTCCGAACGTATAGCGCCAGTTGGTCGTGTAGGCAGCCAGGGCATCTGAGAGCCTTCTGTACACAACAGCAACAACAGAAGCAGCGGTGGGACAATAGGCAGCGAGAGGCAGGTGATAGTATAACACATTCGGAAAACTTGTAATCACTAATCTTGGGGAACAAAGGTCTATGTCTGCTGGAGAGAAGGCCTCCGTGTTCTTACGTGTAAGTTTGGTGAAACAGGATTTGGATGCAATACTGGTGGAGGGGAGCCTGAATGATGTTCCTTGCCAGATGGTCTTCGACGCTGGGGCTACCATAATGCTATTTGACTACGGTAACAGGTGAGACTACACCAGTTATAGGAAAGAGAAAAATGAACTTGAAGCTTGGTGACATTAGTCTAGAGCATGATATATTCATAGCAGAAATAGAGGATAAAGGTATTTTGGGCTTGATGTACTACGTAGCCTAGGGTGCTGTATCGATTCTCAACTGGGTGTGCTATGGGTAGGCAGTACAGAGTTGGAGTCAACACTGCATGATTTGTTTTTGCCAATTAGCTTCACTGTAGTCTGTTGGCAACCTACTGTGCTACCTGCTTCTAGTGAAATTGTCATTACAGGCAGATTTAAAGGAAAATTTGTCAGGCGGTTGGATCTAATATAGCCAGTAGAGAAGTGTGGAGTCCTGCTAGGTAGTGTCGTAGCAAGGACTTTGGTATCTTATAATTCTGACAGTTTGCCAGCTAGAATGATAAATTGGTCTGATAGTGCAATTCATCTTGAGGAGGGGGCCATGAGAGGTATTTGCAAGCAGGTCACACACGTACTTCCAAATGTTCCAGAAGATTCTGTGATAAAACAAATTGGATGTCCTCTACCAAATGTACTACTAATACTACTTGATGTAAATACACAGCCTCTCGGCCAATGTACTTTTATATTTTAACGTAGCGCTCTTAGCCATTCGGCCATCCCGCGCTACGACCGCCCAATCGGTGGGGAAGAGGGATCACGCCCTCTCATCACAGGTGACCCAGCAATGCACCTGAGGTAACCAAATCCAAAGCCCCGATTTGATACACAAGTACGGTCGAAAGCACCCTTCCACAATGTTATGAGACCCTTGTACTCAGACACCAAGTGTGTGGTCTGGCCGGAGTACTACCCGGACTCCTAGTGTCTTGCCAGGACACTACCGGAGCAGGTGCCTGCTCACTGCTCGGTCTTTCTTTAAGAGAGGGAATCTCTCCAGACCTTCTCCAGCATACGGAGTTAACCACTGCCAGCACGAGTCCAACCTCTATTGATCGAAACACCAGAGAGAACCTCGGATGGGGCCAACCCGATCAGTCCGTGCTCCCACTTATTTACCATGGCACTTGTGGGTTTTCAGTTACCTGACCACCCCACCAATACTCTGCACAACCCACTGGAAGGGTGGAGTACGAACGACTCGGAGCGGCATACGTCCTCGATTCCTCGGGGAATGCCGAAATCGGGGATAGCAACCCTTGCTCTGTATTGGGGGATTCTCATCATTTAAGATCATAGAATCATAGATCCCCCTGCTGTCACTACAGCCTCCAAGCCATCGTCACCACTTCCCACCACTAGCAGTACAGTTGGAGGAGCCGTCATCAGGCACTGACCATTACCATACAAGGAAATTTCTTCACACAGAAAATTCCTGTCTTGGGCCTTATCGGCCTGAATGCCAAGTGGTCGGGCCTAGGTACTAACTATCGACCCAAACCATCACTGCAAATATTCCTTACCAGCCATGAGGAAACTGGTTCCTATAGGGAAACTGGCAGCGGAGCCCAATTTGTAAAGCACAGGGGTGACACTGGTAGCCTTGAGTCGCCATGAGTGGAGAGAGACTATAAGAGACGCATCATCCACCCTTTCTAGGGCCGATGCGGTAACCAGGCTGGGCTACTATAGCATAGTACTGCCACACCACCTCAAACACCCGGAAACCTTCCTCCTGGAGGAGTCACCGACCCATAACCCCCTACCAAACATACTATAGGTCAATATACAGCCTCTTGGCCATACGTTTGCTATTTTTACATAGCGCTCTTAGCCAAACTGCCATACCGCGCTTTGGCCGCCCACTCAGCGGGGAAGAGGGATCACGCCCTCTCAACGCAGGTGTCCCGGCAATTCACCTGAGGTAACCAAGTCCAAAGCCCAACTTGATACACAAGCTCCACCAGGAGCACCCTACCACAAGGCCTGAGACCCTCGTACTCAGATTACCAAGCTTGTGGTCTGGCCGGAGCAATATCCGGACCCCTAGTGTCTTGCCAGGACACTACCGGAGCAGGTGTGGAACATACTGGGGGAACTGCTAGTAAGAGCAAAAGTAAATCTTGACGGATACCAGGAGAAGGCTGTCTTGAATTACTGAAGAGAAATAGAGATGCCTTCTCGTGTGGACCAAATTACCTTGGATGGACCTCCCACCACATTGATACAGGAGACGTTAGGCCCATAAAGCATCCACCAAGACGACTTCCACTAGCTTCGCTTGAGGCAGTTGAGGGAATTCTGTACAAAATGAAAGAACTATCAGTTAATCCATGGTCATCCCACTTCTGACAATAGTGTTAGAATATGCCAGAAGGGAGTATTCAAGTTCTTAAGGGATGGAGGTTTTAATAAAAATAAAAGAAATCTAAATTTGATTGTAATGTATTTACGCGGATATTATTTACAACATTTAACCATCACCACTATTACTCTTATTATTTTCAGTGAGTTCAATATTTAATATTTATCTCAATTATAATTAAAGTCCTTCTCAGTGTCTATATTGACTATAGTTACTAAATCCACAAATTCACACTCATTAACTGCCATCATTTGAAAAGTCTTACACTTACGCATCCAGTTCAATAGTCCCACGTGCCAGTGCACTCTTCAATGCACCAATGCTTACAGTCTGCAGATTTTACTCCCGTTGGTCACTTCCTTCATCACTCATTGCTCTACTGGATCATCGTTTATAGCTTCAGGTTGCACAATCACCCAAACTCTCAAAAACTGTCGGCTTGGAGACCTATCAGGCTTAAATAATCTCAGTTGACTGATCTGGAAGGTTCCCAGCACCCCGAGTCCCGCTGAGAGAAGCTACGGCAATAACCAGAACATTCTTTGTAGATAACCTTAGAGATTCAATCTGCCAAAGGTCAGGAGCATGCGAGATACATAGTATTATAGCTGTAGCATGCGACTGTATGTGTGGCACATGCCTTTGTTCCTGAAAATATGGCGTGACCTTCACACACTCTTTCGCTCTCACCAGATGGGTCATGGGCAGATAACATTATGATGTTTTGCACTGATATCAATTTTATCACTGTATGTGAATTTTTATTGCCTCTCAAGTTAAGAGTCTTTGAAATTTTTCATGAAATTGTTAATGTTGTTAACTGGCGAGGCAGTAGGTGGAAGTAGTAACGTTGCAGTAGTGTTGCCAGGATGCCAGGCCGTGATTTCGCACATGGCCACACGGTGAGCACAGACTTTATCTCAGGTCACGGCGTAGCCACGTGGTATGTATCAACATAGGCACACATCTTTTCTGCTCCATTGTTAGCCATGGAGCAAGCTGAATGCAAGTACAGGAGACATGACTACTTAAACTCAGTAAATAAGCATGACCACGTGCACGTTAGATCCAGAGCCATCTGGTGTTTAAGTAGAGACCTGGAATATCTTGGATGGAATTCTCTAAAATTCTGGAGTAAAATAGGTGATATTTTTTAGTGCAAATAATTGCAACTGGCACAAAAATAGCTGGATAGGGCAAATTTCTATAATATGCATAATTATACATAGTTTTTATAAATTTTTAAAGTATCATACATGACAACTAAATTCCAATGCAACGGAAAGTATGATTATACCACAAGAGTTACAACTGAAAAGATGACATGTGAGAAAACAATTCAACTGTTTGATTCTTAAGCATATGAAGACAACAGTCTAGATTGGTTAAACTCAAGTTTGTTCTGTGATTTGTGAGAACAGATGAAAATTTTGAGAAAAATCTCTCACAGTCAACATTTGGTACTGGAAACCACATTGCTTTTAATTCACTGTTCACCAAAGACTTACATTCACATTGAATTGATTTCAGCAATTCATGAACATTTAGATCACTATTCTTTTGTAACTGGGCCTTAAGGTCCATATGTGCATGCATACCCTCATCTAGTGGCATATGTTAACACTCAGTGTCTCTTAAACAATTATGCAACAGGCTCCAAAATTTATTTGCCGGATCCTCTGCAATTGAGTGTCTAATTTCAGAGAAATGTGACTTGCAGTGTTTTTCGTTAATTCAATGATTTTTGTTTTGTACACATTTTTCATTTTTTCCAGTCCTTCATTAACATGATCACTGAAAACTGCACTGACACATCTTCTTTTAAGGTATTTTAATTTAGGATACAGCTCAACTGCCAAAGGTTTAGAGTTTGTTTCTAAACTGACCAATAAAGGCTTAATCACAGCACTCAGGGACTTAACAAACACATTTTCAACATGTAGCACATTAATTTCATCTTCCTTGAAATTATGAAGAAATGTAGAGCCACTGTTGAAATTACTTTCTCTTGCTGCTTGTGACTGCAGGAAGATGAAAAGAATCTCCCAATTATCTGTCAACTCTCAACGGTGTAAACCAGGAGTTCCAGCGAGTCGGAACAGGAATGGGGAAGATGTTTACCCCTTCTCTTCCAAAAATGGTTTGAAAGCATGGCACTTCTTCATTGCAGTAAAAAAAATTTACTTAACTTCAATCACAGTTTGGTTGAGTTACAAAAGATTGTCTCTGAACAGTTCACCAAGTGTGTGCCCAAAATTGAATACGAATTACCTCATCTGGTAAAAGGACAGAAAGGCAGGCAAAACAAGTGTTCATGTATTTTGCAGAATCACTGACGAAAGCAACCACTTGATTTATTTAAAGAGCATCTGAAATAGTGTGGGCACATGAATGTTAATTTACATTTTCTAAAGATGCCATTGCAGCAATTTACTAATCTTATTTATCTTCAGGCTCGACAGTGGAAAGAATAACTACAAAAATTGTCTACCTTTTTTGTTTGTCATTTCATCCGACATAACAGCAACCTTCTTTTCCTTTAAGGCTGCAATTACCTTCTCCTTATGCAAGCTTGCCAATGAAGGTAGATATTGCCTTCTTTAGGGAGTTGCTGCATGGGAGTTCTCCAGCACGGACAACATTCTGTCATACCCAATTCCTGACCGCTGGGTGATTTGCTTTTTAAATGGGTATGTTGGCCGACACCATCATCTCCAATGTGGTGGTGACAAAATCCAATTTAGCAGCTTGGACTAATTATGAAATGTGCTGAAAAAGTGATCAGCACAAAGAGACTGCTCCTTTAAAAAAATGGGAAAAAATTGAAAAAACTACAGTTCTATTTTAGCTCTACAGAGGATGCTGAATCACAATTGCTTAGGCACATCAATTTATTCAGCCAACATTCTTAGCAATCCAACAAAGGGGAGGGGTATGAACACCATAAAGATTGTGGGGTAAAAATGTAGAAAAAAAAGTTAAATTTTTTTTTTCAAAAATACAAAGTACCATCTGTGAAATTCAGAAAAGTGTAAAAACCCTGTAGTAGAGAGGGCTAATGATTTTGTTAAAATGCATACATTTTTAACAGAAGTTAAAATAAAAATAATGAAGCTGTGTAATTGGTGTGACCCTCCTCCGGGAAACAGAGTAGTGCAGAATTGGCATCTAACCCGCTTGTTTTTGTAGTAGTTAGCATTTTGTGTGTAAATTCAGATGTTTCTCAATTTTTGCTCCACAATTTCCTGGTTGTATAGCCCTCCCATCTGTGGGGTTTTCATGAATATTATGAAAATGGAAATTGTAGTTTTTCTGCATTTCTGCAGGGTATTTTTTTATGTTTTAGTATTTGTACATCTAAAATATAACATTTTATAAAATTTTGTTCCCTATTTTTGGAAAAGTCGCTTCAACTGCATAATTACGATATAGAGGAATGTGATCTTTGAGTGAATAGTGCAATGGGGGTGAATGACTAGATGGAGATTTTTGGACATTCGCCATTGCGATGCAGATGTCTGTCATAGAAAAACAAGACTGAACATGAAAAAATACTTAAAAAAGACAGGTAACCTATGGACCAGAAAAGAAATATATATAGAGGAATATGAAAAAACATTTATAGGTTTCCTGAAATTTATTTTCAATCATTTCCTTAGGGCAGAACAGGTAATAGTTTCCTTTAAACCATTTTACAGTGCTTCATTTTAATGTATTATGGATATTCAAAAAATTATTTTACTAATAATATCACAATATCAGACTTAAACACACACGCACACACACTGTACTCTATAACTCTTTTTAAGGAGAAATTATTAACAGGTGTGTATAAGTCTTTGGCTGAGAACAAGTTTGAAGCATCCTGCACCCTGCAAGATAAATGTGAATCTAAGAACAGTGTAGGTTGTCAACCATGTAATTTAAATTAAAGTCCTTGGGGTGTATTGACCCGCGGGTTGGTGAGACGACTTGCGGAGATGGAAATGAAACGGTTCCAAAAACTTAAAAATGTGTACAGGCATCCTGATTTCATTTATTAATTCTTTTTATCACGCTAGATAATTGTTAGAGTGGTTCATTAAGGTCATGGCCATTTCTTTCCTCATTCCCAAGTATCCATGCTACTGGTTCCATTTTTAATGTAAATTAGGCATTAAGTAAGACACAACTACAATTAATTCTCTATAATAGGTGTTAATAGAAAATTTTTGTATTCCTCAGCCATCACATGTATTTATTTCCAGTACACAGGTGAAACATATACCATTGCATTGTCACTATAGGGCATGTTATTATCCCACATTATTTAAGATCATTATAGTAGTTAAGCAGCATCCTTCTTAGCCTTCCGGCACATAAACTAGGGTACAAAGAAGCCCTAATTAAAATAAATCTGTTACTGATAAACAAAACTAATTGGTGTAAGTCCCCACTTCTGTATTTATCTTGTATTTCAGCTCCAAATTCAGGACATCATCCCAGGTCAGGCAGGTGGCAACCAGAACCCATTCCTTTAGTTGGGATACTGCTACTTAAATTAATGATATGAAGCATATTGTTTTACAAGTCTAACGCCATATATACACACAGTACCTCGATTATACATTTACGTTAATCTTATATTCAAGACAGATCTATTTTCATGGGAGTCATTATGGTTCAAAATTGTTATTAGGTTATTTTTATCAGCCACCATATTTAAAATGAGCTAAATTTGCTTTGCTGCTACAGACTTAAAACAAGGGCTTACAAGAGCTTTGAAAATAGATAATTTCTTTGCTAATAAAGTTAAAAGTTTATAGTTTTTGCATGTTAAAATTCATATTTTTGATCTGAAAAAAATATAATAATACTGAAAGTATTTTTTTTTAATATTTAGTAAACTCTTGAGAATTGGGATGTCTTTGTGAAAATAATTACCATTTTTGATGACATGTTATATATAGTAACTTGGTGTGAAACTACAAATTATAATGTTTTGTGTTTGAGAGATTTCTGGTGCTTAACATTGGAGATCTGTATGGGTTGATAGGGGTGAATTGAGGTGGGGATGGAGCAGTGACAGAATGCAATATCTCAAGAAAATCCACCTGTCAACAGTAATTCCTACCTCATTTCCCAAATGTAAAAATTTTGGTTTGACCCGGCTAAGAATGCAACACAGTTTCCCATGGTGGGAAGTTGCTGATCTAACAACACCACCACTGCAGCCACAGACATTTTTTTACTATAATTATTGATATTGTAGATCTCTGTATGCAAATTTACATGTAGGTTTAAAATCGTGGTAATTATTAAGTTTAGGGGCTTTTCTGTAAAAATAAAAATAATTCACGGAAAATGGTATATTTCCACTCTACTAATGATGCAGAACACAAATATACTAGGGGCATCAACGTCCAACTAATTTCGTAATATGTGCCCACCTAACCTAACAGAACCTAACCCCACGATGGGTGAATCACTATTTTGCATTTTTAAACTAACCTAGGATTGTAGGGTTTTACACTAGCCTAGGATAGTAGGGTTTTACACTAACCTAGGATGTTTGGGTTTTACACTAAACTACGAATGTAGGATTGTAGGGATTTAAAGGAACCGTAAAACACACCAAAAGAATGTAAATTGACTCACCTAGGTAGGGGACTGGTATAATTCCTCTGACGTTAATAGACGTAAACAAACATATTTCGCAAGTTTTTGAAATATGCTCTACTTATTTTAACATTACACCCTCTTGAATATGAACAAGGTAAACTGTGCAGAACCCATTAATGCAACTTTTGTTGGTCTAGGACGTTTCTTTCAGAAACGTAAACAAACTGGCTATACTGCTCATTTTGCAATTTTGTTCAATTTTTTTTTTAAATCTTGTACTAATTTTAAAGCTATGCCCCTAGTATATTCGTGCTCTACATGATTAGTAGAGTAGAAATATACCATAATTTGGAATTTTTTTTGTGTTTTTCAGAAAAGCCCTTAAACTTAATAATTACCAAAATTGTTCTCTATTGTCTATCTTAGATTAAAATGTGCAAGATTTATTTCATTATGTGTTTCCTTGAAAGAGGAACAAAATAAAAAAATTGTTTTTGCCTAAGGTACTCCCCTACTTGTTAATTACAATATCTGTAATGTTTGTTTTGTGGTTCAAACGGCTATAGAAATGAAGGTCCTTAAATATGTGAAAAATCCCAGCAGTAATTTTAAGACTGCATTTTTGGTTAGTGTGTACTTAAGTATACATACTAGAAAATCACTTTACTACCCAATAAAATCAATTACTTTAAAATAGGTAAAAATAAAGTGTTTTGAGGATAACACTTATTCATAAATATCTTCAGTTTTACAAGTTAGCGTCCATATTAATGTGAGTTATATTTTTTTTTGTAGAGTAATATTATTGAATTTTTATGGAACAGTAGAGGGCAATATATATATATATATTTATTTATTTATTTATNTTCTTATTTCTACCCGAAAAAAAATGTTTTTTACACCTGATTTGTAAAACTTTAATATTATTGTTTTCCTTTGAAAATATGAGGATTTTAATGATGTACATACTATACTGTCATTGCGCCTGCAAAACTCGCTATGTGCAAATAATGTCCAATTATGAATTTTGCACATAAAGGAGCAGAAACTCACTTGGTACCATCCTACAAATCCCGCTATCTATACATGAAACTCTAC
Organism: Clitarchus hookeri; assembly: GCA_002778355.1. NCBI lineage: Eukaryota > Metazoa > Arthropoda > Insecta > Phasmatodea > Phasmatidae > Clitarchus > Clitarchus hookeri. The sequence continues at coordinate 1,995,439 of NQII01000009.1, forward strand.
GCTGCCAAATGAAAATCAATTTCATCTATGTGATACGTAATCAAACTGCGCCTATTAATACCGCTAAGTGTAACATTAACAGATAGCGACTTTTGGCGTGCAGCGAAGTAAGTACAACTGTTCACCAAACCAGCTATGTGTACCTTCCCGCCATATTAGTTTATCAATAATCTGTGTTTTGCTTGTATTGTCGAACATTACTCACAGCTCGTTGTTAGAATGAGTGTGCAGGTTCATGTTATTGAGGATTGAAGTAAGCTATTTCAGTGCCTTTGTCTATACCTTAGATATGTTTGCACTACCTTATTTGCCTCACCATATTCTGTATGACACCGAAATATTAGTACCCCAATGCAAGTGTTTGTATCATATGTGTTGCAGTAGCGTTCTGACATACAGGGAAGAGAAAGGAAACTTGTTAGAATGGTAATGGAAATGGTGACAGGCAACATTGTAAGTAAATATATTTTGTCAGGTAAAGGGCAACAGTGTTATTATTCTTGGTATCGGTTAATCCAAAACGTTTGCGAGTTCTACTAGTCGCACTGTACATTTCTACGTTTACAGACGATGATGACAACATTATGAACCCGCTGAATGCTGCAAGATGACCTAAATGTTTAGTAGACCTACATGTCCCACTTGCTGGAGCAGTTGTGGACATGAACATTTCTGGAAACAGCAATATGAAGAAAGATGCAGTTGCACACTCCACTTTGATGCATGATGCAGTCCATAAAAGCACTGCAAATTAAATTATGTCATCAGTATTTGGGCTACGCTCTGCAATGAAATGGATACTTCCATTGCTTTTCACATAGATACGTGGATTCCACAGCCACCATTTTACATCATTTCCATTGTCTCTTCTATTGAATATTCTTAGCATATCTTTGATTTACATTTGTTTGAGACAGTAGTTAGTATTCTGTACTTATTTCAGGTGATGACATCTTTATTGAATCACTGCAGTCATCTGCAGCCCAAAAGAAGGGTAAAGATTTAATAGGTGTGTGCAATACAGAAAAAGAACCTGGTATCTGGAAGGAGCCTGATGGTACTCTTAACAGTGCAAAAGAACTTCCAGTATCTGATCATGCGATACGTAATGATACACACCCAGGACAAGAAAGCACACCAGTTTGTACTCGTAAGCCAAGGAATTCAAGGGAAGAAAATAAACAATTGTGAGTGCATGGTCAAAAATACAAAGGCTTGAAGAGAGTAGATGGTGTTTGCACCACAGTCGAAAAATGTTAAAGAGAATTGGCTCCCAAAATGTGTATACACAAAATCAGCAAATAGCGATTAACAAGAAGTTTCAGATGTAACAAAATTACCGAACATGCAAGGAAAGACATGTTTAACAGTTTTTTGAAAATAAATACAGTGGATGAAAAGAAAACGTTTATGAACACAATAGTGGGTTTTAGAAAGCCCGTCAGGAGAAGGTTGCAAACAAATGCAGAAAGTGCTCGAAAAAAAATTCATTTCATTGCTAATTAAGAAATGAAAAAGGGACTAAAATCCAGGTTTGTGGAGAATTATTTCTGGCAACTGCCGGTATCAACAAAGAAGCATTTAGCTCCTGGATAAAGGAACAACATAGAGGCGGGGGTTCAGATGGAATTACATTAAATGAGATAACTGATGAAGATGAAATGCCAAAAAAAGAAACTAAAAGGGAATGAGAGGAATAACACAAAAAAAAAAAGGGGGGCTGGAATCTTATTCTGTCAGACAGTGGCTAGAACTGATACCTAAAGTTCCTAGCCGTTATTGCAGGGCTTCGACTTCCAGAATTTATGTTGAGCCTACTTTCACGTCTTTGTCACACATGCATAAAATGTACGAAGACTGGTGTAAAGAGACTGTTAACACTTATGTGGGAAGGAAGCAGTTTACCGAAATTGTAGATCATGAAAAGATTTTAATATTTCAGCCCAGGAAAGACCAATGTGACACATGGTACTGGCAGACCCTACCTCTACATAGAAGAAAGGTATTGACTGACAGAGAACAAAATCAACTGTACGAACATCAGTTGAAAATTAATGCCAGCAAGTACAGAAGCCTGCAGTCTGTAAAAGAGTTTCTGCACAAAGACTACCAACTGTTTTATGACAGCTTAAAGCATGAGTAGTGAAATTGAGTCCAAACATACGTCACAGGAGGTATTTGTATTACCATGTGTAAAGTTTACTGTAATTTTACATTATGTACTACCATTTCATGTATACACAATTTTGTTTACTGTGTTTATTCACTGTTATCTTATCAGTTTAGTTTCCCCATAAACTATACTGTATTAACCCGCTATATATACAAATGGCACAACCAAAACCCGCTATGTGTAATCGTAAATACATATATTCATATTACGTAACTACAGCACCAGAGATTTAGTTTACAATTAGACCACATTACTAACCACATCTATTGCACGTGAGATGACTGTTATTAGCTTTAAGAAGTTACTCAGTGTAATCTAATAATGTTTTTTCTCAGTATGAATTTGTCTTCATACACATTGTGGTATTCGCAGGCACAGCGACGATATTTTATCATAAACAAACTACAGTTTCCTTTACAGAGATGTCAGTGCCCTTTAAAACAAACTTCTTCCTGCACAAAATACTTAAGATTTCCACATCAAGTTTGTATATGTTGTGTTTTTTTAAACCTACCTAGGCAAGTTACGATGATGTGATAAATCTGTTTCCATGGCAGGAATAAATATACTGTAACGTGTGCAATAAATATACTAAAACACGTATCATGACCGCTGGGTATGAAAGGGTATTGTTGCGTCTCACACTCGGCCAGTGTGTGTGTGATTGCAAATTTGGATGTGTGAAATTTATACGTTTTAACCAAAAACTATTTCTATTACCAAATTAATTATTTGAAAGTCATGTTTGTTTATTTATCACAACTTTGTCTCTTTACCCTAGGGGTTTCAAAAACAACTGTGTAACGTGCTTACGTTTATGTGATTTGAATGTTTTCCACAATCCTAACAAATGACTAAGCTCATCCAGAAAATTCTAAATAAATAATTTAATAAACCTAGTAAAAAGCTAAGTATCTATGCAAAGAAACATGAGCGGAATAAAAGTTACGCTAGGTCTATTTGTGTGCATGTTCACCACTATGTTTTAAGTTTGTCATTGCTATGTTCAAAAAATAAGCGACACATGTTGTGTGCTTGAATTTGCCTTTTTTTTTTCATTGGATTGGTTGCTCCTTCGTTTTAATATTTGTTCCAACTGAGGCCATTATCTTAATGAAATAACCCAACTTATATCAATAAGTTAAATAATACAGTTCTTTCCCCCACGGTTGTAACAGCATTAAACACAGTCAAAGCAAAATATCAACATGTATTATGTGTAATGTGCTATATTGTATATAACACAAATATGTCATAAAGCTAACCTTAATATGGCTATAGGTCTAAATTGTGAACATTCTTATGTCGCAGATGTCAGATTTGGCGACTGGAAATCACAGCTCGGTTTTACTCACTTGGTAGAGTCATGAGACTTAAAAAAAGGCTCCATATTAAAACAAAATAAAAGAATTCAGTTGTCAGGTTATTTCCTCTGTATTTTATTTCAAGTTAAAAAAAACGGTTTACATTCTTCAATTTATCAATGCAGATTCACAAACAGTCAGCTTAACGAGACTGTTGAAGCACAGAATAGTGCAGCAGAGTTTATTAATTATGCACGTCACTAAAAATTTGCATCGCGAGAAAATTATTAAGACAGGAGGGACGTTATTTCCCTCCTGGCACCCTAGTGACCTCCCACACCAGCAGAAATAATTTAGTAGACAGAAGTTGGCCGAAAATTGAAGTTAAAAAAATAAATAACAGTCACAGGTGCTTGCCAGTGTGACTGAAACTTGCCACACTTGATCCGGCTTGTCTTCCTCGCGGGCAGGTTGTATACTGCTAGTGGGCAGCAGGCACTCATGGCTAAAGTTGCCACATGCGCTACCTCCACTCCTTCCACCAGGGTGCCAAAAACCAAACTAAATAAGGGCATGGTGTGGTACAGAAGCCCTTTGGATACCATTAAAACCCCAATACAACCAATTTCCCACACCAGCCGAACTGCGTAAAAACAATTGAATTTCTAGAACATTCTCAAAAGCAAAAAAAGTTTGCGAAATGTGGTAACAGCTATTATCTCCCATTGTTGATGCAACCTCAACTGCAACTTCAGAAAAGCAAACGCATGACAGATAAACATACTAACACTGCCAAAACTTCAAATACTGTTAAGCAATTACAATTCCTCACAAAACAAAAAATAAACCAAATGTCCCGATTAAATTAGTATTAACTGCATCATTACAACATTCATACGTAATGGTTTTTGAAGTATGACATAATTCTTTGGAAAGCTGAAAACGGTATACAAGGCCTTTGGCAGTTAAAACATAGACATCTCATGGCAGTGTTTACATTTACACGTTGTGGAAGGATGTGTAATCTGTAACCAAAAGTACAACTTTAGCAGGGTTTCATAAAAGTATCAAATAACTGTGAATGGCCTCTGCCTTCTTTTGCAAAATACTGGTAATTTTTCATGGCAAAGCACTTGTTCAGAAAAGTATTTTATTCAATTAAGAATTTTTTGTGCCACATGTTACAGATGACTTGTGACACACAAGTTGGTTTATGGGAAAGTTTATTTCATTGGGACTGTTAATTATATTGTTTTTTGAAGAGCATGATTCTGGCTATCATAAATGTTATATCAGAAAAAGTAAGCACTGGGCTGAATGGCAGATGAAAAGAAGAAAAATAAAAAACTTAGAAAAGAGTTTTAGTGTGTGGCAAATTTCCAAGAAGAAAATTATTATTGAACACAAGTAGGAGGGAATAAAATTGATGCATAAAAAAAGTATCAAAACATGAATAAAAAAAAATATTTCCGCAGTAGTTTTACTAGTGACAAACTGTGCAAAATACATCAATTTTTTTCCTTGGTGAAAGTGGTATTTTTTTAATTCAGTGGTGCATTTAACCAAAATACAAACATAAATTTAATATATTTCAGAAGAAAGTATTTAGTTTTTAACTTGAGTGTTGTACAATTTTCAGAAATCAGAAATAGGTCTATTTGCTGAGAAAATTTAACAGCAATTACCTTTCAAGATAAGCTTGTGTTATGTTTGTGAACTGCTTCATACTGGTACTGAACTTCCATTTTGTAGCTACATTACTTTAAAAAATTATGTGGATAAAGTTTTGACGAACAAATACTCCGCAAAAGTCGCCTTTGAAATGTATTTAAAGATATCGGTAGACATCATGGCTGTGTAATCACTTCATCTATAACCCTGAACATTCGTGCTCATGCTATTAACTAGTGAGCCACCATGTCAAGGTCTGGTGCCACTGGGCACCCCTTATCAGCAAGTGCTTTATCTCTTCACCACTGTGCTGCCCACACCATGCCACAGCCTGCCCAAGCTTATCAGGCACAAGACGACTTCATTCTTTTGCTATGCTCTGTCTGAGGCTGCTTCAGCCCAGATACCAGAGTTGGACCCTATCATCTTGCTTAACTTGTAGTAATAAAGTCAGAAATCCTAATGCTGTGCAATCAATTAATTTGCAGTTTTAACATGAACATGGTATTGAAACATTATGAACATAACACATTTAAAAAAACTTGCTCAGTATCCTCTGAAAATGTTATAGTTACACTATATTGTTCAAATATTTGTTAAATTTTCTTTCAAAATCTTTTTTGTGTGGTATTATATGATACTATGTTGTATTCTGTATTAACAACTTCCAGTATGCACTGTAAATTATGGAGGCTATAGTTAAAATAACTTATTACAACCATTTCTGACATTTCTCTCCTGCAAGCCAATTAATTCACCCGTAACTGGCTTTGATCACAAGTACATTGTTATAAAAGTCTCTAGAAAATAAAGAGAAACAACACAACTTAAAAATGTTAAGAAAATCTTACACATGCCTTTGTACTTTTTGGTTGTAACTATAACAGTACTTAAAATGCTGTTATGTGCTGACAGAGTATAGACAGGAACATTCACTCCAAGAGAGTAGACCTTGGATCTTATAGAGAGAGAACATACGTTATCTCATCAGAAGTATCCTGACACCCACGCAAAACTGTTCTATAAGAGTCCCTTGGATATATTGTCCAGTAGCAGACATCAATATAGGGTGGACACTGCATTTTGCCTTTATTACAGCTCTAACACTGTGGGGAAGACTGTTGACCACATCTTTCACCACCTTCTGCCCTACTTCCACTTGGGGCATTATTTACATTTCTCAATTCGACATCTGCTTGCTTCAGCCAACTGGAGCATCTGGGAGATGGTTTCGTCCCATTACCCCAAAGCCACCTTGTTGGCCTGACCTGTATGAAATTTGCCATTTTTGCATAGTCAAGTAATGCTTTTATTTCTTATTCTTCTACCAGAATGTGCATAGCACCTAACCTACTGTTACTCCTGTACAGTATCTGTAACTTATTTTATTTTGGTATCTCTCTGTTGTTCTTCTGACCAATGTGCCCAATCTCTTCTGGTCCAAATGTTCTGTTTCCCACATGTTTCCAACTGCAACAGTATCCGCATGGTTCTCATTTTTCTGCTTGGGTTGAGCAGGATTAATTTTTACTGTCACCCCTAGGCCAGGCTCTTCGCAAGTCCATTTTACTTGTATATACAGCAGCTGGGTTCTTACCTGATTCTTGTCGGGAAAAGGGGAAGAGGGGGTGATTGTTGCTGCATATCTCCTTTCTGAAAACCCAAGAAACCCAAGCTGATCTACACTTTTTTTTTCTTATCTCTTTATACCTGTGTTAGGTTTGCAATCATGCTTGGCACATTTTGCTCTAGTGTCTAGGATTTATCAGTTTTTTGCCACACCATCTACTTTACCAGGTGTACCAAAAATGTTTGGCATGGTGGAGCATTATGGCTTTGCAGACATTCTGAAAAGTTTACAGCTTCACTATTGTTATTTTAAAAAAGGTAACAGCTTTTGGCTACAGAAGTGTTTGGCAGTCAGAGCAGCTATACAATATACATATCAAGGTGTTTAGTAAGCTACACGCTATTCCCTGTTGTCCCACAAAATGTAAAACAAGTGTGTACTCCCAGATTTTGAGGTTATTTAATATCCACTTTTCAATATTGTTTCAATATATGGTGACCACATTGGTATTTTGCACAAAATTGTCTATATGAAGTTAAAAAAATTCATTTATCACAGATATTCCATACATTGAAATCGCAAGTATATGTATCGCAAATGTTGCTCATATCATAAATCATGTTAATATCAGCATTCTCATCATTTATACTGATGTCTAAAATATAAAAAATCTGGAAGTAAATATATTAAAAAAATTTTTTTCCTTTTGTTAGTTAGTGTGAGTGAAGAGATTTGGGTTGCTCTTAACAGTGCAAATATTGAACATTGCTAATATATTAAAATCACTCTATGACAAATCTTGCAAAAATCGAAGTTTGCAATATTTTAGAAATATTTGTTTCCTGGTGAATGTATTGCTGTTATCACACAAGATGATGAAGGAAACAACATTGATAATATGTTGAATAAATTAAAGGTGGTGATAAAGTCTAATACCTTTGTACATGAGCTAGAGTTTCCCTGTTGACTGCACAGGTGCCAGGATTGCTGAGTGTGTGGACAACTTTGACATTGCCATCAATGTGAGAGCAGGAATCTGGAGTTGTATGCAGTTACTAAGCCCCCAGTAAACATCATACAGTCTTGAGAGGGATCATTGTCTGAGATTGTCTCAAATATGGGTCCAATATCCTTTCAGAAATTTTTGATAAAAGAATTTGGTACCATACTTTTGGGTGGGATTCTGGATTATGTTACTTGTTACATATATGTTGATGCCAACCATAAATTATATCAGACCATAGCAGTGTAGACATTAGGCTGGGGGTGCTGCAGGCATTAGTTGCATCAACATTTCTGGCAACAAATGGTAGAGTAGCCTCTTGTCAATTGTGATACCAGGTCCCAATTTAGTTATTATGTTATGTCAATGGAAAGGAGAATATGGGAAATAGTAGCACTTCTAGGGTGTATTTTAGTAGCTCCAACATTGGTTTCCCAGTTATGATAACCTACTTGTCTGACAGGGTAATACAACTTGAGGGCGAGTTCAGTTTGCAAGTGATTTTCACAATTACTCCCTCATGTTACTGAGGCTTTGAGGTCAGAAAGTACTGAAATTACTCTGCCAGGATCATTGAAGAAATTTGTGGGACAAACAAATGAAAACCTGGAGTGGTGAAAAAAAATAAGAGGGTTGTGGCTACTAGATATTGCAGGCAGTTTGGGGTGCTGTCTCCTGTAGGCCAACAGATATGGGTAGGATCAACATTGCATCCCACATCAGTACAGGGGAATCACTGTCCAAATGCAACCCAAAAAATGGCTGCCACTAACACTACATGAGGCAGTTAAGGCAATTAAATATTTAGCTGTGATCAACTACCAGTCCATTATCATCTATTGTTACAGTTACAAAGGAAGATGACTATATAACATTTTGTGTTGAGTGTACCAGCCTAATGTGGTAAGGAAGATACTTTTATCCACCTCCTAAAATGTATAATGTGCATAGCTTGACAGTAGCACAGTGGTTTTTGATAGTTTCTTAAATGAAGCTTCACCAGGAGGGGGAATGCAGTGAATATCTGACTGCTGAATGAACAGACAGTTCAAGTATTTATGACTTGTATTTGGGGTATTGCGATAGTTGTGGATGGCAAGCAAAGCTTCACTGTGATCCAATTCTAATGTGAAAGAATTGTGCCAGTGACAAAAATGAAAGGAGATATCCAGTCTTAGCACTTCAGTCATAGCAAATTGGGCATAGAATATAATGTAACTACCCTACCCCAAGGAATATATTGCTGTATTGGAAATGGGAGAGCTATGACTGAAAACATACCTACTTACAGTTGATCCTCTGAGAAGTTAGAGAACCAAGCCACACTGTTCCAAGAAGTGTCAAAGATTTTATGGATAACAAATATTGGGACACAACATTACAGTTTCAGTCGGTTGGGATAGCCAAGATATACAACTGTACCTTAGAGCAATACCTGTCAATTTCCATTACAATTCTAAAACAGATTAGATTTCCAGTGTGGAATTATACCTTATATATATATATATATATATATGTCTGGGGTACACAAGGCAGCTTGGGTAACAATTAAGGATGCTGTATGGAAGAGAGTTTTGCCTCCTTAGTTTTCTTGTTGTGGGTATACAGAACAACATGCTGGTACCATATTTTAAAATTGTGAACTGCATAGGCTTGTTAGTCTGTGTGTGTGATTCGCATGGCAGCACCTTAGAAGATGAGTAGGATGAAGTTGTGATACGACTAGAAAATGTAGGATGAGGTATTCAATCAATAACTGGTATGGTTATACAACCTGAAATGATAAACTATCATAAGCTCCAAAAATGTTTGGAACATCCTTACCAAATTTTGAATAATGTCAACGATCACTTCTCATAACGGTTCTTTGACAAAGAGGCCTGAGATTTTGTTGACATTGAAGGACTGGCACCTTACGATAGGCCAGAGAATATGAAATTTATTTGGGATGAGCAAAGCTGACAAAACCCCTCCCCTTATCACATAGGTAATTTATTCACTCTTGCCCAAGTAGTCAGACTACTTACCTCCCACCTAGGTGAACCGAGTTAAATTCCCGGTGGGGTTGCTTCCGGATTTTCACATGTGGCAATCATGATGGATGATACCGCTGGTTGGCGAGTTTTTTCAGGGATTACCCATTTCCTGCACCCTTTCATTTTGGCACTGCTCCATACTCACCTCACTTCACCCTCATCAGCTCTCAAGACCTCAATGTCAAGAGCTCTCGAATCTCTTTACTCTCTCACTCATTCCAAGTAGTCTGAAAAGTGGAACAAGATAGATGAGAAGCATGTGCTAGAACTGGTGGGTGGATTCACCTCAATGCCTGGACCAAATTTCCATCAGAGAATCATTCCAACAGTGGCGTTATTTTTGATATAAATTAAATCTAGAGAAATGAGGTTGCATTGTACACATCTTTCAAGTGGGCTTACAAAATTGCACACCATGTGAGAATGATATTTGCATCTTCAAAAAAATTTAGATGGGATCAGCATTTCTAAATCTAAGTCAGTTATGTGTTGCCAATTCTGCCAAGTTAGTGAGTATGCGTATTATGGAAATGTACAAGTTTGAGTCCAGAGGGCTAATATATTTCAAGATTAGTGACTTTGCCACGAACGTGCCAGAGGTCAGGAGGAAATGTAGCAAAAAATGTTTGTATGAGTACATACATCTCTGGAGGGCAGGAATATTTGTGGTGTAGAACTGGCATCCTGTAAGTGCTTCATGACTGGTCAATATTCAGGTTTTCACAGACAGACACTGAAAACCCATAGGACAGAATGAAGGTGGGGAAAGTTGAATGAGAAACTGGTTAACTTACATTGAGTTTACTATAAAGTATCATATTTGCTGTGTGTTGTTCTAATGACCGATGTATTCTTGTGTTGATAATTGTGATAAGTATAATGATTGGTATATATTTTGATAATTTGCATTATAATAACATTCAGTCATTAAGATCTTGTAGTAATTATTTTACTTAAAGACATTTAGCCCATTAAAATTCTTGTTGTGCTAAGATTTTTTTCAGCATTTTATAAAAAATAACAAAATTAATAATATTTCAATAAAAGAATAACAACGAAAGGTGACATGTGTTTCATGATTTAACATACGGTTCATATATAGAAAGATGTAATAGTTTGTAACGAAAATGTTAATTAATAATTGCTTGCAATGCTAACACAAGATTGTATTGTAATATGTGTATTTAGTCATTAAATATAGTGATGTGCAAGTTAGTGGTAGTTTTAATGAAAATTCTTATGTGATAATATACAATTATATCATTTTTTTAAACTTTAGATTTAACATTTTGTCTTTACGTTGTTTCATTGCAGATGATGAGAATAAAAAAAAAGTATAATTGATTAAGCCAATGGGGCTGAAGAAGCTATGCAGTTTGCTTTTCCTGTTATTCAGGAGTGTAAACCTATTCTATAGTCATCAGAGTCATTAAGAATTCCCTTTGTAAGTCCCTGTGGATTCATGAGATTGGTGACTAAAGGTCATCAAATGGGTAAGAAGCCAGTTTTGATTGTGGAAGAAGAAGACAATGCACTGGCAGAAATATTATATGGCATGTTGTCTGAAGAATTCAGGCAGTTTGCATTCCAGTATACTGTGATGACTGGAATAAAATTCAATTTTAAGTGAAGGAAGTACCCGCTGCTTAGTTTGGGAGCTCTATAACTTACAAGTACCAATCAAATCCTTTGATTCAATAAAGATAAAGTTCAGTGATATTCAGTGGAATATGGACTTAAAGACTAAGATATAATTACTAGCACAGAGCATATGCAATGTTGTTGAGACTTGAGACCTGTGTTGCAGCCCTGCAAAATCATTGGTCCCGAATGGTTACAAGTAAGTTGATCAATTACTAGTGGGAAACATGAAAATTTAGTGTTAAATGTGTCGTGCATGAAATCTGTTGGTACATCTCCTTTATTGATTTTCAGAGGAAATGATTGAGTCCTGCTTTCAGTTCGGGTGGAAGAACTGAAGCTCTGGAAGCCCATTCAAAATCAGGGTGGATGACTTAAAAGCTGTTCCGTGTATGTGACTTGAACTCTTATATAATTTCAGTAAACCATGGAAGATTTTGTTTGTACCATCCTAGACAACCACATGAGACACAATTGTTTGCCAATTTATGCTTTTTGTGAACAGAAAGAAATCATTGTGTTTTCAGTACTATACTGAAGATCCAAATAAACTGGTACACCTGCCTAATATCATGTAGGGCCCCCGCGAGCATGCAGAAGTGCCGCAAGACGACGTGGCATGGACTCGACTAATGTCTGAAGGTATGCAGGAGGCAATTCACACCATGAATCCTGCAGAGCAGTCCACAAATCCATAGGAGTGCAAGGCGGTGGAGATCTCTTCTGAACAGCATGTTGCAAGGCATCCCAGATATGCTTAATAATGTTAATGTCTGGTGATTTAGGTGGCCAATGGAAGTGTCTAAAGACAGAAGAGTGTTCCTGGAGCCACTCGATAGCAACTCTCGATGTGTGGGGTGTCGCATTGTCCTGCTGGAATTGTCCACGTTTGTCGGAATGCACAATGGACATGAAGGGGTGCAGGAGATCGGACAGGATGCTTACGTATCTGTCACCTGTCAGAGTCATATCTAGACATATCACGGATCCCATTTCACGCCAACTGCACACGCCCCATACCATGACAGAGCCTCCACCAGCTTGAACAGTCCCCTGTTGACATGTAGGGTCCATGGATTCATGAGGATGTCTCCATAACCATACACGTCCATCCGCCCGATACAATTGGAAACGAGAGTCGTCAGACCAGGCAACGTGTTTCCAGTCATCAACAGTCCAATGGTGATGTTGGCGGGCCCAGGTGAGGCGTAAAGCTTTGTGTCGTGCAGTCAACAACGGTACACAAGTAGGCCTTCGGCTCCGAAAGCCCATATCAACGATGGTCCGTTGAATAGTTTGGCCGCTGGCACTTGTTGATGCCCCAGCATTGAAATCTGCGCAAATTTGAGAAAGGGTTACACGTCTGTCACGTTTAATGATTCTCGTCAGTCGTCATTTGTCCTGTTCGTTCACGATCTCTTTCCGGCCGCAGCGATGCCGAAGATTTGATGTTTTACCGGATTCCCGATATTCATGGTATACTCGTGAAATGGTTGTACGCGAAAATCCAAATTGTATCGCTACCTCTGAGATGCTATGTCCCATCTCTCATGCACCGACTATAACACCACGTTCAAACTTACTTAAATCTTGATAACCTGCCATAGTAGCAGCAGTAACCGATCTAGCAACTTTGCCAGACGCTTGTTGTCTTATATAGGCGCTGCTGACCGCATCGTGTCACTCTAATTGGTTCCATACCTCTGTTGTTTGCATACGCACGCCTATACCAGTTTTTTGGCTCTCCAGTGTACATCATACACTGTAAAGACTTGAACTTTTGGACATTGCATTTTTTTGGGTCTTTGAAAACTACACCCAACAGGAAATATGACATGTTTTTGTGCTTTGTATTGTTCTTCATAAAAGTGTTATATTACTTATTCTATGGAGGTGGTTCCAGAAGTTGGTAGACTGGCAATACTGTAGCGGTTCTATGGAAGTGATTGTGTTACTGTCATCTGTGAAGAAAGTGTATGTCATATGTAGTTGTCTTTTTTGCTTACTAAAAAATTTTAACAGCAGTGGTAGATGTAGATATACCATTAATAAACAGATAAAATTACTTCTATTGAATTTTGGTGTCTAGTTATGTAAAACAGGCGAGGAAACCTTTGAGATAGTCAAACAAGTGCACAGTGAAGAAGCAATGGCCAGATTAGCCATATTCAAGTGGTGGAAGCATTTTTAAGAAGGTGATGAGAATGCAGCTTACCCTGGATTATACAGTGCAAAATTCAACAGTTCCCCTCTACAAGCGAAAGCATCATTGTCTTGCCTGTAGATATTGTCATAATTTTCATGAAAACTGCATTGTGTTGCTTGGTGCGGTCAAAACATAGTCAATGGGTGGTAAATTTTGGGCAACATGAGATGCCCCGACTCAAATGCCACATTAAATTGATTTAATTAATTTTGATTTCTCTGCAACACTCAGTATCACACTTTCTTATAGGGGCCATTATGTGTGTGTTTCTAAAAACAGAGAAACATCTGTGTTGGCATGCAGCACAGCAAGACATGTTTACACTTGTGTGTGTTGAACCTTGCAAGAGGTTGGGGAGGGACTCACCCTGAATAGCGATGAGCTACATTGCTGAATCTCTGCCAGCGGTCACATTGGTTTAACAAAAATCTTCTCCCATTGCATTCCACACAGATTTTGCTTATGCAAATATGTAATATACATAACACATAAAATAAATAATTAACATTATACTGTTATAATTTTTTGAAAGTTTTTGACATAGCCAGGTTCTTTAAGGGATAAAGGCCTTAATTTAACAAAATTGCTAATAATAATTTCCTAATTTATTTATAAACAATCCAGAAAACCCCCAATCTAATTATCTTGACAACAATGACTATACATTACAGAATTGTCTGTCACCTCACAGAAATTAACACAATCCCATATTTAAAACCTGTGTTAATAAACAGTTTATTAACACCTATTGAACTACTACTAAACATTATCTATTTGATATCTGACAGTTAAAGTATTTACAGTGAAAACTGCATCACTTGTCCATTCAGTCCCTCCTTGTTTGAATCCAGATATTACCAGTCTTTCCTGTCGGGAACATTCTGGAGTGGCCTGAGCGCTCCCTTATATATCTGCACTCTATTCGTCAGATACCTCGCCTTCTGCAACACTTGCGATCTCTTGCTCGTACTTGCAGCACACACACACTCTCTCATCCACCTCAGTCTCTCACACCTTTATCTGCCGACAGTCCTTTTCTTTGTTCACTGCTTGCCACACTTTGCCAGATAGCTATTACAGACTACAGAATCTCTGGATGTGGTAGCATTTATTGTGGTGGGTGCTATGACTCAGAATGTTTTTCACATATCAGCTTGCATTGAGGGAGGAGATGACCAGGAAGTATGTGGAAGAGATGACCAGCAAGTTTGTGGAATAGTCCATAGCCGCTGACCCATCCAGCAGTGATGATGCTAGATCAGGTCAGCTGTTAATTATCCTTCCACCCCCCTTCCCACACCATCATATAGTGGGCCCATCTTGGGGAGGGGCAGGTCGAGTCATGGTGACCCACCTCCTGCCGCTCGGAGAATGGAAGCGTGTGCATTGTTAGAAGGCAGTTTGCACACTGCCCCCTCCTCAAGTTTGTTCATCTCGAACTGACTCTCCAACTTTTAGACTTATGTAGAACGCCAGTCTGTCGATGTGGACAACCTTAGGCTTTGGCCGAGAGCCTTGTCAACAAATCTGGGAAACCACACCAATGATCTGCTTCAGAATCCTGTACTGGCATTTCCAAAATTTTTGTAGTTTTTAGCAATATTCCTCCCACCTTTGGGTGCGGTGCAGCCACACCAGCTGTCACTTTTGAGAAATCTCTTCAGGAATTCTCGGTAAGAGTCCCTATCCTTTTGGTTGTCTTCAGTGAAAATTGCCAGGTAATGTTCCAGGGTATGGTTAAGCCTCGCGACCATCCCATCCTATGGAGGTTATAATGCTGTCATTAGAGTTGTCTTTATTCCAAAAATCCTTGCTACCTCTTGGAAAAGTGTCATCAAAATTTTGCCCTTTAACTGAATGAAGCTCGAGTGGCATTCCAAACTTGGAGAATATATGCTCTAAAAGAGCATCAGCTACCATGCTAGCCTTTTGGTTTGGAACTCATATGATCTCAAGCCACTTGGTGAAATAGTTATGTGCTACCAGAAAGTATTGATTCCCTCTCAGTGACTAGTAATGGTCAGAGAATGTTCATTGCCATCCCCTAAAATGGAGCACCAACATTGTTTTTCTGAAGGGAACCTCGTCCCTTAATCCTTGGACTTTTCCTTGCGGTACAGGCATCACACTGAGGGCACCATTTCTTGGCATCCTCCTGACAATGCAGCCAATGGAATCTAAGCCAAACTCTTTTGTGGGTCTTGTTTACACCTAGTGTCCACTTGCTGCTGTGTTATGCAGTTATTAGAGTATTTGTGGGATTCTGCACTCTTGGTAGAACCAATTGTAAGTGTGTGCGTCACTTAGCACTACTTTGCCAGTTCCTGTAAAGCACGCCATTCTCTGGTACAAGATAATTCCACTGTGCCCAGTATGACTTGACTGTCCAGTCCCAGACTAGATATCTCATCCCATCTTGGTTTACATTCAGCTTCTTTCCACTGTAGTAATGGATGCAAGGTGTGGCCATTAGGTGATCCTTCCTAATGCTCTCATCATCCCATGTAGTTGACCCATCATAAGAAACACACACTTGAATTCATATCCTCCTTGCTTTTATTGATAGACTACCCTTTTCCTCCTAGTGTTTACATTGATGACCAAATGGTTTGCATGGTCTCCTGGAAAGTGCATCTGTATTGCTGTGAAAGTGTCCAGACCTGTGATGTATTTGAAAGTAATATTCTTGCAGTTTCTTTATTTGCCTGGTTATTTGACCTTCGCAGTTCTTGAATTTAAGAGTCACCATAATGAAGCATGACCAGTTCTTAGGATGAGGTGGCTGCCAAAATGTAGGGGTAAAAGTGTGCAATTCCCTTCACAGCCTGAAGTTCCCTGCATGTTCCACTGCAATTTTTTTCTGAGTTTTTTATTACTTTACTGAAGTACTCCAATGGTCTCTTCTTTCCATCCTAGTTCATAGATAACACAGCCCTGATGCCTACATTCCTAGCATCAGTATCCAGAGTGAACTCAACCTCACTACTCGAGAAGCACAAGACTGTGCGAGATATTAGAATTTCTAATTTAGTAAAAGCAACTTCACACTCAGGTGTTCAATAAAGTTTGGCGATCATGGTGAATCCAGACACAAATTGACGATACTAAGCACATGAGCCCAAGAAACTCCGCACTTCAGTTTTGTCCGTTGGTGGATATCAATCTCTTATTGCTCTGTTCTTCTCATGGTCTGTTTCAATCCCATGTGTTGACACTACAAGTCCCAGCATTTTCTTTCTTTTGGAAAAGGTTGCATTCCTTAGAAACCAGTTTCAGATGGGCTGTGGCTACTCTCTGAAATACAGATTTTAGGTATGCCATGTATTCTTCAAATTTCCTTCCTGTGGCCACAATTCCATCTTTTTACACCTGGCAAATGTCTAGTGGAGGACTTCCTCCATCAGATGTTCAAGGGTGGCTAGGGCACTGCATAGCCTGAAGGACATAGCCTTAAATTGCCAGGTTCCTTTCCCTTGGACACAAGTCGTATTTTCTTTGTCTTCTATGGCCACCTTTTACATTGCTAGTACCTGCTTTTCTTATCCAAAGTAGAAAATTATTTTGAACCTGCAAGGTTGTTCACTGTGCTGTCTATCCTTCAGAGTGGATAAGAATCCTTCTTGGTCACATTATTAAGTTGGTGGTAATCAACACAAAATCTCATAGAGCCATCTTTCTTCTTAACAAGTATGTTTGGAGAAGACAGGGGATTGACTGATGGTTCTACCACATTTAACTCCATCTCTTACAAAATACCGTCAACCAACTCATGAGAAGCTGGTGGTAGTCACCTTGGTGGCTGCTTTGAGTACCTGGCCTCTGTTGTGTCGATGTGATGTCATGTAACATTAGTTCTGCCAAGCTCATTTGGCCCACAGGAGAAAGCAACTCGATTTGTCTGTAGCAATTCTGGGACAGACTTCTCTTGTCATGAGTTAAGGTTTTCTGGTGGTTTTTTTTTTTTTTCATTGAGTATCTGAAAGAGTGCATTCAATATTTTATGGCATGAAGCTTCCGGAACATTTGAGGTACCTATGACACCTGCTTACAAACTCCTATTGTGGTCCCCTCCTCAAGTTCAAAGTCAGATAAATTAATCATCCACACTGGCAAACTGTCCTAGTTTGAAGAGACCAAATATCTTGCTACAATGCCATCATCTGGTATAATGTCACAGTTATGAGCTGGTTTGTTTATGCCCAACCATCTGACAAATTTGCCCTGGCATCTGCCTGCAATAAATTTCACTAGAAGCAGGGAGCACAGTGAACTGACTACACACTACAGGGCAGCTCCATGGTAAAGACAAATTTTGTGTTGACAATAACAATTTGGTGTTGCCTGCCCGTAACACCCCCAGTCAAGTGTCGATATAACACTCTAGCTATACCCTTCTGTTACCTCTAACTCGTGTCAAATAGCACTGTTACATGCTGTCCTCATGCTATCACTGAGTGGAAGACCCTAGGATGTTTGACCTTACACCTGTTACAGTCGCCCTTGTGTCAATGACCATCTGGGAAGAAACGTCATTCTTGCTTCCCTCAACCAATATGGCATCTGAATCCTGTTTCACCAAACGTACCTGCAATAATATTGGGAACTTTACTCCAGCAATCATCAATCTTTGCACCTCAAGATCAGGGTTTACAAGTTTCTTGAAGATGTTGCACACTCACCTGCCTCTTGCTTTCTGCTCTCAGATTGCTGCTGCAGTTGCTGGTGCTGTTGAAGCAGTTGGTCCTCAAGTGCCCTGGCTGTCCTTATGACTAACAAACTGACTTATTAGATAGGGAATGACAAAACTCTGTACGCGACTTCAGAGTAATGTCCCTCATGGTCGTCTGAAACTCCTTCAGTATCTTTTTGATGTGGTCATCCTCTTCTTTGCTCAGCTTCACTGCCACATTAGACGTTTGAGTACTGATGCCTGTCTTGCTGACTTCACTTCCAGTCCTCAGGCCAGGATTACAGTTTGCTATATTTCTGTATCTGTGATAGCATCAATGAAGAATCAGACTGCAATGTCATAGCAAACATCCTCAGGGCACCCCTTCAGAGACATGTGGGACAACCGCACAATGTCCTGCCACAGCTCCTGCAGTGGTTCCCCTGGTTGCTAGGTGTGGCTTTGCAGTTAGGCATAGTGGACATGACGTAGGTATCTGTCACAAACCACAGCTCCAAGGCAGACACCAGTGTAGAATACTCCAGTTGATGAAATTTTGGGAGAAACTGCAGTATGCTCAGTGCAGGTCCCCTCAGTAAAGCTGGAAGATAGTAAGCCCATTGCTCATCAGTCCAACTATTCAGAGTGGGGACAATCTCAAACTGGTGCCGGTATTTGCTCCAAGGTGTCCGTCATCATAAGGGTGGGCTTAATGGTGATGCCTCTTACCTATCCCTGGCTGAGGCATACCCACTTTGGAACTGCTGGACTTCTCCTGCTGCAGTGCCTATATTGGCAACGACCTCTATGTTTTCCTCTCTGCCTACATTCATAGGCTCAGTTCAGTAATGGTTAATCTCAGTTCCTCGTTAGCTTCTGGCCCAGTGTGTCTTCTTCCCTGCAGTTGTAGGAATTTTTGCCTATGCTTCTTAAGATGCCCACGTCTTTTTCCACTTTATACATGACACTGTCCATCCTTACATTCACACTGTTTATTTTATTATTCATTATCTCGCTAATATCTTGTATCTTTTGTTCTATATTTTCGTTCATACAGTCTTATTTCCTATCCATATTTTTGTTCATACTGTCTATTTTCCTATCAACTACTTCCCTAACAATGTCTATTTTCTTTTCCATTTCTTTGCTAATGCCATATTTTTTTCCTATATTCTCATTAGCACTATGTACAGATTTCCTGATTTATTTATTTGACCACGTTGTCCTTCAGTTAAATCATGCAGTGCTTCTATATCTGCCTATGTTTTCCTTGTTAGCATTCACAAAACTCTATTAATTTTACAGCCTATTCCTATTATTAATCTTACATATTTATCCTACCTATTAATAGCCTTCTGTTAATCTAACTAGCTTACCCGGCCATGCGTTGCTGTGGCATAAAAGATTTTGGTTCTATTCATTTCAGTGAAATTAATTGAAAGAAGTGTATATATTTTCAAAATCTTTATTATTTAAGTACTTGTTTGTATACAATGTTTTTAGTTTTACAATCTTCCGTGCGTATGAATAAGTTGGATGGTTTTCCTACTCTAGAACACGACACATACAATTGGCAGTGTGAAAAACATTTTGTTTCTAAATCTATTCCGCACATTTGCAATGACTACCCTTGAGCTTTATTTATCGTAATTGCAATTGCGCAACGTGTATTCAATTCATTGTTCTTGTCACAGATGAAGTATATTTTCAAGAACTTATTACCGCCATCTGGAAATGGGAGCAAACAGCCGGCTCTATGATATATTTGGCCTTGCACTTTGAACGCAGGCATGAAATTGTCTCTAATTATGTTCACTCCAAAAGACGTAATTTGGAAGCACGAGTTATATTTCCTGATGTTTGCAAGGAAATGCTTTGAATCGGTAGAAGATCCAGCAAGCAAGCTTTTCAATGGCTCTGGTAGGTCGGCAAGTTTAGGCAGTTGAACTTTCCCACCGGCGCAACACATACCTTTCGCTTCAGCATGGAATTTCAATGCTTTGTAATGAGGACATACTTCATCCATAGCGCCGTTGACAACATGAGATTTTGTTCTGTAATCTTCATTCGGGTCGTACCGGAAAGCTAGGCGACTATAATAATGGACTTCCCTTGATGATGTATTTTGGCGATGTTCATCTGAAGCAGTGGCATGCGCTCGCCTTTCTCGAAAACGTTGATCAGAGATTCTGTCTTCATGTTGCTCCAGCGATTCATGCGCACATATCTCAGCCATTCTGAGCCGAACTCGTTCGTTTGCTTCCAAACGCTGCTCCTCAGTTTGGCTCGTAACTTCACGTCGTTGTTCTGCAGCTCTGCGATTGCGACGTCCGATGTTTGTTGTAGCACCTGGCATTCTGAAAACAATTGAAAAAAACATTGAGAACAACAAACTAAAATGTTCAAACAGACAGCTGTCAACAAAGGCGCTTCATGACACGAAAGCATGGCAAAAATTAGCTTTTTGCAGATTTTAGTACCTTTGCAAGTAATGCAGTTAAAAAAATTAAGTTGAGATATATATATAGATATATAGATATATATATATATATAGATATATATATATCTATATATATAGATATATAGATATATATATATAGATATATATATATAATATATATATATATATATATAGATTTACAAAACCATTAGTTAGAAATATGCCTTCATTCCACTTCTGACAGTAGTGTTATAATTTGTCAAATGTTTCTTGGCATAGCCTGGTTCTTAAACGGATGGAGAGCATATTAAATAATATACGTAATAATAATTTCTGTCATTTATTTATAAACTATGGAAAATTTTTTTTCCAAACTTTCTATTTTTACAATAATGGCTATCATTTGCTGTTTACAGCTAATATTTACAGAACTGTCTGTCGCCTCACAGAAATTAACACAATTGAATATTTAAAACCAGTATTTACACACAGTGTATTAACACCTATTAAACTACTATTAAAAATTATATATTTGGTATCTGACAGTTCTAGAAATTACAGCCAAGTCTGCATCACTTGTCCATTCAGTCCCTCCTTGTTTGAATCCGGATATCACCAGTCTTTGTTGTCCAGAACATTCTGGAGTGCCCCAAGCATTCCCATATATATCTGCACTCTTAATCAGCTACCTCGCCTTCTGCAGCACTTGCGATCTCTCGCTTGTAGCTGCCATACACACACTCATCCACCTTAGTTTTTCACACCCTTGTCCGTTATCAGTCCTCTTCATATTCACAGCTCGCTGCACTTCGCCAGATGGCTATCAGAGACTGTTGATCCTCTGGTTGCAGCAGCAGTGTATATAGGGGCGAGTGCTATGACTGAAAACATTCTTCATATGTCAGTTTGCGCCAAGGGAGGAGATGGCCAGAAGGTTTGTGTAAAAGCCTGTAGTCACAGACCCCTCCAGCCAGGGGAGGTTACAAATCATCCTGCTGCCTCCCTGGCGATTTAGCGGGTCTGCGTTGGGGAGGGACGGATTGAGTCATGGTGCGCCAAGAATGGATGCACATGCATGATACAGGTGTGAGTGGTCTGCACATAACAATATACACACATGTAGAAAATGCAGTACGGATCAAAACATTGAAAGTTACGGAATTACATCCAATATATTTTCTTGAGCCTCTATGGCTTCCTAAATTTAACCTGTGTTTTTTGCATGACATTTATAAAATATAATTCATTTTTTGGCTGTCTGAGTTTTCCGAAGTCCTGCACATCAAATTCCATGATGTTGAGCGTTTACTGTATAAGATATTAAACAACGGCGTCGATCCTAGGGGGTCAGGGGGGCAATGCCCTCCACAAGTGTCCTGCAGGAGGGGAAAGAGGAGAGTAAGGTCATCCCTTGATTAAGAGAATTTTTTAAAATCTTATAGCTGCATTTTGGTCAGTTTAACCTAATGTTTTTTATTTGTCTGCAAGGATTATTCCCTTATTTCTTCATACTCTCTTACCATGCAAGTAGGCAGTAATATTCCACTGACATAGCATTTCAAGGATTCACCTTGCCCTGATTTTTGAAAGGTATTTGTGCTTTCTTGGATCTCTGCGACCATCCATTAGCCTGCCCCCCCACCCCTAGCGAACGGTGGACACCCTTATCTCTTAATACTATACTTGCTTCATACTCAACCAACAAGAAGCCTTGTGAGTTAGTATTTCACGAGCCATACTGGAGTGATGTCTTCGGACGAATTGAATAGTGTGTCTTAATATTCGGCTCGCAATGAGCCATACAGATCGATTTAAGAGTGCTGCAAGAAAGTGCCATACTATAACATAATTTTTTCAGAAATGTGGAGATAAAAATGGTAATCACACACCTTATGTGTTTATATATAATCATATTTTATCAACAGAACTTGACAATGCAAACATGTCGTTGAACTTTTAATGTATAAATTTTTAGTTACTTGCTCTAAATATTACGAAAAAAATATTTCAAATAAAAATTACGGCAATAGATTACGGCTCCAACGTTCTAGGTGTTATATTACCTATGGCTATCTTGATGAATATTCACATTCAGTGAAAAGACTGACTGATAACAGATGGTGACATACAGTGTATAGAATTAACAGTTTTCAATTATATTTTCTGTACAGTAACATGCTAAGATTTTCTTATAAAATGTGGTGTCTACTAGTACTTTCAATGCTGTACACTATGACGTACGTTAAAGTTTGTATTGTCTTTCTTGTACAGTCAAATTACATTATTATGACCACCTGCCAGTATCCATAGTAACCGCCCTTTGCAGCATGGACAGCAGCTAAATGAGCTGGCAGTGACTCATTCATGTGCTGATAGGTATCCACGGGTATCTGGAGCCATGTTGTCTACAGTACGTCCCACAAGTATTGAAGGGTGCGTGGCAGAGAAGATAGACGGCGAACGTGACAATTGAAGTGGTCCCACAGATATTCAATTGGATTGATATTGGGGCTGTTTGGGGGCCGGGGAAGAACTTTGAAGTCCTGATAGTGCTCGTCCAGCCACGTGCGGACACTTCTATCTGTGTGGCAAGGCGCATTATCATGTTAGAAGATCCCATCCTCCCGAGGAAAGATCATCATCATGTATAGGTGGATGTGATTGCCAAGGATGGATTCATAACCAAATCAATCAAGAGTGCCTTCCACATGGTTGGTGGGACCTAGATAATACCACGAGAACATACCCCAGACAATAACACTCCCCCACTGCCTTGTGTTTTCCAGCAATGGATGCAGGGTGTCGGTTCTCTGGCGTTTCTCGCCGGACATGCTGATGTCCATCTGTTCTATGCAGCTGAAACGTGACTCGTTGGAGAAGGTTCAGTCGCCATACTGTAAAGCAAATTCCAGTTGTTTTCGTCAGTGCACCTGTGTTAGCATGAGTGCAATCATCCTCCATCTACTTCGGAGCCCCATTCGCAGAAGGAGTCCCTGAACTGTTGTGGTAGACACGTGTCTGAATGCCCCCTGGTTTATTTGGATGGTGAGCTGTTCCATTGTATCCTGTTGGTTGGCCTTTACGAACCATCATAGTTGACGTTTGCCTTGGACATCAATGACGCGTGGAGCTCCGTAGTTTCCATGATGGTTATTCCCAATGGTGATATTTGGCCACTCATGATACACCTTTACCACAGAGGCACATGAACAGTTCACAAACTGTGCTGTTTCCAAAATGCTGCCCCCCTTGGCCCGATAGCCGATGATCATCCCTTTTTGCAATCCAGTTAAATTGCTTCCCTTACCCATGACAGCAAGAAGTGCAATGTGTATAGCCAGCCTGTCGGTCGCATTATGTACCCACTTCACCAGACCACGTCACGGGCCATACATCATGGGCTATACGCTGCCGATGGCACTTATAGCAGGTGGTCATAATAATGTAATTTGACTGTGTATATGTGTGCAATTTTTAGATTTAACTATCACTAGTCATGCCGTGTTAATAAACTTACTTATTGATTTTGTTACTATTAATTTTATAAAAGAAATTAAAAATAATGTAAAATCATATGTTAAGCACACAGGCAGATATTTTTACTTACAAAACCACTTGTATTAAACTGTGTTGTATCCCTTTCTTGTATTTAACATAGTTATAAGCATGAAATAAAACAAACGCCTAAATTGAGGTACCATATACACACCAATAAATATAATCAATGAAGCATTAAAAACGTCATTGCCATGCTTGTACAAAGCATCGCTACCTCTTTTCCATTAGGAAATAAACATGTTTTTTTATCCCGCAGACAGCCAGACTGGCGTAATGCTTCGAACAATGAGTGAGTGGTTTTGGTGATAAAAGAATGAGTCTACCGCTTAATTCAGTGCAGATTGCAGTACAGCAGGTACTTAGACAGCAGTACAGATAGCATGCGCTTTTGCCAGGCTCTCTACTCCATTACGACATTTAGAATATAGCTTGGTTAAAATTCTGTACGTGTAAAAAAAAATTTATTTCAGATGATGTAAAATCTTGTATTACCGTAAATTTAAGGATTTAAATGATTGCTTGGTTGGTTGAAATTCTGTGTGTGTTGAAACAAAACATTTATTTCAAATAATGTAATATCTTGTATTATTGTAAATTTAAAGATTTAAATGATCACTCAATTAAATTTGTATGCATCTTTTATATATAGGATGTTTCACCTAACATTGTGACCTTACATATTTTCGACGAAAAACAAAAAAAGTTTTGACAACACAAGTGTACACACATCCCAGGCACACAAAATGTGAATTTCTTTAGAGACTAGCAAAGTCCGGAAATAGTATGTTCAACACAGAGGTAATTTATTTTAAATGGAATGTGCAATATTTGTGTAGCAGAATGGAATCTAGAGGTAAAACTTTGAATAACAGAATTGGTTTCACTTGCCTAAACGAAATACTTTATTTTCAGAGGTAGTGCAAAGTTTCACAGTGGTAATGGAGTGTGTATAATACATGTGGCATACACACAGTGCAAGCCATTGTAGTGGTGTCTCCCGAGGTGGTCAGTTTTATATGTGTCAGGGTTGAACGGGTCAACCATATCCTTAGTTGAACTAGTGGATATTCTAGTGTTTGGTAATTAAGAGAAACTTTACATTGTTTTGGTGTACAGCGAATGTCAGAGAAATGCAACAAAAGTGGTGGCATCATATGCAGAACATTACATAGATTGACAGTGTCCTTCACCTTGTACTATAGCAAATATCTGCAGAAGTCTTGTAGAACAGTAAGCGGGAACCAAAAAGGATATCAGCATACAAAAACAGCAAGTAGTGAAGGAAACGAAGCAGCAGTTATGGCAGCTGTAGCATACAATCCGCATGCGAGTACTTGCCATATTGCACACAATCCAGAAATAAGCGCCACTAGTGTTTGGATAATATTGTGCAGGCATAAATTTCATCTCTATCAGATGTCCCTGCATCAAGAACTGCATGGGCATTACTTCCAGGCCTGCACTGAATTCTGCCAGTTTCCGTTTACAGCAGCTACAATATGATAATTCATTTCTTAGAAATATTTTATTCACGGGTGAAGCTTCGTTCACAAACCATGGTAATTTAATGTGAGAAACATGCACTACTGGTCCGTGGAAAACCCCCGCTGGTTCCGCAAGGTTGATCATCAAAGACAGTGGAGCGTAAACATTTGGTGCAATATAATAAACAACTATATTGTAGGCACCTTTTTTCTCCAAGGACATTTAAACGGGCAACGATACACATAGTTTCTTCAAGGTACCCTACCCCTTCTCATGAAGGATGTGGCACTGGAAACGCGTCTATCGGTGTGGTTCCAGCATGATGGTTGCCCCACACACTTTGCACGTGTGAGTAGAGAGAAAGTTAGTGAAATGTTTCCAAATTGGTGGATAGGATGGGGTGGTCCAGTGAGGTGGCCAGCTCAATCTCCTGATTTGATACCATTAGACTTCTTTCTCTGGGGTGCAGTGAGAGATAGAGTGTACCAAAATACCACAACAACAAATGAAAACATACAACAGCTTATTATGGAGGCATGTGCGGAAATATTTGGGGAAACACTGTAATCTGTGCAACGCTCTCTAGTTCACTGTTTGCACAAGTGCCTTGAAGTAAATGGTGGTCACTTTGAACATTTCCTCCAGTGACAATTATTCATTCTACTAAGATACTATGTAGAGATTTATAATTGATTATCATTTGTGCATTTTTTGGGTTCAGATTGACAGTACAAACATTACCTGTCTTTTAGAGCTTTGTGTCTTTTGTATGTAGTTGTGTAAGGAATGTGAAACTAATTCTGGTGTTCATAATATTGTACCTGTGCTTTCATTGTTTGCATTTCAAAACATGCCTCTTCTAATAAATTAGCAACTATGTGTTAACATTATCATCATCTGACTCTGCAACATTGTCTCTTTTCTTATACTGTGAGCCCCTGATGTAGGTACATTCCTGTGCCAGGAGGTTTTTCATATTTTGTTTGGTATTGACAATTATTGCGATCACACAGTTAAATGAAACATTCCACATGTATTGTACATACTCCACTGCCAACTGTGAAACGTTGCACTGCGTCTGCAAATAAAGTATTTGGTTTAGGCAAGTAATACCAATTCTGTTGTTCAAAGTTTTACCTCTAGATTCCATTCTACTAGACAAATATTACACATTCCATTTAAAATAAATTACCTCTATGTTGAACATACTATTTCCAGACTTTGCTAGTCTCTAAAGTCTCTAAAGATAATCACATTATGTGCGCCCAGGATGTGTGTACACTTGTGTTCATGAAATTTTTTCATTTTTTGTTTATTTGTCAAAAATATGTAAGGTTGCAACGTTAGGTGAACACTCTGTGTGTGTGTTTATATATATATATATATAGACAGACACACACATAACACACACACACACTGAAGAACCAAAAAAACTGGTACACCTGCCTAATATCGTGTAGGGCCCCCGCCGCGAGCAGGCAGAAGTCCCGCAAGACGACGTGGCATGGACTCGACTAATGTCTGAAGGTATGCTGGAGGCAATTCACACCATGAAATCCTGCAGGGCAGTCCACAAACCCATAGGAGTGTGAGGCAGTGGAGATCTCTTCAGAACAGCACGTTGCAAGGCATCCCAGATATGCTCAATAATGTTCATTTCTGGTGATTTAGGTGGCCAATCGAAGTGTCTAAAGTCAGAAGAGTGTTCCTGGAGCCACTCGGTAGCAACTCTCGATGTGTGGGGTGTTGCATTGTCCTGCTGGAATTGTCTACGTCCGTTGGAATGCACAATGGACATGAATGGGTGCAGATGATCCGACAGGATGCTTACGAATCTGTCACCTGTCAGAGTCGTATCTAGACGTATCAGGGGTCCCATTTCATGCCAACTGCACATGCCCCATACCATGACAGAGCCTCCACCAGCTTGAACAGTCTCCTGTTAATATGTAGGGCCCATGGATTTATGAGGATGTCTCCATACCCGTACACGTCCATCCGCCCGATACCATTGGAAACGAGACTCGTCACACCAGGTAACGTGTTTCCAGTCATCAACAGTCCAATGGCGGTGTTGGCGGGCCCAGGCGAGGCGTAAAGCTTTGTGTCGTGCAGTCAGCAACGGTACATGAGTGGGCCTTTGTCTCCAAAAGCCCATATCAATGATGGTCCGTTGAATAGTTCACACACTGGCACTTGTTGATGCCCCAGTATTGAAATCCGCGCCAATTTGAGAAAGGGTTGCACATCTGTCACGTTTAATGATTCTTCTCACTCGTCACTTGTTCCGTTCATTCATGATCTTTTTCCGGCCACAGCAATGTCAAAGATTTGATGTTTTACCGGAGTCCCGATATTCACGGTACACTCGTGAAATGATTGTACGCGATAATCTAAATTGTATTGGAGATTCTATGTCCCATCTCTCGTGCGCCGACTATAACAACACGTTCAAACTCACTTAAATCCTGATAACCTGCCATTGTAGCAGCAGTAACTGATCCAGCAACTTTGCCAGATGCTTGTTGTCTTATATAGGCGCTGCCGACCGCATCGCGTTACTCCGATTGGTTCCATACCTCTGTTATTTGCATACGCATGCCAATACCAGTTTTTTTTGGCTCTCCAGTGTATATAGAATGACCCCGCAGTCGACAAGACACTAATTCCTACCTACATCCTACATTAACCTAGCANCGCTCACCAAATGTTGGTACAGGTTGTACAGGTTGACGCCTATGATATTAAATAGGAATTCAGTAGGTGATGGTAAACTGTTTTATAGAGATGATTTTAACTATTTGATAATTAATTTCTGTTTTTGGACAAACAATTATGTAAATTATTAGTCTAAATTGAGATAACCATTAATTTCAAGAACTTAAGTTTTAGATATTTATTTTGTGAAGTGTTTATAAATAAATTAGAAAATTATTATTAACTCTTTTATTTAATTAAGATCTCCATCCCGTAAAGAACTTGGCTAAACTCAGAGGCTTTGAAAAATTGTGACAGTATTTATACTGTTAATCATTGTCTAACTGGAGCTTATTAACCTGGTTTTCTAGATGATATAAAACTGGTAATATTTTATTATATTAATAAAAAATATATTATTATACAAAAAATGTTGCGCTTTCCTACTGAATACGTATGCACTTTAATGTTGTACATTGTCAGCAAAACAAAAAGCTATATAAGTTTGATAAATAGCTTACTTATTACAGTCCTCTTTAAATCTGTGCATTGAAACAGTAGTGCTTATATCCATCAAGTGTATTTACTTGAATAAATGTTATGGTATAATGTGTACATATGTAACTTACGTGGCACAACTTTATTCTATTTTATCTGTCTAGTTTTTAGATTAACTAGATTTTAATGGCAGTTAGTCTGAATAATTGAGGTATTCTGTGTGTTCACAATAATGAAATAAGTTATGTTTTTTGAAATTTTAAGTAATTTTAAGCATTGTGTTGTAATGTATGTGCTATTAGTATAGATATATAAGATGTAGGCCAGTTTATATATAAAGTTGATTTTCTTTCTTTGTAGGACTTGGTGCAGTTGGTAAATGCTGATCATCCATATTGGTTAATTAAAATGACTGAAATGACACCTACATTTGGTTTGGAACTTCTGGAGTCATTACTGACAAATTTTTCTTCTGTGTTTTTCCAGGTACGGTTAAAAAGTAGATTTTTACTTAAGCAGTATTACATTTTCAACATGATTTAATTTATATGCTATCTTCTTTTCAAGTTGAAAAATATTTTTTTTGTATATTAGGAATGGGTAAATATTTATTTGAATTGTGATTTCTAGAAACTTAGAAAATTTATGAAGTCTGTGATTGTAGGTTAGACTTCACAATAATTTAAATACTTGTTGAGATGCCAATTGCTTGTTGGCTGCTCACTGCCACAGTGAGAGGCCACAATAGCATCTGCATTTAGTTGCATATTTAGTATCAACTTGGTCTTCTGGGTTGCGTTATATAACTCGTGGGTCAGTTATGAAATAGTAACATAATGTAGTACAGGTATTTGAAGTATAACTTGTTACTAAACAAATTCATGAATATTTCATGTATCTAATTATTTCAGAATACTATGCTGCATTTATTTGAGAAAGTTTTAGTTAATTGTGAATATGTAAATAAAATTTAATACTTTTTGATATGCGATGTTGTTCAACATTTACACGTCCGCGATACAACACACACTCTATTCTGCCACCATCCATAACTGTTCCCAGTACTACCAATATCTCTACATGTATACAACATATTTACCTGCTATAACATATATTACCTTACATTACATCTCCCTCTCTTTACACAATGTATGTATTCTTTTTTACTACTAAAAGTTAAGAGACTGTACTATAGCATTAGGCGTCTTGGTGGGATGACTCGTCTTCCACTTCTATTCTTGTAACATGTTGTGGCCCCATCTAGCCGTGGCCTTTCATCATCCGGGAATCCTCGGAATTATTCTTGTGGAGAGCCTGGAGTTTGTGGCCTCTGAGGAGTTGGTGACCTCCGCTGAGCAACCTCTTCACTCCCTGGTTGAGGAGGGACTATCTTCTCTTCAACTGGCTGAAGCGGTTGGTATGACTCTGCCCTCGTGCCTACTGCATTAAATGGGACCTCCTACACCTTACTCTTCCCTTGGACAAGCCTCCTCATCCTCTCATCTGCCTCTGTCTCCCACACTGCTACCAATTGCTTCCTGTTTATTTGCTCATTCCAGGACCCAGTTACCACCATGTTTGACCTGAACCAATTTCTGGTTGGAGCACCCTGCCATACCTACCTAGGTCTGTGATCCAAATGTGTTCTCCTGGGTGTAAAGGATCCAGTTCATACACTCCATGCCTAACATAACTCCTCTTGGATCTCTCTGATATACTGGCGCATGTTCAGAATTGCTGAAGGCTGGGTGAGTTCCAATGAGGTTGCAGTGAAGAACTTGCCTGTGGTAAGGAAGTATGCAATTTGCTTCCAAACAGTTCTGCTGGTGATAAACCTTGATTCCAGTGGTGTGGCTCTATATGCCAACAACCAAGATTGGGGTCTGTTTCTTTGCACAGTATTCTCTTCGTGATTTTCACTGCACTTTCTGCTTGACCATTAGATTGTGAGAATTTGAGACTTGAGGTAACATGTGTGAACCCATATTCCTTTGCAAACTGTTGGAATCTCTCTGCAGTGAACTGGGTACCACCATCTGTGCAAAATGTCTCTGGTATTCCGTGACGAGCAATGATGTTGTTCACCCTCGAAATCACTGCCTCCAATGTGAGGTGATCTAGTTTCATCACTTCCAGAAATCTTGAAAAGTAATCATATACCACAATATAATGCACGTTGGTCAATTCAAAAATATCCATCCCAACCAGCGACTATGGTCTGTCTGGTAGTGTAGTAGGTTATAATGGCTCTACATGCTAAGTCCTCTGTTCCGAACACTGTTTGCAGTTTTCCACCAATCTTTTGATAACTGTTGTGATATTTGGCCACCATACAGATTCCTGTGCCCTACGATGACACTTAACTGTACCCATGTGGCCCTCATGTATTTTACCAAGTATATCTGTACGTAACTGTCTGCGGATGAAGATGCGTGATCCTTTCATAATGAGTCCTTTGTTGTATGCTAACTGACCTCTGAATTGCCAGGACTGTGAGTGTTTGCTACTGAATCCTTGCAAGATACAGACTTTCAGAGTGTGGCATTCCTTTCTCTTGTGCTTCCTTTATGTTCTGAAGTACAACATCTGAGAACAGGGATTCCCTTACTACAGCTTCCACAAATAAATCTTCCTCAGCAATGTCGCAACTTTCTGTCATCGCCTGATCAACAGGAACTCTTGACAGTGCATCTGGTACAAAGAACTTCTTCCCCGCTACATGTTCCATGGTGTAGTCATAACACATGAGACACATCCTCATCCTCTGCAGCCTTGTTGTTTATTCTGTTAGTGGTATCTAGGCCAGCAGTGTCACTAGTGGTTTGTGATCTGTCAATATCTTGAACTTGGTGCCCAACACATAATTTCTGAATTTCTCACATGCTTCCTTTTCTATCTGGGCATATCTCGATTCGATCTCGCTCAGACTTCGCGGTGCAAATTCCAGTGGCTTCTATTCTCTGTTGATGCTGCTCTAGTAGAACACTTCCTAACCCATATGAGGAAGCATCTGCCAACACTCTTATGTCTGTACCCGGCTGATACAGTGCTAACATGGACTGCGGAGCTATTTCCTTCGTCAGTTGCTTCATAGTCTGTCGCTGAGGCTTCCCACACCCATTCTGAGTCTTGACACAGTAATGTTTGTATTGGCTAGGTTTTTTCTACCAGTTTGGGGATGAATTTTATTAAATATGTAACCATACCCAGGAATTTTTAGAGTTCTGTCAAATGTCAAATTAGTTGGTTCTGGCATGTTCTTAATCACTTTAGTCTTGTTCGAATCTGTCTGCACTGTACCTTCTGTTATTATTACATGTCTCAAGAACTTCACTGTCTTTACTCAAAACCTGCACTTTGACTTGTTAAAGTGATTCCATTTGCCACTAATTTTCTGAGCACTTCTTCCAGCCGTTGGTCATTTTTTTCTTCTGTACAGCCACACACAAATATATCATCTGCATGGCTAACGACATCTGGCATACCCTCCACTAGCTGCTGCATTTGGCGCTGGTAATGCCCGGGCTCTGGGTTAATTCCGAATGGTAGACGGTTGAAGTAATATCATCCAAACAGTGTGACAAATGTAGTGAGGTGAGTGGTGCACTAGCTTGTGTCAATGGAATCTGCCAAAACCCATTCAAAGCGTCTAATGCCGAAAACCACTTGGCATCTTGTAACCGTGCTAGTGACTGTTCTACCGACGGTAGCTGTAGTCTCTCCCTGAGAACAAATCTGTTCAGTTCCATGAAGTCTACAGAAATTCTTACTAAACCATCTCTCTTTGGCACAAGGGCCATTGGTGCACACCATTCCGTCGGCTCCTCGATAGGTATCATGCCATCATGTACCATTCTCTCAAGTTCCTCTTTCACTTTGTCTCTGAGGGCAAACGGAACACATCTTGGTGCTACGACAGCATACGTCTTGGCATAATTCTGAAACTGAATGTTGTACTCCCGGTGGAAGTGGCCTAGACCGGAAAAAACTGATGGAAACTTGTCATTACAGTAAAATTCTTTCCCCGTTACTTCCTCTGCTTTCTTAACTATTCAAGTTCTAGTGCCTTTATGGCTGTGCGGCTGAGTAATGGCACTGACTGCCCTTTTACCACAAATATGTCCTGTGTCACTTCTTGATTTCCATATGAGCGTGTTGCTGTGATAGTAACTACTACATCAATAATATTTCTTCCTGCTCCAAAAAGCTTTCAGTCTGTTGCCTCAACCACTAAATTCAAGTCACGACAAACATATTCTCCAATCACCTTCACATCAGCTCCTGTATCGACCTTGAATAAAAGTTTCTTCCCACACATTCTCAGTTTGACATACCAAGGTTCTGAACAGGTCTCTAATGCTATTTCTCCCAAGTAATAATCCTAAGTGTTTGTGGTTTTTCTAATGGGGAAGAATAATCTCTTTCCTCACCTAATTCCTGCACCTCCCCATGTGTACAGATCCTACCATAATGGTCCAATTTGCCACAGTGACAGCATTTTGCATTGCTAACCGGGCACTTGAACCAATGATGATTTGGTTTAGTACCGCATTTAGGGCATTTTGAGGTTATGTTATTACTGATATTGCTTCGGACTAGTGGTGCAGACTCTTTTGCATCTTGATCATACCTCTTGTCCTGCAGGCCTGTGATATGTTGAACAGCCTCAACAGCGCTGGACTGCTCTCGTACAAAATGTTGTTGCTGGTGTACCAGTTCTACCTGTCAAATGCAAAAGATCGCTCTTGCTGACGTCAGATCTTGGTCCATCTAAAGTGATTCCGACAACTTGTCATCTGCAAGCCATATTACCAGGACTGTAGTGATGAGCTCGTCTTTAAAGTCCCACAAGTCACATTATTCTGCCATCTTGAAAGCATCATTAATAAAAAACATCTGCTGGTTCACCATCTTGCTAGCGTCGTTTGACAAACTTACCTTGTTCGTAAATCACATTTTTTTTTTTACTGTGAAAAAATGGTCAGATTTTGCCTTTACCACACTGTATTTCCCTGCGTCTTCTTCCGATAATGCGAACAATTCAAGCATTTTGTCCACCTTGGGGCTCGCACAATACAGCACCATGTTTACTTGGCTGTCCGCCGACTTCTTGTCCAGTTCTGAGGCTACCAGAAACCTTTCAAACCTTTTTATCTATTTTGGCCATTCAGCCGGTGCCCAAAAATCAAAGTTTCCCGATGGAACAATTTGGAACTGTGTTGTTGTCACCATGATCAATAAATACAATATCGTGATTGCTTTATTACAGTTTATTGGTCACTGTGCTCGTCGCGACACGTTTTTACTAGAACACGACAGCTGTCTGACATTTCAAACCTTGAAACCACAATTTTTACATCCTATCGTTGGTGTATGAGCAACCGCTGACACCATGTTATGCGATGTTGTTCAACATTCTCACGTCCGCTATTTGACACACATTCTATTCTGCAGCCATCGGCCACAACTGTCTCCAGCCCTACCAACGTCTCTACCTGTATACAACATATTAACCTGCTATAACACATATTACCTTACACTATACTTTTTAAATATCCATGGTATTTTAGCTGAAGGTGGTGTATTATAAAATGCGGAGTCATGTCGTTGTCATTGCACATAAATGAAATCACATCTCAAGCAGGACAACTTATCATGGATATTGCAAGTTACTATAAATATGAAATAGTATATATACACCCAATTCACTTTTGGAGAAATTAGTAGAGTGATATTACACCTTAAATTAATGTCAAGAACCATTCTACAACAACAGTAATTATTAGGTGGAATGCCAAAAATCCAAATATTAAATCTTCAAAGATAAATTTGTTTGCAGAATTGGTATCATGATTTCAAAAGAGAGGTTGTACTCTTAAGGCAGTTGAACATTTCCCAGCTTGAGTCCCATGGGCTGGAACATGAATTTTCTCTAAATACAGTGTACTATACAGAAATATTATGAGCTCGTAAGTTGAAACACTGTGATATGATACCTTCTAAAAAATAGGAATGAAAAAATAAGGGAGGTATGCTTAGTTGAAAACAGAGATTCAGGGCAAAGAAAAACTTTCAGCAGTTTTTTTTTATGCTTCTGTTTTATTGTTTTTACACTCTTGGGTATGTTCTTGTTGTGTCCAAAGGTAGACTAAAATTTGGAATTTGTTCTTAATTTGAAATCCAAGAATTATTTTTGAGATGGCTGCTATCATAAAATGCCATTTAGTGGGTTAGGTAGGCATTTAGTGCAGTAGATAGGTTTGAAATTCAACATGCTCGGGGTCTTTGGCAGGCTGCCTATCAAGGATGTTCAATTATGACTACTTTCAGTATATTCACGAGGTAGAAGAAATAAGATTTCTGTATCTGAACATTTTCCAGAATATAATGAAGATGATGCCCTGTAACCATTTCTGCAAACCTTTGTGAACCTTACAGAAAGTAAAAGTAAAATCCAGAATGCCAAGAAGTAAGGCTTATGCCTAAGAATTAGAGATGTTTAATGTTGAGATGAAAAAGTACAATTGAAATTTTTTGTTCCATTCTCAGAACAAAGACTGATGTTTCTTGGTAGAGGGGCCATGGTGGCTGAGCGGTTAGACTGCTCACCTCCCACCAAGGCGAACTGGGTTCAATCCCTGGACGGGTCACTCCAGATTTCCGCAAGTGGGAATCATGCTGGATGATGCCGCTGGTCAGCGGGTTTTTTCGAGTATCTGCAGTTTCCCCTTCCCCTTCATTCCGGCATTGCTCCATACTCACCTCACTTCACTCTCATCGGTTCTGAAGACCTAGATGCTAAGAGCCGCCCAAATCTCTTCACTCACTCACTCACGTTTCTTGGTAGGCAAAAAAGCCTACCAAGATAATTGAGTCTTGTCAACTTCTGTGGATGGAGTAGGGAACTTAAACAATGGATAAAGGATTTTGTGTTGTAAGCAGGCAAAAATTAGAACTATTTGTGGTATAGAACAGTATTATGCTACCATGGATGAAGATTCTGGGAGGAAAAAAAGAGAGAGAAATCAAGTGAGAGTGTTGTTGTGTGTACATGTTATGTCCTTTCCAAAGGAGTAAAACTAGGTTTATTGCAATTCTGGTAGTTGTAAATAGTTTATCGAAACTTGTGACCTTCCAGTCTCCTTTCCACCCTCATATTTTATTAAGACAGAAGAGTATTGCGTTATTTTGGGGAAAGACTTTTTCTTACACATTGTTCACCTTCATCCTTAATTATGAGGATAATGTAAAATATTTTGTTCCAGAGAAAATAAAAAATATCTTTCCTTTTCAAGATATATAAGATAATAGACACATCACCTGATTGCCTATAGGGAAACATGGTTTGAAGTAATATTAGATATAAATATATGGACACACACTGAGTGGCCAAATTATTATGACCACCTCCCTCAATACAATGTTGGACCATGAGATGTTGGTAGGTGGTATGAGGAATTTGAGACCATATCAGATGAACTGCACTGTCCAATTCCTTAAGATTTGATGGTACTGGATCCAGCTGCCTTATGCCTCGTTCGATCTTATCCCACAGATTCTCAATTGTATTGAGAATCTGAGATTGTGCAGGCCAACTAAGCAAGGTAAAGTTGCTGTCATGCTCTTCGAACTATCGGCGGACAATGCCAGCTTTATGACAGGAGCATTGTCCTGCTGGAAGTATCCATCCCCGGAAGGGTACACCATTAATATAACAGGATGTGCGTGATCTGCGATAACACTTAAATACCCTTGGGCATTCAGACGTTCCACAGGAATCAAACGACCCATACAATGCCAAGAAAACATCCCCCAAACCATAATATTTCCTCCAAGTGTTGGGGCAATGCAGTTGGGGTCCATGCTTTCGTGCTGTTTTCTCCATATTCGCACCCTGCCATCTGCATGGTGTAATTGAAAACACAATTCATTGGATCACATGACCCTTTTCCGGTTATCTGCTGTCCAACCATTGTGCTCCTTTGCGAACTTGAGACGTCTGCTCTTGTTCAAGGCAGACAGTAGAGGCTTTCGAACAGGTCGTCAGCTTCCATAGCCTATACAGTGTAATGTGCGGCGAACAGTTTGTTCAGAGACATTCGCAGTTGCTCCTTGATTCAGATTCTCCACAATTTGACGTATTGTTCCTCTTCTGTTGGACTGGACAACTCTGGCAAATCTCCTTTCAGATCGAGCATTCAGTAGCCTGTGATGAACACAAACCTGACGTTGAGACCCGGTTTTCTTCTTGGTAGTCCACTCTCTGTAAACATTAATAACTGCTGCTCTCGAACACTTCACAAGTGCAGCCGTTTAGCTGATACTGGTTCCGACGCTTTGAGAACCTACAATCATCCTGCGTTCAAACTCAATCAAATCACGTTTTTTGCCCATTTCTTCGCAAGCAACACAGTGCATTTCGTTTTTATAGCTATCTCGCCCTCTAGCGGCAACAACGTGACGTTATGGTCTATCTGCGTATAAGTGTCAAGTGGTCATAATAATTTGGCCATTCGGTGTATATATTTTAACACACACACAGTGCAGATATGAACTCCGTTGACATATTTTGGCAAGTGATTCCTCATAAAAAAAATTAAAAAATTGTGTCAAATATATATACAACCTGTAGCCTAATTCTATTCTGGAATGATGTAACCACAATTGAAAGTATAGCTAAAGCAGACATTTGTCACTCATAACATAGCCAGAATAAGAGGCAAATCTCTAGAGTTTCTGGATAACGTATTATTGAATAAAAAGTGCAATCCATAAAAAATTGGTTGAAGATATCACTCTCCTTCCATAAAAAGAGGTAGACTGGAACCCCTCATGCGCATTTACAAATGTAGCTATGTGGAATTTTTGGGTAGTTCTCTGCCGCAAATTAATAATGACCATACATGTCAAAAAAGTTTGTCTTGAGTTTTAGCCCTGCATGCTATCATTTTCAAGAAATTAATGCATAATGAATTGTAACATTTGCATTGTTAGATCATAATGCATTAATTTCTCAAAAATGGTACCGGTTAGCATAAAAACACAAGATGACTTTTTCATTTACCATGTACGGTAGATTACTAAGCTGCAGGAAGAAACAAAAAATATGAGATGGTTACATTTTTAAATACACAAATGGTGTTCCAACCTATTCATTTTTATGGAAGGGGGTTGATAACGGCACCCAATGTTTTATAGATTGCCCATCGTCATTAAGTTATGCATTATCTGGAAACTCAGAGATTTGTCTTTCATTTTAGCTGCGTTACTAGCAATAAATGGCAGCTTCAGCACACTTCCAAGGGTGGTTACACCCTTCTGAATTAGACTTAGCCTATAGGTAATATATACTGAAGAGCCAAAAAACTGGTATAGACGTTCGTATGCAAATAACAGAGTTATGGAACCAATCAGAGTAACGCGATGTAGTCTGCAGCAAGATCGGTTACTGCTGCTACAATGGCAGGTTATCAATATTTAAGCGAGTTGGAACGTGGTGTTATAGTCAGAGCACAAGAGATGGGACATAGCATCTCTGAGGTAGTGATAACATTTGGATGTTCGCGTACAACCATTTCACGAGTGTACAGTGAATATCGGGAATCCGGTAAAACATCACATCTTCGACATCGCTGCGGCCGGAAAAATATTGTGAAAGAACGGGACAAATGACAACTGACGAGAATCATTAAACGTGACAGACGTGCAACCCTTTCTCAAATTGATGCATTGGATTAGATTTGTGGATTTGTGGATTGCCCTGCAGGATTCATGGTGTGGTTAAAATCAGAAGATCACGCAGGCCACTGAACTGGTTCTCCACGACCAATCCACCTACCAGATGTTTTTGGTCCAGCATACATGGCATTATATGCTGGGCATCCATCATGCGGGTACCGTATTATCATTCTGTTTCTTCAAGGCATCTCCTCCAGAAAACCAGGAAGAATTGTTTTTATGAAGGTGGCATACTCTCTGCCGTTATCATTAATGAAATAAGGCCCTATAACCTTATTGGTAACCATCCCCCGCACCAGACATTTACTCCCCATTAATGCTGATGGTCCACCTGTTGAAGCCATCATGGGTTCTTGATGGCCCAATAATGCATGTTCCTCATATTTACGTTGCCTGAGTTGGAGAATGACGATTCATCGGTAAAAAGAACATCCGAAGAAAGTTCAGTTTGGCAATAAGTTAATGCTGTGCCCATTGACAGAACTCTACATGTTTCTGGAAATTATTTCCGTGCAATTCTTGGTGTAAGTGTACATGATAGGGATGGAACGTATGACGCTTAAGAATGTAATGTGCACTTGTTTTCAAAATACCAATTTTGGCTTCAAGGTGGCATGTGATAACGTGTGGATTAACTGCTACAGCAGCGTAAACAACAACCTTAGCAGCTTCATCTGTGCTTTTACTACGACAATTGCATTGCTGTGGGTTCAAGTTGCTCGTTTCACAAAGTTTCACAATGAGGCAGGAAAACATCCATCTGGACGGTGGGGTCTTGTCAGGGTATCACTCTCTGTAGAGTTGCTCTGCCTGACTAGCATCACACCAACCTTCAACAGAATGAACGACGAGTGAGGAAACCAAGCTATTGATAATGGTAATAACAGAACTGTGTTTATGTGTTTCAGTACAACTCACTTGAATGTACTACACCGTACTATAAAATAAGGTGATCACATTCATCTGGTAACTTACATTCTCCATAGTTGAGCAGCATTTATACCTTCTTATTGTTGGAGTTCATTTCCGTTATGACAACTCTCACCTTGCAGTATACTGCATTTGACTGCATGCGGATGACTGATTGAGTAGTCTTCACATCATGTATGTTCCTTTGTTTCCTCTAAGCGTAACCTCTGTGGAATGGAGTACGCAACTCTGGGTACCTGCACTGTTTACATCTCCTCTACATCAAATGCGGAGTGTCAACATCATACCATATTTTACCATGCAGCGCAATCGTGCCACAAGGCATCACATAAGCACTATTATTTCCCCCTTCTAGTTATAGAATTTTTGTATGAAACACTTTTTCATTTGGAGCCTCGGTACGGAGTTATTGTGGGTGATCAAGGTAAATGGGATGTCCTGTGTATGTATATATATCAGGGTTGGCCAAAGTGGGCCCACCCAAAAGACCCACGTGGGTTTTTTTGGGTGGGTCCACTTGAAAAAACCCACTTGGTGCATTAAGTGGGTTTTTTCAAAAAATTTTAACTTTTGCTACTGTTCAAAATATTTAGACGTTTTTATTAAATTTTATTTTATTCAAAGTAAATCACTTGACTCAATATTAATAGAAAATAAGTGAGTCCTCTGTATTGAGCAACAAGCAGAACAGGATTTTCCCTTCTACATTGCTGAAGGGGATTCTTCCTCCTATATTGCTACAGGGGTTTCCGTTGGCTAAAGAACTAGACTGACTGAGGAGTATTATATACTAAGGAGTTCCCCTTTCCATCTACACAAATGAAGCTGTTGGGTTAGGCAGTAGATATGCATGGGATTCCCCTCGCTAGTCTCTAGTCATGAGTTATCTGGTTAGATACACAGTAATGAGGCAGTTACCTACAAATGGTTTTCTACTGAAATGTCAAAATACTTTATATAGGTATTGAACATTTTGGTGCTGCTATATAATGGATAATTCAGTTTATTATAGGGAATTATCATAGCCTGAATGGGAAGTGTAGTTTTAACTGAAAAGGTTTACAGTTCATTAAGTAAATTAAAACTCATATGGTGTTTGCATTCAATATATCAAGTGTGGTGTGTGTGTGAATAGCCACATATTGAAAAGTGTAGTAAAAGACATTTTAAAACATCTGAGATTCCAGGAACAAATCAAATGAAAAATGCCAAAAATGCATGGGCGTGGTTGTAAGTTGGCAAATGAGTGGAGAGAAGTAACAAAATTTGATGGTGATTCAAAATGTATGTTTAAACATTGTAAATTGACTTTAAGTTGCAAGATAGAAAGGATAAGAATTCACCTACAGAAATTTTCAACGAAAAAGGTACAGGAGAGTGAAAGTGAAGAAAATCTGGAACATCAATTGTTACCATCAGCACAGCCTTCCTTTACCAAATTTAGTAGATCCTCTTCCTAAACATTTGTGCATAAACCTGCCCAAGTTCAGTACCTAGTACCTCCTAATCCACTAACAGAAAGCAACATTTAATCAGTGATTAGGTTCTTAAGACAACTTAAAAGCAAAAAAGAAACCTTGACAAGGCAGAGTCAAAGTTTTTCTGTGCTGTGAATGTATCTTTTAATGATGCTGAACTTGATAACTTCAAGGAGATGATCCAGTTATTGAGACCTGGATACAACGCACCATCAGCAAAAGATATCAGTGTGAAGCTTTTGGATGATACTGCTCAACAAATAGACCTACATCTAATCGAAAAATTACAAATTTGCAGTTTAACAGTAACATTGGATTGATAGTCAAGTGTTATAAATGACCCAATTCAAGGCATCACAATCCATAGAGGGACAGAAAGTTACCTCAAAGACTATGATGCAGGGTCACAGAAAAAAATGCCTCTGCAGTGTGCAGCAATGAAAGAATGCCAAGAAAACTTATACAGCAACATCTCTGCAGTCGTTACTGATAATGAGAATAAAGTGGGCAAAATGTGGGAAATTTTGAAAGAAAAACATTTAGATCTAATCACCTATAGCTGTACAGCACATCTATTGAATTTAGTTGAGAAAGGTGTACCTCCTAAAACAGTAATGGGTCATATTGTGGAAGTGCAAAAGTATTTTCCAAATATTTGTCAAGCACATGGGTGGCTTCTGGAGAAAGATTGTGTGATGCCACAGATGTCAAATGAAACACTATTGAGCTCTCACCCTGACTGTATAAAATCATTTGTGACAGATTATCACAGGTACAGGGAAATTGCCCTTGAACATGCACTGGACTGGACAAGCTTCAGAAAGAAACAACATGTATTTCAGAGGCAGTTGAAATATGGCTTAACCTACTATCTTCTGATGTTCTGGAGCCTTATCATCACCACTTTAAGAAAAGATTTCAGCAGGCAATCCAACCACCACATATCCTCGCAAACCTATGGATCCAAAATTCAGAGGTCAACATTTAAGTAAAGAACAAGAACACTGCACAAATGTGGTTAGCTGAACACCATCCTGAATTCCTGCCTGGCATCATGGCCTTCTAGATAAGTGTTCCTATTATCCTGCTTCTATGATACGTGCAAATGTTGTACAAGAGTTTTCTTCGCAGAAATGGTAGCATATTATGGCATGAAAGAATGATAGAAACTCTTAAGTTTCCCTTTGGGTTGTCACTTTTTCTTCTGCTTGCATTCAGCTCCAGCTTCTTCTGCTTCAATTGAGAGATACTTCTCTACATTTGTACTTGTTTGGGGCAAGTTACGCGATTGTTTAGGAGTTGATAAAGCAACAAAACTAGTTACAGTGTATTGTCAGTTACAAGCATATCTTCTGAAGTCAGAAGTTTAGATTGACTGAATTATTAATGTGTAATGTTCACTTTGTTTACCTATTGCATGAAACTGACTATTGTGTGGTGAGTTACTCGAATACCATTTAAAAATGACCAAGTTAAAAAAAGTAGTCTTTACACTTGCTGATATCTGTGAGAATGAGACTGATGCAGTAAGAATTTCTAATTTATGGCACTTGTGATTGTTAAGCATTTATTTTAATACTTCTTTTTTTTTTGCTGCTGATTTAATGCAATGATATGAGGAATACATTTCTGTTTCTGTAGGGAAAACTTATATTCCTTTCACTACCTCTTTAGCACGTTTATAATGATTTATACTTATAATCCTCAGTAAAAATAAATTTGTACAAAACAATAAATTTCAAGTGTTTGTATGTACAGATATTCTATTTACACAACTTATATAAAATTTTTTTAGAAAAAAACAACACAATTGCAGGATATGGTGATATTTGACAATATAAAAAACATCATAGTTGTTTTAGCAATTATTATAACTTAACATTGTGTCATGTTATGTATAATATTATGTAAACTGCTATAATATACACTTTTTCCTTCGCACAATATTTAGCATAAATAAAAAAAAAATTCCAATATTTATCAACAATGCATTAAATTCAGATTCTAAGTACAGGCATTTGATAAAATGAAGTAAAAATTATAAGTGTCTAGGTAAACATGCCTAAAATAAATTTTTAGAATATGCATGTTTATATTTTGCATTTTTTTTTCTTAAAAGCCGGGAAAAACCCAAAAAGCTCTGGGTTTTTTAATAAAACCCAAGTGGGTTAGACATTTAGAAAAAAAAGTTTGTTTGTGCATGAGTGCATGTGTGTGTGTGTGTGTGTGTGTGTGTGTGTGTGAGTGAGTGAGTGAGTGAGTAAAATAGAAGGCCGGAAATCAAAACTAATTGGGGCTAACACCTGTTCGGATTAGCAAAAATTTGGATTATCCGAAATAATGTGTAAAATACACAGTTAATGCATTTGAATTGACATTACGCTATGTAGAACAGCACACTGCCACCACGCCAACTGACGAGATGTGATGTTTATGCGGCGCTGGTGTAACGTTGCTTGATCAAGCAGTTTAAGTTCCTTACATCAAAAGAAGATTACCGATTTTTATACCCAAGTACAAGTTGTTGTGTTTTTCAACAAATAAGACCATAACCAAAATAAATAGAATTTTTTTTTATAAAGAGTGGTGTTATGAGGCCAGTATAAAAGTAAGTGCAATAACAATTCCTTAGGGCCAACTATATAATTTGAGTCTGTTTATAAATTTATAATAAACATACGTACCTAATGTATTTTTTTTTTGTCATGTTAAATTATAACATAAGATTTTATTTTCAAGAAGCAGTTTTTTTCCCTTTATTATAGAATTAATTTTGCAGTCAATTTTCTTGAAATAGTTTTCGGATTATCCAAAATTTCATATTTTCAGGGTTCGTATTTTTTAGGTTCTACTGTATATATATTCAACTATTTTTTATGAGAAATACCTGCCGAAGTTTGTTGGTGGAATTTATATGCATTTTGTGTGTATATACAGATATATGACATATAGCCTAACACACCTCCTAAGGATTGTACACACCCTTACAAGTGGTGATGAAAGAGCCTGGTTCATCATGAATAACATGAGAAATCATTTTCTTGGAATTATTAAGTGTATTGATAATGTGCTATTAAATGAAGATACACATTTACAGAAAATACTGTCTTTGTCGTAAAAGTAGGTCATCGAATTAATGGAGTTGCTACCCATGTTTTGCTTGAAATTTTGCTATACAAAATGACAATTTAATATTCATCACAATAAATATGTGTGTTAAAATTGACAATATGGTTGTCATTTGTTATTATGCTATGCTACACCATTTTAAAGATGAGGGTGTACAGTATGCCGTTATTTCTCAAAAATGGTGTAGTCTAAAATGATAAAAAAAATGGTTATTTTGTTAATTTTATTAAACATACTTAATTAATATCAATTGTGAATATTCTATTTTCATTTTGCATAGCAAAATTTCAAGTAGCAACAGGGCAGCAACCACCATTATGTCAGTTACCTACTTTTATGACAAAGACAGTATTTGCTATAGATGTGTTTAATGGCATATTATCCATACACTCAGAGTTCCAAGTAAATTACTTCCTGTGCTATTTGCAATAACAGTTTATTATTACCATTCAAGGACATGTATCATCCTTAGGAAGTGCATTATGCTCTATGCCATATATGTACATTCTACCATGTTTTTGTGAGGAATCAATCGTCAGTGATTATAGTCGTTATTTGTGAACATGCTGTATTATATATAAAATATATACAGAAATAATGAGCCGAAGTTCTTTAT
Organism: Clitarchus hookeri; assembly: GCA_002778355.1. Classification (NCBI taxonomy): domain Eukaryota; kingdom Metazoa; phylum Arthropoda; class Insecta; order Phasmatodea; family Phasmatidae; genus Clitarchus; species Clitarchus hookeri. Next base: position 2,040,281 of record NQII01000009.1, read on the forward strand.
AGCTTATAATTATGAGGGTCATTCTGAAAGTAAGGTCCGATTTCTTATAAAACATAAACCATTATATTTTTAAAAAAAGTTTTTATTAGTTCCTTACAACTTTTTCTATTTTTCTACATAGTTTCCATATTTGTTTAAACATTTGTCATAACGTTCTATAAGCTTTTGTATGCCTAAGTCATAGATATCTGCCGCCTGTGAGGATAACCAGTCTGTAACTGCTTCTTTCACCTTGTCATCTGTGCCGAAGCGCTTGCCTACCTAAAGGCGTTTGCCTTTAAGTAGCGGAACAAGTGAAAATTGCTTGGCGCCAAGTCTAGACTGTACTGTGGGTGGTAAATCTGTTCCCATCCAAAAGATCTAATCAGATTTTGGGTGTGAATGGCAGAATGGGGTCTGGCATTGTCATGCAGCAACAAAACTCCAGACGTCAGAAGGCCATGTCGCTTATTTTGTATTGCACGTCGAAATGTAGTCAGGGGTAGCCCAGTAAGCGACTGAATTGATTGTTGTCCCTTGCTGCATAAACTCAACTAACATGACTCTATTCTATCCCAAAACACGGTTGCCATAACCTTGCATGTTGAGATTGTCCGCTTGACCTTGACTTTGACTGGTGATATCGGGTGACGCCATTCCATTGACTGATGTTTAGACTCTGGGGTCATGTGAGAAACTCACGTCTCGTCCCCTGTGACAATCTTCTCTAAAAATTGATCACCTTCCTTATGATATCGGTCCAAAACATCAAGAGCACAAGCCATTCTTTACATTTGGTATTCCTCAGTAAGCAGCCTGGGAACTCAATGTGCGCACAATTTGTGAAATTGCAAATTTTCATAGACAATTTTGTGCAAAGTTGTTCTACCCACATTCGGAAATTCCAATGCTAAAGTTGAAATTGTGAATCGCCGGTCTTCACGAATATTTTCGTCCACAGCTTTGACCAAATCTTCTGTGATCACTGATGGTCGGCCTGATCGCGGTTCATCATGGACATTTTCTCGTCCGTCCTTGAAAGCTCTCACCCACTTACGCACTTTGCTGTCACTCATCGCATTCGGGCCATACACTTGACTTATCTGTCGATGAACTTCCAATGCTGAAACGTTCCTTGCTGTCAAAAACCGAATCACTGACCGTATTTCACAGCCGGCGGGCTGATCAATTGTTTTAAACATTTTGAACGGACACTGTAAACAGCACACCGCAACAATACCAATGCAAATGGCGTCATTTGGCATGCCGGGAGTCGATGCGCATGCGCTTTACAATGTTCGCGCGACATTCGATTAGCTACGGCGATTCGGACCTTACTTTCAGAATAACCCTCGTATATTCTAATAGTATCACTGATTCTACGAAACCAATACTTACTGAGCTCCATTTTGGAATACCACTATTTTATTCTCTTAGTAATGTTTGGTTCTTGTAACCTTTCATTTGGGATTCAGTGAATAGGAGTCGGAGAGATTATGTGTGGGGAAAAAATTATCTCTAATTTGAAAACTTTTAATAAATTAGAATATAAGTACAGGGAGGCATATAATAAAGATAGGTTTAATTAGGGATATGAGGGCACAGGTAAAAGATCCACCAGTTCAGCAGTAAGCAACATTTTGCAATACTGGGGGTACCTTCCCCATAATGCAGTGTTAGTGTGTTGGTGGAAGAGCCTAAGAATATCCAGCTAAGTGAGGTTTGCATTTAAAATTTGAAAATGGAAAGCCAACAGCTTGGTTTCAAGTGGTGTGATACATACTCATGAATCTTAACTTTCAAATACATTTTTATAATCAGTTCAAGTGATTCTTGTACCAACTGCCTAGTAAATCTTGTTACAGCATGCATTATCAAATATTATCTATAATATTATATTCCCACTTTCACAGGTGAGAGATAGTTAAAAGGATAATTGAAATAAATGCTGGTAGTTTTGGAACATTCACCATAGTAGGGACTAATGCTACTTATATTTAATGAATTTACTATGAGCGTTAAGTTGTTTGCATTTGATACCTTTGCTTTCCCATAAATTCCAAGGTTTTGCGTCAATTTCAACTAAGTATAAATAATTGACTTTTGAAGAGCTGTTATAGATGTAATTTTGGTGATTGGCGTGTTCCTGCAAATAAAAAAATCAGTATCATAAGATAATTGATTGATTAAGATGTAATTATAATTAATTATGACTGTTTGGTTTGGGAAATGTTACGTAAATTCTGTTGTTTTTTGTTTGTCAGTTTATTGACTACCTTCAGTTGTAAGATGAGTGAAAAAAAATAAAATTGTTTGTAAAATTCAGTAATATTCTTCTGAGTGGAAAAACCATTTATATGTGGAAAATTTTATTTACTTTCCTATTTTATTTATATTATAACCATTTTTTCAGTGCAAAAAAAAAGATACCTCATAGGGTTTTCCAGTACCATAAGCGGGGGTCACTTTGTGACAACTTGGTGTGACTTTGTGACACAAAAATCACATTTAAATGTACCCTATTTCAGTGGGATGTTTCAGATATTCAGTGGGGCAAATTGAATTACTGAAAATGGCAAATAGCCTCTTTGAAATTGAAGGAAATGTAAATAACAGTGAAAAATCCAGTGTCACAAAGTCGTCCCCCCCCCCCCNNNNATCCAAAGTCACCCCTGCTTACGGTAGATATTATCAAGTTCGTGAGAACTAGTTGGTTATGGCAGAGGTAGGACCGTTTCCCCTTTTGTGTTGTTTCCCTGTTGTATTTTATGTCTTTAATAGCTCATTATCTTGTTACTGTGTTGAAACTGTTTTATTATCATGAACTTTCTATATCAAAAATCAGTATGCAACTATGTGAAACTTGTCCTGTATATTTCAAATTTAAATTAATTGCAAATTTCAAGTTTAAAAAAAAAATGCTAATGATATAAAGAAATTAACAGTTATTCAAATAAATAAAATTAAAACATTATTAAATGATTATATATTATACACATTTTCAAACTTGGTTTAAAGTTTAATGTTAGCTGCTTGTAATCAAGTATATCAGTTCTAATGATAATGTAATTAGAGGATTGTGTGTGTTTTAAGTGTTTAGTTTATCTTTCCGAATACTAGAATACGTTATAATCGGTTTTGGTGTTCTTGTACATTAATTTGTGAATGTGAAGGAAGTTTTGGGCAGCAGTCACCAGCTGAGATCTTTAGTACCGTCTACCATGTTTTGCACATTTGAAAATCTGGGTTTGGCCTCACTGGAACTCAACCTGATTTGCAATGGCGGAGGGAAGTGGTCTGACCACTATGATACTGCAGTCTGTATACATTAATCATGATTTAAACACTGAACAATAGATATTTCAGATTATTTTGTAATTATTCTCAGAATTGTAATTTTCATACAATAAATATTAACTTTTAATATATAAAATATGTAAATTCTGTATGCGCTTTCATATCAAAGTATTTCATTATTATTGAATTCATAATATATTCTCTGTTTTCTTCAGTAAGATCATTGCTGTGTTAAGTAAGCAAAGGAATACCATTTTCAATAGTTAGTCTCAATCCTCATCAGTTTTGGTTTATTAGGAACGACACCATGCAAGGAGATAAATGTGATTTAGAATTTCAACATGGAATCTAGGTACACCAATCTGTTCTTAATTATAAAACTTTGTTGTAATTGCACTCAATGAAAACCGTGTGTCTCATTTTGTGATGGTTGATATAACTATATTTTGTTCTACTAATGTAGTTTTCCTGTTTACTTTTCAGCATCCAGAGTTCAGCTTCCTTCTGAAGGAAAGAGTATGTGCCTTGGTAATCAAGTTGTTCTCACCAAACATTAAGTACCGCAACTCTGTGCCAGCTAGTATTCAACAAGCCACTAGTGTGGATAAGCCATATTTTCCTATAAGTGTGAGGCTGTTACGAGTAGTTTCTGTACTAATACAGAAATATCATTCATTACTTGTAAGTATGTTTGTAATCTAATTCTGTTGTTGCATAGCTGTAAAATGTATTTTATGTTCTGGAAAATAGAAGATAAGGTAATGGAACCAGGACCTGATAGTGTATTGCAAACTGATAATGTAAACTAATATATTGATTGTGAACTATGTCCATTGAAATATAGAAGCTATCTGTAGTGATATAATATGTATGGAGTCTGCACTTCAAGATGCAGCAGTTTACGGCCATTTTNTATGGAGTCTGCACTTCAAGATGCAGCAGTTTACGGCCATTTTCCCTTAGTACCGGCGACAAAAAAATTTATTAAGAAGTCCCACCACATAATAGTGAAGTTGTCGCCATATAGGAAGATGACTACTGTGCAGTACAGGAAAGTGCATGCAAATATTCATGCACGTAAATTTGCTTATGCTACAGTGAAATAAGTATTTACCAAGTGGTGATAATTCAGTTCTGTTAATGTTAAGCATAGGCATAAGACAAATACAAATCTGTAACGGCATATTGACATCCTTAAACTGTAATTAGTTTTTCACATTTGTATTAAAGGTAACATCAACATACTGTAAGCCTGTGACAATATTGTTTCATAAACAAATAAAATCTTATTTTTTTAGCAAACTAAACAAACAGTCTCATCAGGTTCCTCGTCTTAGGCCAATGTATAGCAGTGTTTTATGCTAATTTTTATGGTAATCTGTGTTCATTTCTGATGTTTTGAAGAATAAATTTAACCAGAACATGCCTTCCTTTTAAAATACTGTTTCATTAATGAACGAGGTTTTATTTTTCTAGCAAATGATAAATAAACAGTTTCATCGAGGCACCACATGTTATTTTGATTTGCAGCTCAATTTTGTATTAATTTTGCTGGTAATCAGCATTCATATCTCCATTTTTGGGGAATTCTTGTACCGGAACACACCTACCTTTTAAATATTTGTGTTTCATTGTTTAACATTAAACAGTGTGTTATTTTTGTTCGTAAACAGTAGAACACTTTCATCAGTCACTGGCCGAATGACCTGCTGTTAATATAGAAGCTCAAATTTTTCAAGCCTGACAAATATTTATAGCTAAGCTCAAATGGCAAGCTGGTATTCTGTTTATGCTTGATTTTCTAGTGCTTACATATATCTAGGGTACACCTAGCAATGGTCTCAGCTTGGGGTATTCTCTGTATCGGCTCATGATATATGTGCATTTCATCTTGTCAACTTAAAGTACTACATTATGTCTAAAAATAATTTAAAGTTCCCTGATTATGTTAGTGTGTTTATCTGCAGGTAAAAATAAAAGGAAAAGTTTGGTGTTTCATTTAGCTTAAACACTACTTGTACGAGGTGTTTTGCCATACAAAAATTAATAATTTGTGAAACATCCCTTACAGGTTTTGACTCCCGGTTTCATTACCTTGTTTCAAAAAAATTATCAATTTTGTGTATTGCAATTTGGTTATTCTATAGACTGTGATTGTTTTTATTAGAGACTTGTATTATACTGTTGTAAGTAGGTGGTCATGGACATCATTAGTGGGAAGTTGAAGGGTGGAGAAGGGGGCCAAAAATGTTTCCTTCTCGACTTTGTATTGTTTGGAATTTTCTTTAGTTAGGTGTTATTTGCCCTATCTTTGACTGCCAGTGGTTACACTGACGTTTATATAATTATTTGAAAACACATCTAAAAAGTGTAGGTTTTCTTTTATGTATTATGTTTAATATTAGAAAAGTTGCTACAACTATAGTTTCCTATTCTAAATGAAGAAAAATAACTTTTAAAATAGCATCTTCACAATTTTTTTTTTTAACTCAATGTTTTACATAACATTTTTTTACTTTCCAAGTTTTGAAGCAATTATTACACTTTGACTTTATTAACATGAAGTACCTTGTCATAAAGTTTTGAAAAATGTTTAATATGTGCAAGGTAATAAATAGTTTTCAGTCAGAATGTTTGTGTCCCCCCTCCCCAAGAACATCTACAGTTGACAACGCAGATGTAGGTGGTTACAAAACACAGCTGTAAGAATTTTTTTGCGAGGTGACTTCCTTAAAAAGAGCAAAGTAAAAGTTAATTTACTTCTTTGCATTGATTTTGCAAATATGAAAAAATTATTATATTTTATGGGCTTAATCACAAAAGTTAAAGTTAAAGTTACCCCACTTACGATACTTAATTCCCAAGACATGTTTTTGAAATTTTTTTTTTTAATTCTCACATTTTGCTTTTATAGTATAAATGCCACAGGGGCATGTAAGGGCTGGAAAATATCATAATTTGATTATTCATAAGAAAAATTGGGATTATTTTTGGCTCCCATACAGAGTGGATCAGTCACACAAGAAAGGCAGGAAATGTGTACAAAATTCTGAAGAGGACAGTTCTGAACTAACTCAAAAATCACCAATTTTAGAAACCTGGGTTGTCTCCAATATTTTCATGGTAAGAGAAAAATTATATTGCTGAATGTATCTAACATCTGATTTACTTTGGCATTCCATTATACCAAGAACTTTAGTAAAAAGCTGGAATGCTCTGGGACATGAAAAGAGTGAATGTTCACAAGGACCAACCTCAAAAAAGTCTACAATGCGACAAGTGCGTACACATTACATGACTTGTGAAGACTGTGTTCCTTTGCTCGCAACTAAACAACATATATTTAACGCATTTGTCACTCATGAAATTTTTTTTGATAAAATTGTTCCCAGTTCTTGTGCCATGAGTAATTGGGATTTGTTGAGGGTTGTCTGCAGTACAGTGTAGCTTTAACACACTGAGCCACACCACTCCTTATGCATTTCCCAAGAAACAAGTACCTGTAATCAGTCAGAAGTTCACGCTTCATGGCAGATGTTTTCAGCACATCAAGCTTAGCTTGTCTCTTCCAAATATCACTTTAAATAAACTTGTGTTGGTAGGGTATATCACTTCTGCCTAACACTACCCACTTTTAGCAATAACATTTCGTACCACCACACATTGTCCAGAAATTCTTTCTCTCATCGAGTGGATGTAGTGAAAATGATAGCATGCTGTTCTAGCAATCAGAAAATTTTATAGGCTATCTTGATATATGGAAAGCTTAAGTCACTTGTGGCACTCGACAAGAATGTCAAGCTTGCATACCTGCCTAAATAATTCCTTCTCGCATATGCAAGACATGAAATACAATCTGTCTACAAAACCTACCTGCCTCTGCAACAGGAATAAGAGATTCTTTTTGGATGTTTCCCATGCTTAGAATGTTTTCAAGGAAGTGCTACCATAACAGACACACCACATTCTAGCAGCTGGTGTAAGACACATCGGTAGAGTGCAGCAGCAGCAAAAAAAAGCAAGGCACCTCCAACACTGAAAAATGAACAGCAGCAAAGATGATGAGTGGTCAAATGGATGACTTCGCAGGCTAGACAGCGATCGTCCTGATAAGTCCTCATATTACAGCCCAGCAGACATTTACTGAGGCAACTTGAGACAGGAAACACGAACTGTCATGTAGTGTTAATAGTATACAAGCAGACATACTGTAAAATGGATGTCACTTTGTTTTCGAGCGTGGTGGAAAGCAGATTGTTACGACCACATTCATCTACCACAATTGCGTATACTGATACAATATCAAGATGGAATCGATGATTAAAGACTTACCATTTGTACACTGACTGCATCATCAACTGCAGGGGGCTCTGCTCTGGAGTTGTGCTACGTACATCACGGAAGATTTGTTACTATGGAAATATTTTTAGTAAAAGCTCTAATGCTTGGCGACATGAAGTAACCATTTCATGTTCAGCATTGCATACAAGACTTAAGCTGTGATAACTGCGACAGTGTTTGCCCGCAGTGATAGCTTGAATAGGCATAGTAAGAAGTGCAAAGGTAACATTTGTTGTTCATCAAAAAGTGAGTACAAGTATTGTGGTAAGACAATTATTAGCAGTTCTTATGTCAAACGACATGAAGATAGTAACTTTCCATTCACCATCGCTTACGAGACTTATCACCATAATAACTCTGACGAGTAGTTTACCCGCAATGACAGCGTGAATAGACATAGCAATAAGGGCAAAGTTAATGTTGGTTGTTTATTGGGAAGTGAGTGCAAGTATTGTGGCAAGAATATTTACTAAAAGCCCTAATGTTAGACAACGTGAAGATAATCTATCCATTACCCTACACTTACAAGACTCACCCATGTGATAACTATATTATGGTATATAAGTGTAGTTTGAATGCTCACAGCATGAATTGCTCTACAAAACAGACATCATAATTGTTTTGTCAAATGAAAAATAAGTTGAGTGTGTAACTATATTTATCAATTTTTCTGTCAAATCTGTGAAATAAATTTAAAGTGTATAAGTAGTTAGGATTGGTACCTTCGAACACAGCTTCGTGATAGGGAGGCAGGGAGGCCAAGATGGCCACCGGCAGCCACATCATGCTCTTGCATTCTACCACCATGGTGGCCATTTTTGCAGCCAGTGACCGTTATTTTGGAGTCAATTTCCTTTGAAATATTGTGTATTTCCCTCAAAATTTCCCTAATTTCCCTCAATTTTTTATTTTTTAAAATTTGTTTGATAACTCCTCAATGTGGCTAAATGACTCATTTTTTGGGCAATGAGGGGTTGATGGGTTGGGGGATTTTCTTTGAGTCTATGCTAAGTCGAGAGGGTTATTTCAGAGTCTTCCCAAATATGATATATGGACATTTAAGCCCTGTGCGAACTTATAAGCATAGTTGGCCGTAAATCCCAAACCCTTTAAGATGTAGTAGTCAAATTCATATCATATGCATCGCTGCCAACAAGGAAAATTAGCAAATGGTCATTTAAGCCCTATTGCGAACTTATAAGCATGGTTGACCGTAATTCCCGAACTGTTTAAGATGCAGTCATCAAATTCATAACATAGGCATCGACACCAACAAGGAAAATTTAAAAAAAGTAATTTAAGCCCTATGCGAACTTATAAGCATAGTTGGCCATAATTTCCAAACCGTTTAAGATGTAGTCATCAAATTCATATCATAGGCATCGACGCCGACAAGGAAAATTAACAAATGGTCATTTAAGCCCTATGCGAACTTATAAGCTTAGTCGTTAGTTCTGAGTTCATAAATAATCTTATTTATCTCTTCGCTGACAGAAATATATCCCCTTCTCTGTAATGCTACCAGCACATGTAATCTATCAACCAGGTCGTTGGGGTCTTCAGAAAATAAGTAGCTAGACTTCACGAATCTGTTCGCAAAAGGTTCACAATACATGTCTGCATTAGTGATGCAATGAATATTCGCATTCGCGAATATTCACATGTTTTTAACATTCACATTCGCATTCGCAAAAATGATGCCAATATTTTGTGAATGTATTTGGCAATGAAAAATGAAAATGTTTATTAAATAATAATGCAACTGCTATGATCAAGATATTTTTATTTATTAACATTTTTTTTATGTATTAAGAGTGTATTTTAATGATATTTGGGAAACAGCCTTGTAGTTATTCACTAGATTACATTACAGAAACACACTCTTGATATTCTTTATTCTTATTTACCTAAGCAAAATCAAATTAAGGCAGGTAATTTCTTAAAACTTCTAAACTATATTATAACACAACTGTATGATCAAATACCATTGAACTGCTTTAACACAAAACAATGGAATAAGATATAACCCAACCTTTTTAATTATACAAATCAACTTTAAATGAGATCTTTTGTAAAAACACTTAACAATATGCATTTATGCAACCTAAAGGGTATCTTATTCAAATATGTGAGATCTTTTAATGAACTAGTAATCATGTTTAATTGTAAATCAAATCGACTTCTTATGAATAAAGTTAAAAATATATTGTGAAGAAAAACAAACAATATAATAATCTTCTTTTCAATTAAAACAAATATGTTCTTAACATTTTGTTAATTTTAACTTTGGTACTAATACTAACTCACTAATTATGTAATTTTTAAGATATCCATTAAACATTACTTCTTGAAATCGAAAAACAAATCTATGAAAAATTGTTTATATCTAAGCACAATTAAGTGAAACACTTAGTAATTAAATAAGTGTAGAGGAATATTAAACTTCAGAAATAGAAGTTTTGATGCCTTTTCTCCTTGCAGCCTATTTCGGTGGGGTGTATTTAAACAAGTTCAACCCCACTAAAGACCCTTTCAAGGCACACTAGTGGGTGGTGTTACTAAATATTGCCTGGCTATGGGAGAAATAATACCATACTTCTTATTATTTACCGCCCACCATGTAAGTGGATCTACATCATTTTCCACACGTTTATCTAATAAATATTCATTGATGGTTTTTTTTATCAAAACTTCTATAGGGTTCGTACATTCATTTTCTTCTTCTTCACTTTCGCTGGAATCCATCAGCAATTTCATGGTGTCTCTTAAAGATATAGATTTCTCTGTCAGACTGGCACTGGAACCAGATGTTTCAATCCGATGAGTAGTCATTCTGGCACGCTTAGGATTTGAACAAGATGATAGGCTTGATTCATTGTTTCCAATTGACTCTAAAATATTTTTCACAACTTTATCTCTAATTGAAGAATTTTTGAAAAATTTTAATTTGTATCTCGGGTCAATAAAAGTTGCCGTAGCAAACAATACATCATTTTCCAAATGGGAAAATCTGCGACATAGTTCTCGTTTAAGAACTAAAATCGTATTCCCAACGTATTCGTCGGTCACATAAAATTCACCAATAATTTTTTCCAAAGTGGACAATAATGGAATTACTGAGGATACAGAAATATTGGCTGCACTTAGTTCTTTTGTAATTTCTTCAAAAGGTCTGAGTAAAGTTATTATTTTTTCCACAATAATCCATTCTTCGGAAGTTAGTTGTGAAATCTTGTTATTCTGGGAAGCATAAAGACATAACGAATCTTTGTTTTTCAAAATACGCTCTAACATATACAAGCTGCTATTCCATCTTGTAGCACACTCTTGTATGGTTTTCAACTTTGGCTGATCGAGTCTTTCTTGTAGAGCAGCCAGTTCATCTTGAGCTACATTTGAGTGAAGAAAATGTGTTGCCATCTTTTTACATTTTGCAATCACTGTTTTAATGGAATCTTGTGCCTTAAGCCGCTCCTTGACAACCAGCTGAATTTGGTGTGACGAACAATCAATGTCTCTAATTAATAACAAGGAAATACCTTTTTTCATGTTTGTGCCACCATCTCTAACAATGCATTGCACTTTTTCTTTAGGTATTTCCCAATGCGACAACATGGTTTCAAGTTTTATAGCTATATTTTCACCAGTATGTCGGCCATCGTTAAATACCTCTGCGTTTAACACAATCATTTTTCTCTCAAATTTTTTTGTTATACCATGACATGTAAGACTCAGCAAAGATATTCCTGAACAAGAATCAGACCAAATATCAGTTGTAAACGCCAATTTTTCAAATGACTTAATTAATCCCAAAATTTTATCTTAAACTTTTCCGTAGAAATTCTCACATATAAACGAAGAAAAATGTTGTCGGCTTTTTATATTATACGACGGACAAAGATGGTTCAATAGTCTGACAAATCCAACGCTTTCAACAAAACTAAAGGGTAAGTCCTCTAATGCAATCATTTCGCTTATTAAATTATCAATTTCCAAAGACTTGGCATTGTTGTTATCCCACTTTTTTGTTTTTTCGACGCAATCAGTCGCAGACATTTCTTTCAGGTTGGTTTTCGTACATTGTCGCGAAGTGGAGGCCACAACACTTGTTGTAGAAGCATTTCGCTTTTCATTTTCCCTATTCTTTAAAGCATTATACTCGTTTTTGTGCAAAGCTTCCAGGTAATTTTTCATTGCACTTGTTGTTCTTCCTTTGCGCAAGTATTGTTTATTACATATTTTGCAGTTCACATTTTCAGCATCACATATTGTAAAATAAGTCCAAACTTTGCTAACACACGACCGCTTCATTTTGAAATATCACTTATCACTGTACAATTACAACAATAGAGTCTTTACAAGTTAAAAACAAAACTTAAGTATGTTGACTCGACGCTGCTCCCACCTGTACTATACAGGATGGTGGATAGCAGGGTACGTAGTAATTTGTTACGGTGCTGGCTAACGGCACCTTGGGCTGCTGTAAGAGGGGTGACACAAAGACGTAACTGGGTTCGGTTTATTCACGCTTAACTTTTATTGTCCAAAGTTACAGTGACCTGTACATCTATGAGACCTAGCCCCTTTTATATCTCCTCGGACGGTGGAATCTAGCTATCCCGCGCCCTACACACGTCTCGGTGAATGTTTGCGTCGGGGGGGAGGTTTCGGCGGGTTGCTGAAATTACCTCAATGCTGGTGGCTGGCATTGTCGTGCTGTCTCGGTGTCTCTCCCGGGAAGTCCTGGGCTCCTCGATCCCTGGACGTGCAGTTCTCTCCTCGTCGCTCGTTGTTCCTCGTATTTNGGACGTGCAGTTCTCTCCTCGTCGCTCGTCGTTCCTCGTATCTGACTCTCTCGTGACTCCGGCGTAACTCCCGACTCCGTCGTAACTGTCTTGTCGCTGCTGCTCCGTCGTAAACGTCTTGTAACTCTCGCGTAACTCTCTTAACTGTCCCGTAACTGACTTAACTGTCCTCCGTGGCTCCTGTATATATACGTTTCTGTTCTATTTTCCGTAGAACTCGGGACTTACCCTCTCATGTTTGCGGTGGGATAGGGGTAGGCAGGGTGCACTGTTTTTCCCCGATTTGTAATTTCTTGTGGCGGGGGGCGATAATATGCCCGGGACTCCCCGCGTTCGCAGCGTCACATCGTGACTCAGGCAACATGGCAGGTGCAGTTGGTTCGAGCTCGGGGATTCCTCTGGTCGTTAGGCCATCGGTTTACGGCGTGGGTAAGAATAGCATCGCGACTACTGGTAGGTATGAGCGGTACGCGTCAAGGTAACCTCAAACTAAATCTTTACGAAAGCATTATTAGCAGCTAACTTCATTCAGTAAGCCAGCAATCACGATTTGTTTACTTCGTTCAGAGTCGGTGCATATGGGCTACTCTCGGTTTTAACATGGCCGCCCGGCCGGCCAGATCTAAACGCGCGGTAAAATTCGAGTTCGTAGGTGCACGCTTTTGGCGCCATATTTGAAAAACCAACATTCGCATTCGCATTCGCGAATGTGGAAAAATCGACATTCGTTGCATCACTAGTCTGCATCTATGTTCTTTCATGATGGGTAGTTTGTGAGATACCTCTGAGCCAGAGTACTTGGTTCTAATCTTAGTTTATTCTGTCTCAACTTCACGTATCTGTCTTCTTCATCATCGTGTTTACGCTTTTGCTTTGCAGATGCAGTTACTTCATCATTGTCAGTAGAATATGTATATTTTGCATAATCATCATCATCATTGCCCTTGGACTTGACGGTCACACTTTCGTGCTGGATAGTTGTAACATCCCCATTTTTCATCTTACGCCTTGCCAATACATGTTTGTTGTTCACATCGTTGAACAATCTGTATGGTTTGCGCTCTTCATAATACATGTCCGCAACAGGCGTATTTCCTTCTTCACAGAATGTTTTGGAACGTGATGCTGGTTTCTTTTGACACTCACTCTGTTCATGTCGCAGTGCATTGCAACTTTTACTGAATGTCTTGTCGCAGTAACTGCATTGTTTTCCATGTAATTGTTAAACACTCTGTGAAGTTTTGCATGTAGGCAAACAGATCATTTTCGATTGCATGTTCTCCACACTTTTCATCATCTTCAAGTATATGGCAACTTATACATGTGTACTACTACTACTATGCAGTGAAGACTCCTCCCCTCTGCTGACTCCTCCCCTCTGTGGACTCTTCTTTTCTGCAGACTCCTCCCCCTCTGCGGACTCCTTTTCTCCAGACTCCTCTCCCTCTGCGGACTCCTCTTTTTTGCAGACTCCTCCCCTCTGCAAACTCCTCCCTTCTGTGTACACTACTACCTTCACACAGTAGTGTTGCTGTACACAATAGCTTTTCAACTATGTGAATTTCTGCGGTTACTCTAATTTATACCCTCATTCAGTAGGTCGAATACGAAGTTAGATTGTAATTTTCTCTGTAGTGTATTAGAGGGAAATAGGCAAGTGGATGAAGTTAATTTTGTTCTCAACTACAGCTGATAAATTATATATAATGTCCAACTAGTACATATTTCACATCGCCATCAGCAGACTTGGAGGTCACACTTGCATTCTCTATGTTCTGGATACTTGTAGCAATTTTGTTTATCACCTTACATGATAGCAGCGTATGTTTGTTGTTCACATCTTCTCGCTATTTGTATAGCTCACACTCTTCATAGTAAATTCCTACAACACTTGTAATTCCTTCTTCACTCTCTGTGAAGATTTTTTGCAGGTTGTCATACAGGACATTCTCGATTGCATGTCCTCAATCTGCATACATCTATTTGTCAAGTGTTGTAAGTAAATTTGTTCTCAACTGCAGCTGATGTATCTTATATAATGTCCAACCGGAACCCTTTTCCATATATTCTTTGTCCTCGTGACAAATTTTCTGTATACCAGCTTCAACGCTATCTTCAATTTTGTGTATGTTATACAGAGGTACATTCGAGGTCTTGAAGGCTCTCTCGCTATATTCATCTTCGTGAGGTTCTGGTTTGGTATATTTACAGTCCAACCATATATTATATTTTAATGCACCTTCTTTTTTCATCTCGTATGTAAGTTGATCTACAATATTCTGTTTCATATGCTTAAGATATGTAAAAATATCATCCACCATGTCTGATGATTACGATGCAACATACGTCTTCATAAGTCCTCGGAAAGCAGATTCTTTCAGTATGAACCCATTCTCATTTGGTAAGTTTACAACAGGTGCGGGTGTAGGTGCTTTATATGAACATTTTGGCATGGTTGTAATACGTCTCACTTCATAGTTTTACATGATGGTCATGTATTTTGAGTCGTATGCTGTCTGGAACACCTGTTACTTAATAACATTTGAATTCACGACCACACTTATAGCAAGAAGTAGTATAGTAAGCCCATTGCGTCTTCTTCAAACATTTTCTAGATTTCTCATGTTGGTGAGCACTGCTACTTTTACTAAAGGTCTTGGTGCAGTAGTAACATGAATATCTTGATGTCTGTGGTGAACTGTTCATGTCCAGGTCTGATGTTGGTGAGGGTAACAGTGCACCGGTATCCAATGCAGCAGGTGTCTGCCCTTCACATGTTTTTTCAGATGTATGCAATACGCTACGTCTCTTAGCTGGCATAAGAGGGAGTCCCTCACATGTTGTGAGATGTCTTTTTAAGTTATCGCGTTGTCCAAATTGAGACTTACACTGTTCACATGTTAAGCTAGATTGCTTCATGTTCATAGAACAAGCAGTTTCATGTAGGTGGGCATGACAGCTCTTAGTAAATGGTTTCGTGCAGAAACAGCACAAATGACTTTCTGACGTATTTTCCATCTTCGCTTGAGACAATGTATACTCTTCGAAATTCAAATAACAACTAAGGCGATTCCATCAATTTGACATATATATGTTCAAATCTCCATATTTCGCCAGTGGGATTTAAGCTTTTTTTATACGTTCTGTAAACATATATTCAGCTAACGTCTCTCTACCGCTACCCGCCGTTTTACATCTCTCATGTCGACATGCGTTGCTGCTTTTACTGAAGATCTTACCGCATTTGCGACAATGTTTCCTATTTGGTGGAGGATTGTGTTCATTGTTCACATGAAGGTCAGAAGTTGGTGATGAAAGCATATCAATACTTTGTACAGCAGACATCTGATCGCCACAATTTTGTAACGTTGACAGTGCACTGTGTTGTTTAGCATGTAGAGAAACAAGGTCTTTGCACTTTTTCATATGTATGTTTAAACTGTCTATACGAGTGAACATACCTTAGCATATATGACATTGATAGCCTGTGCGATAAGGATTCAGCTTGCATTTATGCTTTATATGTGTCTTTGCATTGCAGGCATATGCAAATGTACTGTTACAGTAATGGCATGGATGTCTGGGAGATGTGACTGTTCCAGCCATTGTTTTCATAGTATGGTATGATGACTTTAATGATGTTGATGGTTCTGATTTTTCTTTTGTGGATATCTTCCCATCAGAAATTTGCTCTATTCTCAGCAAATACTGATTGACCTGTGTAGGAAGGAGAGCTTTGCATGTTTCGCTATGCCTTTTTAAGTTATGGAGTCTTCAAAAATATGATTTGCATTTTTCACATGATAAGATAATACATTTCATATTTTTTTTGGCAACCAGTCTCGTGTTGGCGAGCATTGCAACTTTCAGAAAAAGTCTTCTTACAATAACAACGTAAATAACTTCCCGATTATTATTTCCCATTGTAAAAAAAAACAGCTCTGTTTGCTTTTCGAAGTCTGAATAGCAACTGAGTTGGTCATCCTATCCTATACTAATAAATATATATATATATACACACACACATACAGATGCAACGGCAGTGACCTTTATGTCAGCTTTATTAGTGTCGAGACACTTTTGAGACATGTTAGGCTTCTTTATCATTGTGTGCGACAGCCCCCTTTATGTTAGACCTGCGAGAGCCTCGCATAACCTGTTAAGCTCCTTTATGCGCGGTGGTGTGTTACTCTTTATTAGGGCGATAGCTTACATTTATGCTTTATATGTCTCTTCGCATTGTAGGCATATGAAAATGATATGTTACAGTAGCGATCTGATTGTTCCTGCCATTGTTTTCATAGTAGTGTACGTTGCCTTTAATACTTTATCATTGTGTATGGTTGGGAAGACTCTGAGATAACCCTTCCGCATATGTTTGGGAAGACCCTGAGATAACTCGCTCGGCTTGGCCTTCAAGAGCGTGATGTATATTTCGTAAGAAGGGCTTAAATGTTAATCTAATTTGGGGAGACTTAACCCTTTAGAGATGACCGGAGTGATGTTAAAAAGTTGCCGAACCTATCTTACACGATGCAATACGGAACTTATGCGCACCTATGCTTGTGGGGCTTATATCGCCCTTTATGTTAGGTGGCGTGCATCGTTGAAGTTTTCGGCGCCGTCCTTTTATGTTAAAATGCATGTGTCGTTGAAGTGTACGGTAGTGCCCTTTATATTATGCCACGCGTGCTTCGTCACAGTGTTCGGTGCCACCCTTTATGTTATGGCCTTTGTTAGGGTGTGTGCGTCGTTAAAGTGTTCGGCGTCACCCTTTATATTAAAATGCCCGCGCCGTTGAAGTGTACGGTGGTGTTCTTTATGCTATGCCTCGCGTGCTTCGCTGCAGTGTTTAGCGTCACCCTTTATGTTAGGGTGCGTGCGTCGTTGAAGTGTTAGGCGTCACCCTTTATATTAAAATGTCCGCATCGTTGAAGTGTATGGTAGCGTGTTTTATGTTATGCAGCGTGCGCTTCGTCGCAATGTTCGACATCACTCTTTATGTTAGGGTGCCTGCGTTGTTTAAGTGTTCGGCAACATTCTTTATGTTACACCAAGTGCCATGGCAACGTCCTTTATGTTATGCCTCGTGTCACGGCGACTTGAGACAACCTCACACATGAAATGAGAGAGCATGAAGTATATGGTCTAGTAGGAATGAATGAAATGGTAATCGTATTTGGGAAGACTCTGCAATAACCCATTATGTAGGAACCAGTTGGGTGACATAATAGGGATTTGGGAAGACTCGGAGAACCCCCCTGCAAGAGTATGATGTAGGGGCCAGTCGGGTGATGTGGCAGGGATTTGGGAAGACTCGGAGAACACCCCCTGCAAGAGTGTGATTTAGGGGCCAGTCGGGGCATCTGGGAAGACTCGAAGAACACCCTCTTGCCTATGTTGTGTATGTGCTGGTTGTACTTTAAACGGTTCAGGAATTACAGCCAGCTATGCTTATAAGTTTGCATAGGGCTTAAATGACTATTTTTTAATTTTCCTTGTTGGCAGCGATGCGTATGATATGAATTTGACGACTACATCTTAAACAGTTAGGGAATTATGGCCAACTAAGCTTATAAGTTCGCATAGGGCTTAAATGCCTATTTGTTCATTTTCCTTGTTGGCAGCTATGCCTATGTTATGAATTGGACGACTACATCTTAAACAGTTCTGGAATTACGGCCAACTTTGCTTATAAGTTCGCATAGGGCTTAAATGTCCATATATCATATTTGAGAAGACTCTGAGATAACCCTCCTGACTTAGCGTAGACTCGAAGAAAATCCCTCAACTCCTCATTGCCCAAAAATGAGTCATTTAGCCATATTGAAGAGTAATCAAACAAATGTTGAAAAAATAACAAATTTAGGGAAATTAGGGAAATGTTGAGAGATAAAAGGGACATTTCGAGGGAAATATGCGACATTTGAAGGGAAATGGACTCCAAAATGACGGTCACTCTCTGCTCAAATGGCCACCATGGTGGTGGAATGCAAGAGCATGATTTGGCCGCCGGTGGCCATCTTGGCCTCCCTGTCACGAAGCTGTGTTCGAAGGTACCAATCCTAACTACTTGTATAAATTACTTCTGTGTTATTCATTTATTTTAGCCCTTGCTAATAGTAAGCTGTTAAGGAGAAACAATTTAGACTTGTGAAGGTCATGTATAAATTAAATAAGAGATTCATTTAGCATCAAACTACATTTTCTAACAAACATGTGGAGTACACTGTGTATAAATATTCATCGGAGATTAAGTTCATTGTAAGCAGTGAGTTGTCCATCCCCACCCATACATACAGAATTTTGTACATATTGACCCAATTGTTTTCAAAAATGCATGCCTTGAATCAAATTGGGAACCTCTTATTTCATTACAACTCTTAAATTAGTTTTCCAAAACTCGCATTTCGCCTTCATTATACATTCCTGAAACATTCTCCTGTCCCTGGGAAAAATTACCATATTATTTCCAAGTCCGAAAGTGACTAAAAATTTTTACAGTTTCAAGTTTTGAACTAGTGTCCCTACACCATACCTTATTTTGGAGATTACTTAATTCTATATATTAGGTATGTATAACCATGTAAACAGACAGAAAATCACCTACAAAGCTGATGGTGCATATGCAAATTATGGACACCTTAATTACTCACATGACAATTACACACGTGTGCACACATCAATCGCCCACCACCATCTTGTTGTCATCCACCATCTTTCCATCACAGTCATCTGCTAGCGTACACCACAGGTGACTGCTATCTTGCCTTCGTTGTCATTTGCTTTAGTGCACCACAGATGCCCACCATATTCGTTTTTCCAATCATCTACTAGAGTGCGCCACTCTTGTCTGCAAGGATTGCTGTGGTCGGCAACCATATTTGTTGCACCGTCACCCTTCAGGAATGCTGACGTCGTGTATGATTCCGATGGCGGCTGCTAGGAGTGCCGGTGTCAACGCTTAAGGTTGAATTCTGACGTGCAACAGGCAGGACTCTTGTCAGTGCACCCATTATTTGGTGCAAGTAGAACAAAAAATATTCCGGAGGCATGCGGTTTTGATCCAACCACCAATGAGGATTGCAGCTTGATTGTTCCGCTAGCACAGGGCTCCAGCGGTGTGGTTCATTTCGGTAGCTAGGGCTGAAGGTAGCAATAACACCATCAGCCCAACATAAGACCCAGGGAACCACGTGTATCATATATGAAATCACCCCGGACATGAAAAATAATTCATATAATAAATAATAAAGGGTCAACATATACATAAGTGTGCCATGAGCACAATGTCATATTGATCTGCTATTATAAAAAAATACCTATCTGTACCGTAGACCTTAATAGTGATATCAGTGTTGCTGTTGTACCAAAAACTTACGTAAAAAGCTGGAATTTTCTGTGACATGAAAAGAACGAATGTTCACAAGGACCAACCTCAGAAAAGTCTACAACGCGACAAGTGCGTACACATTACATGACTTGTAAAGACTGTGTTCCCATGTTTGCCTCTATACAACATAAATTTAAACAATTAGTGACACAAGAGGCGGCACTGCTACGCACTGATGCAGACAGATAAAAAATTAATTTTAAAGGAAAAGTTTTATAAGCACTTACTAACCAACTCATATTATACAAGCATTGGGTGCTGTATGTCACGTTAGACGATGCTAGATAAGACCATACGTCTGAAAACTGACCAAGTAGCCCAGGTTAGTAGAGCAGAATAGCAAACGATTTCCCCCGAGGCCTTAAAAGGTCCCGCTCACTCCCGGTCAAGCTGCACTGCCGTAGAAAGGCACATGATGGCTCTCCTCAAAGTCTTTTGTAGCAGCGACTCTTATATACTTGTTCGGTACTAGACAATATGCAGCACTGTGCAAAAAGGTCTCCGATGCACAGAGGAGTTATTTCTTCAGTTAACATAATTGCAAGACAAGGTATATCAGCATACTACTTCTCAGAATTGTCTCCCACACCCCACCTAAATGTAAATATCCATAAAAATGTTCCTTACAATGCTGGGAATCAAACTGTGGTCCTCAACAATGACAAAAGTAGTAGCACTATCCAATGAGTAATCCATAGTCACGTGGGAGTAGTAGTAAAAAATAATTCCTTTGAACATAGAGTTTATTTACACTTATAGATCTATGTCTGCCAGCCTCGCACCCATTGCACAGAACCAAGAGATCTTTTTCCATATATGTTTAATGTAAAAATATGAGAGCACTCCAACACAGAAGAAACTAGTACTGGTCATGATTATTGGAAAACCCGAAACACCGAAAAAACTCACGTTTATTAGAAAATAATTTAAGATAAAAGAAAATGGGACAAAGATGAAAAACATTATATTTTGTAAATAATAACACGTGAACATACTGAGCAAACACATCTACCCCGATCACAATAGGGAACTGTGACACCATAATCAACATCTTTGATTACGTCATGCGACCTTGATCTTGACCTTTGTCCATCTCGCCATGATAAAGGAAATTTTACCCTTCCACCCATATCTTTATGGCAGACATTTTATTCTAAGAACCCAGCATACTTCATTACACTGGCTACTAAATTTCAAGAACCCTGAAGGTCAAATAGCCCGGTGGTTACAACATCTACAAGAACATGACTTTGTAACAACACAGATCTGGATGCCTTCACAGCAATGCAAAAGCACTTTCTAAGAGGCCATGTGAGCCATTCTGTCTTCATTGTTAATGCCAGGAATAAAAAAATGGCAAATTGCTGAAGGTACAGAGGGCAACAATTCAAGGTTCTGTATCTTTTGATTGGTCACTTACCTGGAGTGATGAGGGTATTAGGAAAGATCAGCTAAATTATACCACTTTACAGCCATTACTAAAGTGGAATGAAGCTGGCTGCCGGCCAAAATGGGAAGAGATATCTAGTCTAAGTGCAGCAGTCAAAGCATACTGGGCACAGTGGAATTCCCTCATACTTAAGAATGGCGTACTTTACAGAAACTGGGAAAGTAATGATGGAAAACACACATGCTTACTGTTAGTCCTTCCAGAATACAGGGTTCCCGAAGTCTTAAAGAAACTGAATAATGTGGCAGCTAGTGGGCACTTTGGTGTTAATAAGCTTTGGTGTTAATAAGACCCTTGATCGAGTTAGACTGAGATTTTACTGGCTTCATTGTCGGAAGAATGTTGAGAAGTCAGTATCTACTGGTGGCCCAAGATTACTTTACTCTGTGGCCTGAGGTCATTCCCTTCCCAAATAAGGAAAAACATACTGTGGCTGATGCACTCATAGAGCATCTCTTCTCAAGGTTTGAGGTGCCAGTAGAACTACATTCGGATCACGGAAGAAACTTGGAAGTTTCGATGTTCAAGTAGGGAACAAAGATTTTGGGGATGAAAAAGACTAGGACTTTAGCCTTATGCCCTCAGTCAGATTAATTGTCAAATAAGCCTGGTGGTGGATGTCCCGATAACCCCTTTTATTTTACAAGTTCTCCTTTTATTTTTTTCCTCTGTTACTTTTTTTTATCTCCTCCTCTTTTTCTTCTCTTACCCTCTCTTGGAACCTCTCCCATTTCTATTGTCCTTTCTCAAATCCCATAGTAACACTATCATTAAATAGGAATGTTTAATATTTTATTTCAAGATTGTGCTGTTACAACTGTCACGACAGTAAACCTCCCAGTGAATGGGCAAAATGCAAATTTCACAAATATTGTTGAAAATGATACAAACACATTTGTATATGCGTATGAAAATAAAAATTTGCTGCTTTTTTTAATAAAAATCTGTTTTGACAAATTTATTTTAGTATTAAAACAGTAACTTTTGCGGCCGCTGTCACGTGAATGCAGAACGCTCTCTCATTAGTTTGACGTCACTAGTCATACGCCAGCAGCCGGCTCCGGCACGTTGCAAACGTGGAGCACTAAAATGGAAGGCAACTTTATGAAAGCGCAGTCGGACAATCTGCCACGAGTAGATACCGATATGCTACTTGATTACTTAAATACCCATTGTTTTGGTAACCTGAAATAAGAGGTGTAAAATTAGAAAGGTAAGGAAGTGTCTCATATTGCATAGTCGTGATCTTCAAAGAGACTGAAGGCCTACATCACATGTTAAAACTTATTTTTTTGTACATTTTATTGATTTACATATTATTATTATCATATGTGTTTATGTTAGCAATTGCTAAGATTCAAAGTTGGAAATTAAAATATGGAATAGGTATTACATTCACAAGAATAACACAATTGCAATGACTGCGACTGCAGTGAGCGTACTGTGTTGTCGTGCGCCATGCTTGATGTCTAATAAATTAACTACATAACTTAATTTAGAAGTGAAACCTAATGTTGTGTTGAGAAAGAAGGTTACAAATATTTCCGGATTATAAACCACGTTTCAGTATTCATAAAAAAAAAATTGCTTTATAAATGTAAGCTGACTATGAGTATGGTCACAGTAGGCCTAAAGCTAGCATGCTAGTCACTACTCGACGCCGCTCGACTTCTCGAGCAGATGTGGGCAGAACGCCGCTGCCGACTGGCAAACCTGTATTTTCGCGTTCCACCTCGTTTATAATCACTATATTGAGGCCTCAAATATAGTGTTTAGAAACTAAAAAATAACTTGCTTATCTTATTGTTTGTTAGGTTTTGTGTACCTAACATATCTTTTATTATTCTAATGTCACGATAGCTGTGTCGGCACTTTATTTTTTAAACTGTAAGAACTGCACACTTAAGCTGAAATTATAGATATGGTAGTTTGAGAAACACTTAATACCTGGAATGAGATTAAATACAGCGAAGAAAATCCGTAATAAAAGCTTAATAATTTGTTTTATTGTCAAAAGCATTTTCTTTCTGTTTATTTAAGGGAAAGGGTTATAAAAGTAACACAGTTTACTTGCGTAAAACACATAGGCTAATTAGTGTCAATTTTGTGGGCCTAGTCTCATAATTTTCTGTAACGTCCATCTCAGTAACTTAAAAAAAAAGGAGAAGGGCAAATATGAAAGTAAAATCATCATTGATAAACATTTAAAAAAATATGCATTTTAATTTTTTGAAAGTAAAAATTAAGTTGATATTTAACTTAAATTTTTAGGCTTATGAAAGCTAACTAGAGAAAAATCAAAACAACTTAAATTTATTACAGATTGCTATGTTTGAAAAAGACTGTATAATACAAACCCAACTTTTTATAATGGGGACTCTTGAGCCCCACCCAATTAATTATATGTTTAATTTTCATGGCTCAACATCGGGACATGTTATTATTCAGGCATACATTGTGAATATAGCCTAAATATGATAGCTGTGCTCTTGAAACAAATGTTAGAAATAATATTAAATTAAGAAAAAATATCTATACCTAATTTTGTATGTTAGGCCTAACTTGGAATGTATAAACTTACAAAATGCAAAATTTACATTGTGTGGCAAAATTATTTGTAAACATATTTATATGCCTTTACTATTATGAAATAAGTTAACAAATTTTTTTATGCTTGCGTCTACATCACGTACGAATTGCTAAACGCGTTTTGGTACGTATTAAACAATACCATAGTACCGTAATGAAGGTTAGGTCAGATGTAAAATGGTAGATATTAAGATCAGTGGTAAAACTGCCTACAAAGGGGAAACATAAACACCTTAAATATAATTAGGTATGTCAAAATGGTCTTCGCAAACAGAAAGAACTGATTTTGGCAAAACATCTTCAATGTCTTGCCTAACTGCGTTAAACCACGTCTTACTGTTTGTTTAGTTTTTTGTAACTAACAAATATTTTATGAAGTGTTTTGTGAGATGTACTAGTACATTGCCGTACAATAAAACATTTAGATGATTTTGGTATACTTGACTGTTTATTTTCTCTTTTCATTACTTTAAACAATTTCTATTTAACCAAATATGTATCACCGCTGAAGTAAACAAACGCGGCGACCGAGGTTGTATCTGACTTGTAACGTCATGGAGTAAGCAGGCATGACAGACGCGTTTTGGCGGGAGTTTCAGACGTACAACTTTCATTCAATCATAACTTTTTCAAAACTAATTTTTTTATCGTAATATTTTGTAAATACAATGAAAACTAAGTGCCAGCAAAAAATATGCATGTTGCCCATTATCATGAGAGATAATTTTACAGTACATTACAGACTCCTTCGTATGTGGGTTTCTTTGAATTTTGTATTATTACTTATTAATCCAAATATTCTACCGGCTGATGCTCTGACCTGAACAACTAAAAAGCTAATCCATGCAGACAAAAAAAAACTACTTAACTAGAGTCTTACATTGTGATGCTTCCTTCCAGGGGCCCTTAGCACCTCTTCGCATAGTGTATAATATGTTGCTCAGTAACATCAGAACCAGAAAACTATTACCTGCTGCTTGCCAAGCACATCACTCCCACCAAGCCATGCACACTCATCAGCGTTTCCCACGTACTCATGCTGTACCTGGCCTTTTGCTAGGCAGTCGTCAGCACCCACGCACATGCTCTTACTCCCACCAGCTCACGTGGCCACCTACCTTACCACTTCCTTTCCCCTCAGGATGCCTACAAGTTCACGCACTACAGCTGAGCAGTTCTGCCAAGCTCAGCTCACTCGCATACCATGTCACAGCCACGTGCTGGGCTTGCACATCATGTCAGCCAAAACTCACGTGCACATACAACCGCAGCTTCAGCCGGACGGAAGTTCAGTTTAGCAATGCCCCTAGCTTGCCTGCGCGTCCGACAGAACTTAGCCACCGAGACAAACTGAACTAGACCCGACTTCAGCCATTCTGCTATAAATTAGACTAGTAAATAAAATTTACATAAACTAAGAAACCAAATCAAATCCAAATATACTGCTCAAGTTCAAATGTCACACTGTCAAAACAAAAAAATCTTAAAACATGAATCAAAACAAAACAATTACCCAATTCACCTAACATACTCCTGCAGCTTAGAATAAAGCTAAACCCAACAAATCAAAAACAGAAACCACTCATGTGGTAAAAAATTAATAAAGACAAAAATTCCAAAAAATTTAAAATACCAAAATATATGACTTAGCAATATCAGCACTCCAAAATTTGCTAGTACAATGAATATTACATTAGGGATCCATGCACAAACTTTGATTAAGATATTTGAAAAATATATTCACCTGATGTTCACTCATAAGTTGCAAATGCAGTATCAGTGAAACTTTATGAATCTGTTTTAAAAAGCAGAATACTTGTGTTTATTTAACAAAATCGTAAAGCATTAAAAATATAGGTCTAACCCTTATTTATATGTAAAAGATACCATTTTTATAATTTAAACAAGAAGTTACTGATGCAACTAATAAGCCTTCTTTCCTCGTCTACATGGGTGAAAATAATTTTTAATTAATTACGAATTACTTAAAAGCTTAGATGATAGGTAGGCCTTGACATATTTTTGACAGCAATATCATTAGAGATAAAACTAGAAACATAAGTAACAGTAGCGATACAATTACAAATACACACGTGCCTTACCCAGGACTCGAACACAGAAAACCTTGTACCATAAACTTGCATGCAATAAACTGCATTATGGAGTTAGGATTTGGAGCATCAACGTCGAATGTAATCAATTTAATGTTTTGAATCATACAGTTTACTAACTTGAAATATTTACATGGCCGACATTTTGAAAATTAGTTTCTGAGCCACTTAAAGCACATAAGTTTACATTCTCTACAATATTGCTACTTGTGTAAAGAATTTTGGTGGAAATTGGTTGATTGATCTTGAGATATGGCATAAAAACATTATTTTCTTATTTGGTGCTCTCTTACAAAAATTCAAAAAAAAAAGAAAGACACATACTGTATGAGAATTTAAAAAGACACTGTCAACATACAAAGTTTAGTTGAATTTGGTGTAGTTTCTTTAATAGTTATAACAAATTTATCAAAATATTTATATGGCCAACTTAAATTATGTAAATTTACATTTCCTTCTATAGCACTAATGGTGTGTAAAATGTAGTGAAAATTAGTTGAATTGTTCCCATAATATGGCAAAATATTCCATTTTCTCACCTGGCACTATTTTGCAAAAAAGTCACCTAAAAAAAGTATGTCTGTATTAATAATTGATGCTCCTAATGAATACTGTTAATGTACAAAATTGGTTGATTTTTTTATTTCTCAAATATATCTAACATATTAACCTAAATTATTTATATTAAGTACATTAAAAAAGGCACACCCTACTGCAGCACTAGTTAGGTGTAAAATTTGGTGGGAATCGGTTGATTGATCTTCATGATATGGCATACACAACCTCTCATTTTTTCATGTTACAATCTTCATAAATGGAGTACAATAGGTTATATATTTGGATATTCAATGATTGTCATATGTACTGCCGGTATACAAAGTTAAGTTAAAATTGGTAACATAGTTTTGTAGATACAGCAAACTAAGAGAAAATGTTTTTTATGTCTGCAATTCTGAAAATAAGTGCCTGGCACACTTAGAACATAAATTAATATGGCCTACCACAGTAAAACCTTTTTATCAAATTTGATAGGAATTGATTGATGTATCTCGAGATATGGCATAAAAAGTTTATATTTTCATGCATAGCTATCTTGCAAAATCTTGGAGAAATTACTCTTTGTAGACAAATTTTATGCTTATAATATATATTGCCAGCATACGAAGTTAGAGCCCAAGTTGAAATTTGTTTCATAGTTTCGTAAATATAAAACTGAGCTAAAATATTTATATGACTGCCATTTTGAAAATAAGAGCCTGAGCCACTCAAAACGTATAAAATTATATGGCCTGCTATAGTGCTACTTGCTTATGAAATTTGGTGGGAATACGTTTGTTTTTCCAGAGATATGATATAAAAATTGTAATTGTCGTGTGATGATATCTTGCTAAATGGCAGACAAAAGAGACTTTGTATGTACGCATTTGATAGTTGTAATATATATTGCCAGCATACAAAATTTTTGGAATAATTACATGGTTTCGACGGTATATCGTACTAAGCTAATGTAGCTATATGGCCACCATTTTTTAAATAAGTGCCTGACCTACTTAAAACATAACAGTTTATATCAACTACTACAACACTACTTTTTTTTTTTTTTCATATTTGTTAGGAATTAATCTATTGTTTCCTAAAATATTAGATAAAAAATTTATTTATTCGTGTGATGCTATGTTACTAAATGGTGGACAAAAGAGGTTCTGTGTAGACACATTTGATAGTTGTATTATATACTGCTAACACACAAAATTAAATTGGAATTGATTACATGATTTTGACGATATAGCATACTATGCTAAAATATCTATCTGGCCACTATTTTGAAAATAAGTGTCTGACATTCTTAAAACACCAGTTTATATCACCTGCCACAGTACTACTTGTTTGCCAAATTTGGTAGGAATTGGTCAATTGTTTCCCGAGATATGACGTAGAAACTTCATTACTTCATGTGGTTACAAAATGGCTAACAAAAGGATCTGTTTTGGCATTTTTGATACTTATAATAAATACTTTCAGCATACAAAATTTGGTCAAAATTGGTGAAACTATATGGTAGATAATACCAAATAAATCTAAAATATTTGTATGATAGCCATTTTGTAAATGAGTACATAATCAATTTAAATAGCGTATAATTATATGGCATACCATAATATAACTTACTTGGAAAATTAGGCTAATATCGGTTGAGTAGTTTTCAAGTAGCAACATAAAATTATTATTATTTAATGTGGTGCTATTTTCCAAAATGGCAGACAAACAATAATATCCATCTCTAAATGCAATGCATACACTATGCACTGTCAACATACAAAATTTGGTTTAACTCGGTTGGATGGTTCCAGAGATATAACATATCCAAAATTTTAAAATGGCTACCATTGTGAAAGTAAGCAATTGACATGGTTAAAATTATAAAAGTCAGATATTGTTACAGATTAAAATATGTCTACCAAGTTTGGTGAAATTTGGTTTCGCAAGTTCAAAAGTTGAAAGGGATACACACCTGCACACACACGCATGCACGTGCACACACACATGCGCACACGCACAGGAAAGTGATCTCATAAGCCATTCTTTCTGTCTGAAAACAGGCTAAAAATACAGTATAATGCCCAAGTAATAACTTTTGTCTACAAACATTTCTAACGCTCACTTCTATTAGGTATTATAAATACTTCGTACTTGTTTAATTGATATTGCTAAAACAGTAAAAATTTTGACATGTACTTTATGAGCTTATTACTATACATTTTAAGGACTGGAACAGTAAAACATTTGCTTAATTTGTTCATTACAAGAGTATTTTCATCCAATTGTTTTATTTAAGTTTAAACATATATCATATTTGTAAAATTACTTTTATTTGTTTTTCATTCTCGGAAAAAACAATCCCAACATCTTGCAGCAATTAACTTAAATATTTACATATATATTATTCCTTATTGAATAATTTCTCTGCTCATTTTCCCCACACACGTCCATCATTGACGGTAATGGTGTTTTTCTGTTAAAGAAAAACGTTCGGGTTTACTTCAGCCTTACTTCTGTTGTTATCTGCTCTCTGATTGGCTGTCGTCTGACTATGCCACATCTCTCCTCCAACCAGCAATGGCGATACGAGAGCCAACCAGAATAATTTTCTTTCATTCACGTGTTTTATAACATTCAATGCCTAACCCTCTAGGGAATAAATGAACAATAACAATAAAATTTGTAATACTGAACATCCTCTAAAAACCAATTAAATCTAACTTACACATGATCTTTATGTCAATAAACTAGTAAAATAACCAAAGATTATACTGCACTTTGTTTAAATCATATAATTAAGCTTAATTTGGAAATTATATTAAATGAATTCTCACCAAAGTAAATACTATATAATCATAAACAAACATAATATCTAGAAGCAAACATAATATCTAAAAGCAAAGTTAAATATAACACCTGAAAAACTGCAATGATACATGCTTATGCCATCTGTCAGAGAAAAGAAAGAATATGGATCTCATCATCAATTCCCCTGTCGAATAGCTGACTGTAGGCTAGCTCACCTGTTGAATAACTGACTGTTGAATAACTGAAGTTGCCAAGTTGACTGTCGAACAGCTGGCAGTCGGCCACCTGTCGTGAAACAGCTGCCTTTCTATCAGCTGCATGTCAGACAGCTTCCTGGCAGCAAAATGATGTGAATTTTGAACTATAAAGAAGTTTAAACATATGTAATGAAATTTAAAAATAAATTCTTTGCAAATAAATTGGTAAATGCATAAAGCTTCTGCCTATCTAGAGATTTTTAGCCTACTTTCTGAAGGAAAGAAAGGCTTACGAGATCACTTTTATTGTCTGTCTGTGTGTGTTTATGTGTCTGTGTCTGCCTGTGCATATGTGTGCCCCTCCTTTCCATTTTCGAATGCTTAAACAGAATTTCATCAAACTCTGTTCACATACAATACTTAGTAAGGAAACCTGACTTCTCTAGTTTTTGACCATGCCAGGAACTTATTCAAAATTGCGGTCATATTAAAATTTAGGATGATATTGTTGTTATGTGGAATCGGAAGGGAGGAGGAAAGAAAACGAAAATAACAATAAGGCCTTACTGGGGCCCTTCAAACTATTTCAATGGGGTTGGAACCTATAGCTTGCTACAACAGTTCTCCAGGTAGGGTTATCCAAGTGTTCATCCTTGAAAATTCAATACTCAAAGAAAATAAAATAACCAAGGCTTTATAACTTCCGAAGCTCACCTGTTAAACTCACTGCCGAGTTGATACCCAGCTTCTTGGCTACTCCAGCCTAGGTTCACTCACTTTACACACTACCGCTATAGAGTCGACACTTTAAAATAAACAAAACAAAAATAACCTAAGTGCTTGTCAAGAAGCCTTCTCTAGAATGCCAAAATAAATGTACCTTTAGTTGAAAATGAAAACTCTCTCTGCAAAAGTCTGAACAATATATTAATTTCTTGTATACTTTTAAATATAGGCCTAATGGTCAAAAGGGGAGAGGTGATAATTGAAAATAACACTTTCTATCTTAAATTAAATTCTCATCTTTATATTATAACTACTTCTTGAAAAAAACATAATTGCAAGTGTCCAGTTTTTCAGAGAAATCTTTTAAATTCAAAATAAAGATTTTTTTGAATACACGTAATCCAGAAATGTCATAAAAGTACTTGTTTAGTAAAGCTTTCATACCAATTTTTTTTGTGAGAGGCACTTTATATACATTTAAATTGAAACCATTACTTTATTTAAGAAATAGAAAGTTTTATGTGCTTGCATTACCACCTCTATCTAACTTCGTAGCTCTGTACTTGTTCATTTAGTTGTTATTTTGATGCTGGGTGACCCTTCTCATTTTGTATTGCAGGTGACAGAATGTGAGATCTTTTTGTCTCTCATTGTCAAGTTTCTGGATCCAGATAAGCCAGTGTGGCAGAGAACTTTAGCACTCGAAGTTCTACATAAGATGACGGTTCAACCATTGCTCCTGAAATCATTTTGTGAATGTTATGATTTGAAAACGCATGCCACCAACATCTTTAAAGATATTGTCAACTCGTTAGGGGCATACATACAAAGCCTTTTTGTTAATGTGCAGCTAATGGGACAAAGTAATGGAGGTAAGAGCGAAACTTTAAACAGTTGTCTAATTATCAACATTATTGTGTGTCGCAAATATTTATATTATGTAATTTACCAGATTTTGCTAATATTAACAGTTTATTGTACATTTTTGATGGAAACATTATCTGTGCTCTTCTAAACTTACTGGTTTTGTTGATATGGTTCTGTTTTCATGATATAAATGTTACCTATCTACAGTTTTTTTTTTCTTTCAGTATTCCTAATTCTTAAGAGTCATCTTTACCTTGTTGGCTATCGTGTTTTGAAATCCGTGACTGGTTAAGAAGGCTGACTCACTTGGGCTGTTATAGCACTAAGTGTGTTTGTTTTTGGGGCCATCCTGCGACCGCACGATTAGTGACCGTTTGACGAAGGTTGACAGGTCCACAATATGCTAAACACGAACTGGGATCTTGGGTTTCATACTATTCTTCTCTCTTCCAAGTTTTCGCTGACAACACATCGCTTGAATGAATGTGTATATAAAATCACAGGTCATACCTCATACAATTAAGTAATAAACTATATTAAGTTTGTCGTCTATCAGCAATTAACCCTGAAGTTTTCTTTGTAGGTAGCAGTCATAGATCAACAAACTGAGGGTAAAACATTAAGCATAATTTAAAATTAAGGATGATTATGCAATCAAATTGCAAATAGTATGGTTATCATTTACAAATATTTATGAACTGAAAAAATTCCCAACCTACTTGTGACTTCAAACATTTTATTTCATTGACAATACAGAAAAAAATGGTTTACCTAATTTTTTTTTAACAAATTCTGTTCTGTTTGTTTACAATATTCGAATACTCCTTCAAAATACGAGAACAGTGTAAATTTACTTTGTCAAGCATGTACTTGAAAATAAAATTAGTCTCATGAGAAATGGCTTTTGGCTTCATTTCTTTAGGTTTATGGCATAAATATTGTAGTTTTTTAAAGAGACTTAATTGCAAAATGCATTGGGTCTGCATAATTACAGATTTCACATTATAGTACTTAAATTACGATGCGTGCATTCATCTGACAATTTTTTGTTAACAGATTTACATTTTTTTAAAAAGATGTAGCTATTTATATACTTAATTATATACACATACACTAAAAATATTTTTTCGAAACAACAAAAATATAATTTTTGTACGTATATAGAGATGCGTCTACTGTACAATTAAAGTTAGGTAATTACAAGTCACCAAAATATCAATATATAAAATTTTAAGTTATGCACATGGGCCATATGTAGTAAACGGTATACCACATTTTTAAAACTACAATTTCTTATCGCTTACTAGTGGTAGTTATAACAACATCATAGGCCTAATTTTTTTTTCCATCGGTTTAGTATGATTGAAAACTAACTGTGTTTGTTCTAAGGTGAGCATTAAAATTTTTGAATAGCTGTAAAAAGAGAAATAGTTTGCTCGTAGGTGATCATATGCATGGTGTTGTTCCACGATGTGTTATTCACTGTTATAGGCTGTTCATGGTAAAGTCGGCACTTGTGAAAGCCCTGCATATTTTATACTGTCATCTCATTGTGTATCCTTATGCCTCATCAACATAAATATCATCATATGATATGTTTGGATCAGATGTTTACAAGTCCACCGTATGTACTCAGTACATAAAAAGCATCATGTAATACCAAACAACAACACATAACAGCAACCAAATTATAATAACTAAGAACAATAAGTGCTTTCAAGTGATGTGCATCATTTTATTCTTGTAGAAAGTTACAAAATTCCATCTCCTGGTGATATTCATAGTAATATTTGTGGACGTATCAAAATTCCCACGGAAATGATGTATGCCGTATTTAACAAATGCCTTGAAAATAAATACAGTAACATTAATGCTAGGTACAAGCAAATAGCTGCGCTGCCGTGACAGTACGACTGAGTAAATATGGCTCAACAGAAGGGATGGAAAATGTTACTGTGCCAGAAGTAAGGCGAACTACATTTTGTAATTGGAACTACTTTCCCTATGTCACTGCCAATTTTACCGTGAGTTTTGCGTCAATGCTTACTGTACTTCAAAATGTTTGCTGTTACGGCAGTCATTTTTTAAAAATTAACGCTTTGTCATGAAATCATATAAAAGATTTGATTGTATTCTTGTTTTGAAATGATCTAAATATACATAGAGTGAAAATCATTTAATACAAGCTGTACCTGCTCAAAACGTCTTCAAGAAATTTTGTATTAGGGAATGTTATCCTTCCGTACATGTGATGGTCCCTTGACAAATTGTGTTACACTTTGTTTTTGTATTATAAAACAAGTTATAAATTTTGACGAATTCTTTTAGCAGATTTTGGCTGATCTTTTATTATTTTAATTTTTTCGTTTAAAATACGTTCCTGTGTACGCATTGGCGTTGAACGTGTGTGTTGAGGGTCCGCGAGTTCTGGCAACATACATTCCATGTAGAATTAAGTTAACTCTTTTAACATTTATTTTTTCCAGAATTCGTCATCCCGCTGTATACTTTCATAACACACAAATGGTGGGTTGGATGTCCACACAGCAAACAAGCAGTACAACCATGGGGTAACATGCAGCTGGCCTTGAACTCAATAATAATATTTGTGGCACTTGTTTAACCCTGCAATTTTCTTATCTTTTCCAACTTTCCAGAAGGTCACCTTCCGTTGCAGAATAGCAGATTCAGAGCTCAACAATTCTGTGGACGCCGGAAATTTGACTTCCGCAATGCCATCTTCATCTATCAAGCCATCAGGTGTTGCACCGAAGTATGGTAATTCAGGATCAATAAAAAACCCACATTTCTGAATTTTTACATGTGCAGCTTCTTCCAGTGCTTTAATAGCTCTATACTCATTTTCTTTCCCGTATTTCACAGCTGATATGTGTAGAGGATATTTTTTACTAAACCTTCACAGCTGGTAGATGGAAGTCTTCTACAAACATCGCCAAAATTTGATGCTGTTAGTCACTTCCATCTTTCTTCCATCCACTGGCCAGTATACAGGAGGTCCCTGGTTGGTATTTCAATTTCATGCACAGCTTCGTTGCTTTTTTTGAAGGCTTTCCAGTTTTCCAGTAGCTCATTGCACAGAACATTGAAATCATCTGCAGGTAGATCTGGTTTTTGTGCCTTAGCTCCATAATAAGGATTGATGTATTTTTACCAGAAAACAGCTTCTTTGGTTTTAGAGATGGCTTTCCTTTCTTTCGCTTTATTCTAGCTACTTCCTTTTTCCGTCTTCGTTGAGCTAATAATCTTTTTGTAAATGTACTTGGACTTTTACCACACATTTTTTTATGAAGTTTATAGTGTACAGCTCCAGAATTGTAGGCAACCTCCGCCGCGGCGCTTCACGCTTGATAAGATACACGTTTTGTGTAGTTGATACGCTTGTTGTAATGCAGAGTTGTAATGCTCAACGCAATTGTTCTCGAAGTTGTAAAGTAAACTGTGGCTATGCCTGCTCAACTTACCTGCCAAAGATTTCATTTGTCAGTACAGGCCATGCTCATTAAGAAGCGGAATAATATTTCTCTCACCATCTTTTGCACCAGCACAGAAGTATGAAACAAATCGTTGATGGTCACCAAAAACATGATCAATGCTATTTATGATGTCATTTTGCAGGTTCGCTATACGTTCGTACATAGCCGCCTCCTCGTTCATTCTGTGTTCAGCAGCTTTTACATCAGCACCATGAAACTGTAAGCTTTTGGCATGTATTTCTTTCCTCAGATGAAATGGGCCATTTTTTCCAGTTGTCAAGATGTATTTTAACTTGTTGCAGTAATTACGCAAAAGGTGATCTCTGCATTCCAGTTTATCGACAGCTAAGTTTCTGTACGGTCTTGCTTCAAGTAGTTTTTTGTAGGCACCATCACCATCAGCTATCAGAGTTCTATACCGCAAACCATACATTTCTTCACTTCTGCAAAAACCTTTGACAATGATGTCAGTTTCTATACTGGATGCACTTTGTTCTTGACTCCAATTCTTGTAACATGTGTGCAATGGCTGTTCCTTCCCTTGTTCCTGTGCTTGATCACACACAGTGCAGTACTTATTTTGTATGCCAATTAACAAAACCTTTTTCATCTTGTAACCAACAATTGCAGCCTGAAATAAAATCATATTAATTATACAAACTAGTCGCATAA
This sequence comes from Clitarchus hookeri, assembly GCA_002778355.1. Lineage (NCBI taxonomy): Eukaryota > Metazoa > Arthropoda > Insecta > Phasmatodea > Phasmatidae > Clitarchus > Clitarchus hookeri. The sequence goes on from NQII01000009.1 coordinate 2,075,550, forward strand.
CTTATGTTGTTCCATAAACTTACAGTTTTACTCGTGTGGGACATAAGAAATGTGTGCATATATGTATGTGTTTGTACATACATGCATATGCACGCACACACAAACAAACACACCTACATTTGTCACCACGCTTGATATGTCTTACTATAAAAAATTATGCAATTTAGTTTTAGGAGCTAGTTCTTTTGCCCAATATTGCGTATACTGAAATCCACTTTACTTCAGTCAATTTTGACAGACAATGTGACCAACCTACGTAGCATGTGAACAGTAAATGCTGTCAGTTGATGGTTGTATCAAGATATATATTATGTTGACGCGAATCGCTCATACTTAGATTAGTCACGACGCTAGATACCCGCGCAGGGGAGCAAATTGAGGTAATGACCCTAGGGTTCCCCGAGGACGCCACACCCACCACCTCTCACCCCGAGGACAGTAACGAGCAAAGGAACCCCCCCGAGCCGGGGAAGCACAGCACGCGCCCACCCCCCCTTCCTCATCTCCCCCGCAGAATTAGGGAAACCACCGGGCTTCAGGGGAAGTACCACGAGAAAACTATATATAGGGAAGACAAAGCGAGTACCAGGCAGTGATGTACGAGTTATGATCGGGAGAGGGACGAGACACGAGTGGAGGTGGAACCAGAGAGCGAGAGTCTACACATCCCGGGATACGAGCCCGGACTTCCCGCCAGAAGCCGAAGAGATACACCAGGACACCAACCCGAGAGAGAGAGAGAGAGAGAGAGAGAGAGAAAGAGGACAACGCACCACAGCCAACACAGAGGTAAACACAGCAACCCGCCAAGAACCTTCCCCCCCAACACAAGCCTTTCGCCAGAACGTCTGTAGAACGCGTTAGAATTAACCCAGCAGTTCAGACAGATAGGAAAAGGGGATAGGTCTCGTATGTGTAACAGTGACCTGTGTTTACCAAATAAACGTAAGTGTGCGTAAATTAAACCCGAGTACGACTTTGTGTTGACCCCGCATGCAGCCTGTAAGTCATAGGTGAGAGAAGTGTCGAGTTAATGTTGATTTATGCTACGATTATGGGGGAAAAATTGTACTCTGAATTAAAAATTATAACTTTTAAATTTAATGGCAATTACAACACTTATAATTTTAATTTAGTTTTTTGAGAAATGCACAATATTTTTGGACTGTATACCACGGACCTTAAAAACATGTAAAGGAATTAGAGTAGATCATGAGTACATCACGGTTATATGAAACGTTTCCAACCCAGCAAACGTCATTGAGCTCTCGTTCGTCATGTTTGAGTGAGTACCTTGCTGGTGTTGTCGGAATATTATGTTCACAGTTAATTATTTTAGTATTTGCACATACCAATGAGCGTAGTTTGATGTAGGTGCCTTTATAGTGCGTCTTCTCGAGTGAAATGTATTATCGGGCATGTGTTAATTGGTGTACTGTTCCTTGGTCCGCCATTTTCCTTAACCGTCTGCCATGAAGCACGACTGGCTATGTACGTATTTACGTTCTGACGTTTAATTTTGTTCGTTGGTTTTTGTTGTGTTGTATTAATTGAATGAGTCTGCAAATAAATTACTTTGTATCAGTTGTAGACACGAGTGATTTTAGTAATGCAATCGTCCAAGGATTGTCATAGGACAACACTTGTTCAGGAATTGCGATTAGGAATTACAAACTTTAAGTTATTGTGTTTTGTAAATAATATATTTCGAAATGGTTGTTAGAATTTTTTTAATGTGCGTGGTATAAAACACTCCCTTTTTACACGAGTTTATTATATTGAAATTCCAAGGATATTTATTTGTAAGTTTAACCTCGCTTAAAATATTTACACTGTGAATTTCTTGTCTCAGTACAAACAGCGACATATTTGTCGTGTTTTTTTCTTGCGGGAAGTTTTGAAATGTACGTAGTCTTTAAAAAAACACCCATCTCCCTAATTTCTTACACTGAAAATCCAATTTTTACGTATAAGGTTAACTTTACTGGAATGGTTTACAGTGTGTATTTCTCGCATATGTAAGCGATGCAAACAGCGACATACTGATCGCTTTTTATTTTTTTGGTGAAGTTTAAACTTTCCAAGTTATAGTAATTAGAATATTTCTGTATGAGCAAAATTGTCCACTGCACCATTAAAACAATATGCGATTCATATTGCTATTGCATCGCAAGAAGACCCGTGAGAGATGTTTCCTTCCGTTTTTCTTCACCATTTTTAAATTCAAAGAGATTTTACTTAATGTACATTTCCATGCCATTCATGTACATGCACTCACACAATAACGCACTCAGTTGTGTTGCACAACATCGTACATTAATAAAGATTAAAATCATTTTTTGAAAAATTCAAACTTAGTTTACGTTGCAGTTTGGTCGAATTATGGTACTCTATTTTGTACAGAATTCATCTTTCTAGGAGAGGCAGCGCACGAAGACTACGGATTTCCCAATCCCTCTAAAGGTAAGATCTCTTGCATGTGAATTCTCCTGTCACCCCCTGCTGTGCGTCCTAACAATGAGCAGAGATGGCCTTTGAGCCCAGGATAAAAGTGTTCTATCTCCTTGCACGATTTTGTTATCACAAAATAGTTTAGTGTTTTGTATTTTGCAAAAGTACCTTGCATGTCAGGTACAATATCATAACACATTTTGACGCAGAAAACATTAAAGATGCTGCATAGAATAGCCAAATACTATTTTGGTCCAGTATTTAAGCTACACAGTGTCCAGTNTGCAAAAGTACCTTGCATGTCAGGTACAATATCATAACACATTTTGATGCAGAAAACATTAAAGATGCTGCATAGAATAGCCAAATACTATTTTGGTCCAGTATTTAAGCTACACAGTGTCCAGTTTATTTGTGGTCGTGTTTTTTATCAATAATCTTGCTTTTAATAAAATCTCACTTCGAATATTACAATATACCTGTTATGTGCACCATTCTTGGATAAATACCTTTAATTTGATACCGCATTTCAGGTGGTGACGTATATTGTTTCGCCAAAAAACTCAAAAATGGATTAACATTAGAGTAAATGGGATTAATGCGTGTTGCATACTTATGCCTGCAGATGTAAAGCTGACTCTTATTGGATTGCATGCTGTCATAACATGAGACTGAAAAGAGCTATAGTTATGATGATTATGTTCATGTTCACGTACCTGGTCAATGTAACAGTTATCAGGTGGTAATGAAATCTCTTGGGTATGATGTGTATTTTTTTCTTCGCACAATAACATCATATGGATGTTTTACTAGTTATACAACCTGCACATTTTGTGTATTCTGTACAAATTGATTATTATTGATTTTTGAAAAATCTGTTTATTCATTTTTCCACAATATTGAAGGCTGTATGTATGGTCATACTTTCATCTGAATTTCTTGAGCATGTTCAGCAAGCAAAGTGCTACTGCAATGCTTTACACTTCCTGCCATCCAGCCACCCCACTGCACAGCAGCCCTTCTGCAGTGGTTGCATGTTTTTTCTGACTACACTACATCCCCTTTGTAAACAGACAACAGGCATCAGATGAAGTGCAAATATTGTTCCAGATGTATATATTTAAATATTGTGTTGTTGATAAAATTACATACAGTGCTATTGGAAATTAGACATACCATGGGATGAACAAGGTACATAAATTATGGCAAAATTGGTATGTTGTTACCAACTCATGTTAAAATTTGTATTACTTTAGATATGAAATTCACTTTTGATACATTAAAAGGTATTAACTTTCAGTTAAAACCATGCAGCATAAATTGAATGAATAAACATACCTATTAAAAATAATATTGTCAACCTTCAGTGTTGCAGTAGTGCTTTGTTGCTGAATGTGCCCATTATTAGTGAGTACTTGACAATCCATGAATTGGTGATGGATTGCTGTGCTAAATTTGACGTGCAAATTTGAGTATTGTTCTAGCAAGGAATGCAAGTCCATTCACTTTTCATAGGTTAGCTTGAAATGCTACAGCATTTGAGTATCTAAAGGTGATATTAAGTAAGTAAGTGCATCATTGGGTGGGTCAGTCAATATGAAAGCACAATTTTCAATAAGTTTGTATTTCAATTATAAAATTTCTCATATTGAACAGCAATAAATTTTCAACTTTATTTTAAATTTTGAAGAAATAGACCTTTTTAAATCATTAACCCAGGAATTTTCAACCAGTAAATATCAACTGTGGTTTGGCTGTGATGCAATTATTGAAAATTTAAATTTTGCTGACATGTTTTATTTGATAAACAGTAAAACTGTACGCATGGAAAAAAAAATTGTTTCAGTTTATGTTATTCTATTTTCATGCAAGTGCATATTAAATTATTCGATTTTAACATGTTGTTGGTTGTTTAGAGGTCTACAAATTCTTAGCAACAGTATAATTTTATTAGGTGAAGTGTTAAGGTTGGTCAAGTACAGGGACAGACAGTTCAATAAGTAAAGTTCCTTGTTGTGTTATGAGTTGTAAATGTAACCTGTGCACAAATGACAGTAACATACTTATTCATACTTTTTACATATATTAGCATTTTCTTGTAAACCTCCTGAGGGATGCACAATGGGGTGTTTTCTACATATATTCAGTTCTGAATTGACTCCGTTAAGTACCTGTCAGTTGTCACATGGGCTGTTCTTGCACTTTTGCTGCACATGGGCAGTATCTGAGGATGACTGCTAGGCTTGCATAACCTGCATGGTGCCCACACGTCCTTGAATTCTTGAAAAGCGGGAATAGTCCTTAAATTACCCCCCTCCCCCTTTTTTTTTTTTAAGTAAAATAATTGCCAGTTTTAAAAATAGGTTTTAACAAAGAAAGGACTGCTATCAAGACGTAAAGATCTAGATGTAAAGATTATATATATACACATACAAGTAGGGAGGGCGACACACTATAGACCCTTTTGAGCCACTATTTTCTGAGCTCGTAGTCACGTTGCCAACACCAAAAATACAATGGAAATTTTTTATTTTAAAAATTATAATATTTTGAACAACCATAATACCTTTGCCCAGTTTATTACTATAAGGTAGGTAGGAAAATAGTTTTGCTTTAAATATATAACAAATCACACAACAACAATTTTGTGACTTCACACATTTGTTGTACAGTTGCTGCACTGTTCTACTTGATGCTTTCTCTCTTGCCTATGTGTTGTTTAACGAGATCGTAGATTTTTGATTAGTTTAAAAGAACATTGAAAATGCAGAGTTGTACCAGAAAATGAGGAGTTGCCTGTCTTCAATGCCTAATTGTATAAATTATTAGAAGACAATCCCCAAAATAATGCATATGTTTCCAACTTGATGAACAGTACCAGAAAAAATCAAAGTCACCTAGACAACGTTTACTTCAGTGAAGAGTGGCTAGAGTTGTGTGATCAGGGTAGCCAATACCTGAATACATAGCTTTTCATTACACTTGTGTGTTTTGACAAATTATGTTAAGTTGGCAGTATAGCATGATGTGTTTACATTTTGTAGTTCAAAATAGAAGCTAAATGCAATTCATTGCAGTGTCGCCTCTCTTCTTACTTGCTTTGTGATATCAACATTGCAGAAATGCAGAATCGATATGTTCCATTGTGGTTTAAATTCTTATATGTTTTTAATAAGTTTGACAGCTTATAACTTATCTGTTTTGTTTGTCTTAAAATAATTATTCTCTCAGTATTTGAATGTGTTTAATAAAATATTACGTGATTTTGAGCAGGCTTGATTGAGGCCCACCCAGTCCTGCATTCGTTATGTGTTGGTAACTGTGTAACACCCAATTCCATTACTATGTAATTTTTTTTGTAATTCTTCTAATAATTTTTAATTTTTCAATTTTGTTTAAAAGATTTATAAATAGTTTTGGTTCCTCCAGCTAAATCACCTAATAAACCTGAAACTAAAAAATTGAAGAAAAAAAATGTTTTAAAGCCAGTACCAGTATTTTATTTTCACATTTTTTAAATTGATGCCAAGAAAACTCTTATCATTTGGACAGTTAACCTACAGCAAAATTTAATTAAGCAACATGTAAATGAAGATGATGTACGCGAGTCGGCAGCAAGACCTTAGCTAGAGACTCTGGCTGTAGCTCATACAGTATGCGTGTGCATGACTGGACATAATTTTCATCAGCTCAATTAAAAAATGCAGTGGTTTGGTTGTGCAACTTTCACGAGTTGACAAGTGCCCTGTGGCAAAATTCGGCCATGAATCAGTTGGAAGTGTTTTCTGTAATGAGTGCTAGATGAACAAAGGAATATAAATCCACATAAAAATAACTTCTGCTATTCGTCTTTTTAATTTCATCAAAATTTGTAACATCATTACAATATAATATATACCATATAGTGAACAGGTAAAGATAGCAAGAGTGTTGCGAGTGTGTATTTCATCGGAGTTGGCAAGCATAAGGTTGCAGTAGTTAGGAAACAACTATGTCGTTTCTGTTATCCAATTTCCTTTGTGCACTCTTGCCAGGAGCCCTGGAGTGCAACAAGTTAGGTTTAAATGTTTTAAATGACCTAGCCAATGAGATAGTAAGTTCTTTTCAGTTGAGACCTGCCAAGTTAAGTAGTGGTCCATTTAATTTTTATGTTAACAGTTGTTTGGCTTTGTCTAAGCTAGACGTCAGTGTAACAATTTTGCATTTGGGATTTAGTAGTGATGATGGAAGTAATGTTGAAGTTAAAACCAGCTACTTAATGAACTCATACTTTAAAATCTTAATGATTTTCACAATAAAGCAGCAATGCTGTTTGTATTTTCTTGGGAAACCAGCAGAGAAAAGTTCCCACCCGCCAGCCAACTTTCTGTGGCCATTTGCATTGACCTACCTCCAGCTAAGCTTTGTTTCATTTCCTGCATTGTTTTCACGGAATGCATACCAGCATAGGAAATATTTTTCACTTACATGGGCATAAATTTGCCTAGAGGCCTGAGTGTTATTCAAACTCTACTAACATCATAACAAACCATTCTTTCAAGTGTAAATTCACTTTCCCCTAGCCAGTGATAGCCATCATTAAAAACAAAATTATTTTGTTTTTTAATGAGGATGTCCAAATTGTAGGCAAGCGGTGGATATGTTTTTGAATCATGGTGCACTTTTGAACACAAATTGTTTTAACATACAAATTTTAATATATGTGGCTACTAGAAAAACTGTCCCGGCTTTGCCCGAGTACAATTGAGTTTTACAGTGATACACAAATAAATAAATTGGGGAAAGACAATTAATTTATGTGAAAACAGAATTATAAAATTATACTATGTTGGCCTAGGTTTTTAACTGATTACGGCAACCCAAAAGGAAGGAAATATTTTTTAACGACAAGAAGTAGGGTATTGTTTTTGGAGTGTATCTTTAAACTATCACGTAGTTATCACATTTCCGCTTTCCAGCATCGATGTATGAAAATCAAAACTTGTGTTTCATCAAGTTGTAGCTTTAGAAATAAATGTTTTTAGGTACTACTTTTTGCACTTGGCTGAGGGATCTTAATTGATCACCAAAGTTAAGCAACATTCCCAGTGGCACACATTTGGATGGGTGACCGTTTAGTGGCATAACATCTGAGTGCTTCCGGGCTTCGGAGGGCACGTTAAATATTTGGTCCCGGTTGTTATTGATTGCAGTCTTTTGCCATTTCAGAGGTTCTTGGGCGGCCTGATAAACTCTGACACCAGAGGAAAAAATATTTTGGTCACATTCCCAGCCTTTGCAGAATTAGGTTTTGTTGTTATTCCACAGGACCCGTACAATTTACCAGGATAAAAACTATACTATGACCTATTCCAGGACCTAAAGTACATACATACCAAATTTAATCAAAAATCCGTTCAGCCGTTATGGAGCTGAGTGGTAACAAACATACACAGAGAGACAGAGAGAGAGAGAGAGAGAGAGAGACAGACAGACACCACACACACACACACACTTTTGCGTTTATAATATAAGTAGGATTTTGGGATCTTTTATGACATGTGGGTTCATCAGTNGACAGACAGACACACACACACACACACACTTTTGCGTTTATAATATAAGTAGGATTTTGGGATCTTTTATGACATGTTGGTTCATCAGTTTATTAATAGTTTATTTTAAAGCAAATATCAAATCTTAGTTACCTAGTAGGACTCATACCAACAATTACCTCCTTTTATAAAGTTAGATGTTTCATATGTGTGTCATTAGTTACTTAGACTGTACGTGTAAGATTATGTTATAATTGGGAAAAATTTTTCTGTTTTAATTCCAATAATTATATATATTATTTCCATAAATTTGTTGTTTCTCCAGTCAACAGCATGCTATAATCCTCGNTTTTAATTCCAATAATTATATATATTATTTCCATAAATTTGTTGTTTCTCCAGTCAACAGCATGCTATAATCCTCGCATCCTGAAAGTGTGTGTGTGTATTAGTAGTCAATATTTTGTGACATACTGATGATCTACAGCCATTTGTTTTCACTGCTACTTTGTACACATCTACTTCATTTGGCCACATGTTTTATGTACAGAGAGTGAACTAGCACAACACACTTGTCAACATTCTTACAAGTTCACACTGCAAGNTTTTAATTCCAATAATTATATATATTATTTCCATAAATTTGTTGTTTCTCCAGTCAACAGCATGCTATAATCCTCTCATCCTGAAAGGATGTGTGTGTATTAGTAGTCAATATTTTGTGACATACTGATGATCTACAGCCATTTGTTTTCACTGCTACTTTGTACACATCTACTTCATCTGGCCACATGTTTTATGTACAGAGAGTGAACTAGCACAACACACTTGTCAACATTCTTACAAGTTCACACTGCAAGNTGGCCACATGTTTTATGTACAGAGAGTGAACTAGCACAACACACTTGTCAACATTCTTACAAGTTCACACTGCAAGACAGTCATAATACTTATTAAATAATAAAAAGCAATTAGTTTTGCAGTCAGCACTATAAAAACATACCTATTAATTTTAGTAAATAATATTGGTTTGTGAATATTGATTAATGTTCACAATTCCTTTTTTGTTTAGACTTAAATTAATGTAATTATTAACCTTTCCAAGATCATATGGAAATATCTTTGGAATAGGTTTTCAACAGAACAGCAGAAGAGTTAAACATGACTCTTTTTTCCATTATAAATAGGCCAAGACATTTAAAATGTTCACCTTTAAAAGTTTGAGTAGCTGAAATGCTTGCCTGTTAAAGAAAGGCATACTTTTAGATAATACTATAAATTTACTCCATCATACAGAAGACAAGGTGCCTTAAAAAATGGTTAAATTACATAAGAATTATGCTTTAACAACATTTACGAATAGAATTATATTGCATGAATATCTCAAAATTTCACAAATCAATATTTAAGTACAAAACTATGCACAAGGAAATGCTGGGCAATGGTATTACATTACGAGTAATAAAAACTATTGTTATGAATCCCAATGGCTTAACAGAATTGATCCAAATTTTTACATCATACATCCACAGTAATATTTGTTACCTGATGCAAGTTTCCTGAAAATTCATCCAGCCACACAGTTTTTATGAGCACATAACACTAATGTTTGCTAAGGCCTACTACAACAAAAACACTATACCTAGCCAATGACAATGTATTTCATTAAACTATATCCATGCATGCATTTAATGCAGAATTACATTTTCCCCCTAATTATCTACATTGAAGGTTAGTCATAAAAGTTACTACGTACTCTTTTATATATCTGCTTATAGAAATTAAACCATTCACATGTAACACTGTTTCAACATATTCCTAACACTCAAGTAATTTTTTACGCGCAATATAAAACATTTACATGGCGTTACTGCTTCAAAATTAGTTATATACATGTTGAGGTATCAACTCGTAAATTGGGAATTGTGTAAATGATAAATAACACATCACACATTTATTAAACCTTTCAGAATTGCAACACATCACAAATATAATAAAACACACTCATCCAAAGTTTCTTCAAGTTCATTTGGGGTTTCNCTTTCAGAATTGCAACACATCACAAATATAATAAAACACACTCATCCAAAGTTTCTTCAAGTTCATTTGGGGTTTGAAATTTATAAGAACTCCAGTTGTATGATCCATCACATTTTCCAGGTCGGCATATTATGTGAAATTTCAAGAATTTCTGGGACAAGAAACTATGTTGACACATTAGAAAGCAATAACAAACAATGCTACTTCACTCAAAAGATATATATATATATATATATATATATGTTTTATTTATATATAAATGTTTTATTTATATATATTAACTCATCTCGCTTTGGTACANATATATATATATATATATGTTTTATTTATATATAAATGTTTTATTTATATATATTAACTCATCTCGCTTTGGTACACTGTTGAAGACATGGTGGCAATAGACCAGTCTCAATTACAGGGGGTCCGTGCGACTATAAAGTGCGTGGAGGTTGTGGGTATTGTAATGAGGTACACTATTACTGTTGTATTTTGAAGTACGAATATATTGTCTCGTATATATTCACAAATACACAACATCAACACTTGAGAGGTGCGGTACTGTGATAGTTTGGTTACTCGGATTTACTGGGCGAATTCGTGGTTGAGTGGGCTTCTCGTGACGGTGATTGTCATACTTAACTCTTGTTGCGGGTGTTGTCAGCTGTGGTGGGTGATCTCCGGCGATGGGTAGGCCTTGGCAAGGCCACAGTTGCTGCTGACGTACTGACGTGGTCAGGGGTCCGAACCCCTGACCTGACTCTCTGCTCGGCGATCTTCTACTGACTGGTTGACTTTACTGACGTAACTGATTCTCCCGGCACGGAGTATCGCAGCCTCTGACTGCCCCGATATGACTGACTCCCTCCTACTCTCGAAAAGGGGTTTTTATGCTTGCAAGCCCTCAGTCTTAATTGTCGGCACGTGGCGCCTTGTGGGGGTGGGAAGGGGGTGAGGGGGTGAAGTGGAAGAACGCCGAACAAAGCCTTCCACCACACGTGTCCTGATTTCTGAAGTTTTAGGCGGGGGTGGGAGGGGTAACTCGCCCGTAGTTTACTATCGTCAGCTAAACTTCCGTGGTGCGTATTTTCTGCGTTCAGGCGAACTACACGTGATAATTTGCTGATAACTCGAAAAAGCCCTGCACTCCACAGATCTCGCGGCGGGCGAGAGGTGTCCGGGGTGAAGGGGGTAAAGGGGGAAGGCCTACGCTTCAGCTCCACGTGTACCGGAATTTTCCACCTGCCTGTGGTACCACGTGCCGTCTAGAAGGCGCCTAGCGAAGTGCGCGAGGCGGGGGTGGTGTGAGGGGGTGATGGATGTGAGCCTTCGGCGTTTCCCTAATCCCTAAACCTGCATGCGACAATTTATATAAATGTTTTATTTATTATGTCAATGAATACTTTATTTCAGTATTTACAAACTGACGATTAAATTATATTGGTAGTGAACCACTGTTATGTTGACATGAGCTTGGATAAAAAATGTATCAGCTGACTTGAATGTTGCATCAGCCAGGTGATGATGTGAAAAAGTTAGAAATATAAATGTGTTACAATCACGCAATCAAATTTAATTAATATTTGCATGCAACAAAAAGAAATTAAATTGTGGCTGACAAAAATTTTTTAACTTTGAGGCTAGTAAGTTTAAAACATGAAACTATTTTTGTATTTCATTGCCAACTCAACTGTGAGTATTGCTACTATTGTTTACGTTCAAATATATGCAATTACGGGCATTGATTTTTTTTAAAGGTTTATTTCAAGAGTGCACACGTTATCATGAACCACCTCTACTTCAGTTTCCCTTGTCATTGCATTCTGTCATCTTTCTATCTCCACCTCATCTCATAAAATTAATTTATTTAGCTTACTGGATAGTTAGATCTCACCCACAGCTGAAGCAGCAACTCCCTTGCCTGTTGTTTTCCCTTTTATGTCATCTGTGACCCTCCTTTCAGGCTGGAACAGCATGTGGTTACTATAGTATGTATTGTTAGTTGCAGGAAAACAGAAATAGCTTTGTTACCCAGAGAAGCATGTGCCATTTATACATGAATTTCTTACAAACTACAAATAAGTAATTTTCAGTAAACCATTATTGCAACTTAATATACATGCTGTCACATTCCGTTAACTATTCCTACATTGCAGTACTGGTCACACCAAAAAAATGTATCAACTGATGGTTTTCCAGTTATAATTTCATCAACAAGTCATTCATATGCTCTTCTTTCATTTGAAACAGCTATGAATGACAGATAAGCAACTTGTGGTATACCACATCTGCTCCTGATAATGGTTACAACAGCCCTCTAAGTACAGTGGATAAGGTATCCAGGAAGTTTAATTTTATTTTTTCAATTGAATCTTGCTCGAGAGTCTTCTGAGTAGGTGTATGAAGTTTGTTGTCACTACCCCAATATAAGTTGAAAACATATGTTAGCAAAACCCACATGTTCTTGCTGTAATGCATCAAAAACACTCCTTTGTATTCCATGGCTATACACATTGTTTATGAAGATTTCTCTAGTTTTTGTGCACATCTGAAATATATTAAGTCAAAAACCACTGTAGCTTTCATTATTAATTTAGAAATTTGAAACCAAAGAAGTAATTTTCACACAAAACTACTTATTGTCATCATTCATGTGTAGTAACATGTCTTAAAACCCTAGTACAGAATAAATATCAGAACATACACAGTGATGCAATAAAAAAGAAAATGTTTTAATATATTTTTAGTGGCTATTAAAAGTTTTGTTGAAAATATTTTAAAAAAGTGATTAAAATATTACTCATTAATATAATAATACAGCTTTTATATACAGTTTCTCAGTAACATCAAGAAATTTATTTAATGTACCGAGAAGCTGAATGTTCATAATTGTACACATGAATGTTAAAAGTTATTTAATTTGTGATTTTCCAGCCAGTTCATTGCCAGTTGCACAAGGACAGTCACCCTCTCTTCTGGCAGGGATGCCTGTGGGGCCTGGAGTCTCGCCACAACCAGGGTTCTTTTCGAGGGGCGTGTGGCTGCCAGTAGTTGCCACATTTACAAGTGGGCAGGCGAAAGCAACCTAGTAAGTTTGTAGATACTTTTGATACATGTAATTAAGGTGGGTCATTATTCCACACTTCAAAATTTCATTTTCTCAATTAAAATTTTACTTTTGTCCTTTAAATCTATCCCTCAAACATAAACATCAGTATACTATATAATAGTGAATTGCAACTAATTTTTTTTATTTACGATTGTTGTGGCATTATTCCTGTTGTGATGTTTTTACTATTGTCCGTAAATCCATATTGCATAGTTCCAAATTTCTAGTAAATTGTCCAGTTTTTGTATAACCTTTTTTACAGGTCTTGAGCCTAGATTGGCATGCCTTCAACAATAGTGTCATTAAATAAGTAACCACTACTTTTTTGTGGTGTTGATTTTGGATTTTTCTGTTCGAAAAAATTCTTCATTTGTTATTTAGTTTGTCTCAGTAGTGTCTGTCATTGATTCAAGTGACTACTAAGTTAATAAAAGAAAAAATTTGAAGTGTTTGGAAATTCCAGGTGACTGTTCCATTAAAAGGGCTTGTATATTATAGTTTTTGGGGAAGAAGAAAAGTCTGTTGTTGCAGAGGACATTTTATAAACTAAGTTAACAAATGTTTGAAGAAATTGGCAGTACAGCAGGGCTCAAGTAATAATGGTTACAATATTAGAAGAAGAACCAATGATGCATCTGGTTTCTTGTGAATCAGCAAATGAAATGTTGGTCAGACTGTTTTAGTTTTTTTTTTTTAATGCAAGTCAGAAGTAAGTTTGCATTAGCTGCAACAGAAGTTCTTCTGTCACAAGTATGAAGGTGAAGGTATAACAATTTTAATTTCAGAGTTGCGAGAATTGGCTGGTTGTGTAAAGTAACAGTGTGAAAAATTGTTTGAACAAATGTTGATGACATAAGTATAAGTGTCATTTCAAGAGCAGATAAACTCTTCTTGTCACTGGGAATCTATGTCTGCAAAAGATCAGATGCCGTCAGAGTTAACTGTAAGTTTGCAAGTAGAGAAAAAACATCTTTCTGGATAAGGCACTTGTAAAATGAATTTTTTTTTTAATTCTAGGTAGGTATAATGTGTTTAAATGTGTCACTTGTGACAAACTATATCACTTAATGGAAAACTGCTGCAAAACAAAGTTAAAACGTGATGCAGGTCATGGACGAAAGAAGCATATTTGTTTTTAATACAAGAATTCAGGTCTGTTTATCAAGGATTGTAGAGTAAAGTTAAGTAAAGAGAACATTTCTAATATTTCTGATATCGGTTATTGTAAAAACTAAAAGTNAAATTCTAGGTAGGTATAATGTGTTTAAATGTGTCACTTGTGACAAACTATATCACTTAATGGAAAACTGCTGCAAAACAAAGTTAAAACGTGATGCAGGTCATGGACGAAAGAAGCATATTTGTTTTTAATACAAGAATTCAGGTCTGTTTACCAAGGATTGTAGAGTAAAGTTAAGTAAAGAGAACATTTCTAATATTTCTGATATCGGTTATTGTAAAAACTAAAAGTAGTATGAACACTTTTTATTAGTGCTGCTATGTTTAGTGAGAGTGTGGATTGTGTAGGATGGTACATTGACAGGGGAGCATCTGAACATAAGTGTAGCCAGAGTAACCTATTTTCAGAGTTGTCATCTTCGGAGCCCCTCAGTCTCCAGCCTTTAGACCGGTCTTAACGGCAGCAGCAGGAGCAGGCGGTGAAAACCCCAGCAGTGTGAAGTGTTGTAACTCCCCAATCTCAGTGTATAGCAGAGTAACCCCCAGTGTAGCAAGTGTGGTGGTCACGCAAGACACCACAGGATATAGGGATGGGGATTTAGCAGGCCAGGCAGACTGGCCAGCTCGCCAACCAAGGCCACAACGGCGGCGTAACGAAAAACCCAGCAGGCACTGACTGTGACTTCACGCCGCCCATACCCTCGAACCCCTCAGGGCTAAGACTAGCAGAGCATTAAAAACAAAAAGGGGACTTCACAAAACTAAAAGCCTAATGTTATAACTA
The DNA here is from genome assembly GCA_002778355.1 of Clitarchus hookeri. Classification (NCBI taxonomy): domain Eukaryota; kingdom Metazoa; phylum Arthropoda; class Insecta; order Phasmatodea; family Phasmatidae; genus Clitarchus; species Clitarchus hookeri. The sequence goes on from NQII01000009.1 coordinate 2,090,644, forward strand.
TGCGAATGATTGTTAGTAATTTTGTCAACACAGGTTTGATTGTTTTTAATTATTGTACGTTAATATGCAGTGGGCGAAAGGCATGCCATCGGGCACCATTCTGCGTGCCATGACGGGCAGTCTGGAAGAAGCAGCGGCCAAGGGAGGATGTGTGCAAGGCGTGGGGCCCTCAAGTTTGGCATTGTCTGATATAGTAGTGCTGTCTGGAATCATAAGTTATTGAAACCTTTTTGTTTTAGCCCCCTTGTCCCATGCACCATGGCGGACTCATTTAACTTAATATTTTTATTTTCATTCCTGCACCATGTGCATATTTGCAGGATCTTTACACTTACGGGACCGGCAGACTCCAGTGAAGTTATTAATCATTTTATATTCCAGCCAGCAAGACTCTCGCACGGGCGTCTTATTAATATTCTCTTATTGCACATTTCTGGTTTACCCACGTAATTTGTATTTTGAGAGACTGTGTTTTTTCGTGTTCTCCTTTGTGCAACGGGTTCCAGTGTAACATTCAACTGTCTGGCAATAAAACCCATGCTAACTGAAACTGTGTTCAAGATACATTTGTCCTGCCCCATTTTCGTCCACGTAGTAAGAGGATGTACAGTATAATTCAAACCGTAACTCAGTGAGCAGGGCTAGCCACCACAGGGGTCAGATCGTGGTCACCGGTTCTCACCACCGTCAGGCAGGCAAGTAGAACTCCACCCTTACCCATGCTCTCATCAGTGTTAGCCCTGTGGCTAGCTGGTGCCCTTGAACCTGTTGCCACTTAGACTGCATTTCTTAGTGACAGTTAGCACCACCTGGCAGGTTCATAAACCCTTGACAACTACAGTGTATTGGACCGCAAAAAAAATTATGCTCAGTGATGGGTCAATGCTGGTAACTGAAGTAATTTGGACTTCATGAGTCAAAGCTTTTGATAGAAGCAGCACATTTCTTAGATATCAGATGTGTAATTTATTCCAGGTATTCAACTTATTATTTTGTGCAGCATTGATAATAAGTTTAAGTTGAATGAAAGGAGGAAAAGTGTTTGTCATCAAGTGTGTGCTTTTATTACTTGAGACAGTAAAATTTATATAAGGATGGTCAGGCATCAGACAGACTGTGCAGCTGTGATTGTTGTGAAAATTATTTTCTTACAAAGTCGGTGTGAAAGCACATCAAAACATAACGCAAGTGAATAGCATTTCAAGACACCATCATATAACTGTGCAAAGGAATAAGAATTTATTCTGTGAAGCTGCCATTTCCAGCAAGTAAAGACAAGACTGGCCAAACATTTTACAGTTTCCATGCTGACATTCATGGTTAACTGGCAACTACTTCATTGGGAAGCTTAAAAAACTTTTTTTTCATGAAAAAATGTAGTGTCTAAAGCACAAGTTTGTGTTTTTACTTTGGTAGTTTTACGTGGACAGTGCCTATTATATATCATAAATTAAAAAAATTGATGGAAATATACATTACAAACAAATAGCAACCATGAAACAAGACAATGATGAACTATGAAGCAGCAGGGGTGGTAGCAGTTATTAAAACATTGACAATAAACAGGAAGAAAACAAAAATTTTATGCACTAAATCAAAAACAGTTGCAGTATAGAACGATCACAATGAAAACCAATCAGGAATATGTAATATTTTCATCAATTAAAAAACAAAGTTTTTCAATTTAAAAACTTAATAATGCAATAGCAATCATTGCAAAAAAATTGAGTAATGAGGTAATATACAGATAACAAAGAAACTTTAATGCAGGAAAGACATTGGAGTAGAGGACAATTTAATATAGGCAAAGAAACAAACAAACTCAGAGGACATCAGAAATGCAACAGAGATAAAAAACATGATTTCACATAACAATTCATTACCAGTAAGAGAAATATCAAACTTGCAGGACACAGAACTGCAGTAGAAATAACACAAGAATAACAATGTTTCAGGGCCTGGAATCTGTCTTCTTTAGTTTAGACACTGGATGCTACCCATAGAAGTATATTCTTGATTGTTTTTCATTGTGGTTGTTTTTAGTTAAGTCTTTTTTCCATTTATTTGTTAGATTGCGTATTGTCTGTTGTCAATGATCTATGCTAAAACCCCTGTTGTTTCATAGTTCTTTGTCTTTTTTTCTGTAGTTGATACTTATTTATAATGTTCTATTTCCATTAAAATGTTTGATCTATATTTGGCAATGGACATAGTCCATTATACAATACCATTGCCATTTAACTTAAACGTTAATATTTGTTTTTTCTTTCTGAAATGCCATTTAGAAGATAAAGAAAAGACCAAATGTTACATAAGACAAGCAAAAATAAATACTGGAACATCTGAAAAAAATTCTTAGAACAGGAAATGACAAAGTGATGGTAAGTCAAAATATGAGAAATACTAACTGAATAATTTGCTAAATGTCATCAGAAATCAGTACCATACTGCCTTTAACAATATGGAAAAGGGGAGAGACAAATAATATGAATTGTTGAAGCTGCTATGGTAGTAAAATTATGTCAGACATTAAGTATTCAAAAAAAAAATAAGCTACAGAAATTTTTTTTATTTTAGTANCATCAGAAATCAGTACCATACTGCCTTTAACAATATGGAAAAGGGGAGAGACAAATAATATGAATTGTTGAAGCTGCTATGGTAGTAAAATTATGTCAGACATTAAGTATTCAAAAAAAAAATAAGCTACAGAAAATTTTTTTATTTTAGTATAAAGTTTTCAACAGATACAAATGTGCCTAAGCTTAGCAGTATGCATGCAGTTGATATTAATTCTGTACTCAAAGAGGCTATTATATTTTATCTTGCTACAAAATTATCTGGTGTTAACTAATAAAATGGCTCGTGCGATGGTGAATTTTCACAAATGGTAACCTGCAGTTTCTAAAAAAAAATGTAATTATTTCATTTGAAATACCAAATAAGAATAAATATTGCTCTAGAAAAACACAGTTTACTTCTCCTTCATTCCAGGAATACAGTTGTAACAGAAATAGAACTTTTTCTTCAAACTTTGAAGTTTGCAAATACATTTCATCATGGGAAAAATGATTTAATCAAATCCTTTAATACTTACTCAAACATATCCAGAAGGTAGAGTTCTTGTACATTTAAACAATAAGTTAATGATAACTAATAAGCCTACTTTCCTCTATATGAGTGCAAATAAATTTGAGCGAAGTTCTTATAAACTTAAATGTTAGGTTGGTGTTAACATCTCATTGACAGTAATATCATTAGAGATGAAACCAGAAACATGTGAAACAGTACCAAGACAATTAAAATACACAAATGACTTACCCGGGATTCAAATTCAGAAAAACTCTTAAAATTAAGCTAGCGGGCAATTAACTGCATCAGGGAGGTAGGATTTGGAGCACCAACTGTGGATGAAATCAGTTTGATGTTTTTAATGATAGGGTTCACTAACCTGAAATATTTACACGGCCATCATTTTAAAAATAAGTGTCTGAACCACTAAAAAAACATAAGTTTACATGGTCTACCATGACGCTACTTGTGTGAAAAATTTGATGGAAATTGGTTGATTGCTCTCCGAGATATGGCATAAAAGCCTTATTTTCTTAAATGGGACACTTTTACGAAATTGCTTAAAATATGGCTCTGTAGACAATGTTTCCAATAGATGCTGTCAGCATAAAAAGTTTGATTGAAATTGTTTAATAGATATGCCAAACACATCAAAATATTTATATGGCCACCATTTCAAAAATCATTGTCTGACCCTAGTTAAATAATGTAACTTTACATGGCCTCATGAAGATGTGAAAAATGTTGTGGAGATTAGTTAAATTATTCCCAAAATATGGCAAAATGTTCAATTTACTCATCTGACACTAATTTGCAAAAATCGAGCAAAAGGGGACCTATGTATGCATAAATTGTGCTTCTAATTAATACTGTTAGCGTACAAAATTTGGTTGAATTTTGTTGAAAAATTTTGTAGATATAACAAATTAATCTAAATTATTTTTATAAACCCCATTAAAACATGCCTGCAGCACATAACACATGTTAATTTACATACCATACGATAGTAATACTTGTGTGAAATTTTGGTATTAATCAGTTGATTGGTCATCAAAATATGGCATAAAACCTCCATTTTTCATGTGACGATCTTCGTAAATGGAGGATAAAAAGTTTATATTTTAACATATTCAATGTTTGTCATAGATAGAATAAACTAAGTTAAACCTATATCTGTTCCATAGTTTTGTATATATAGCACACTAAGCTAAAATGTTTGTATAGGAGTCATTCGGAAAATAAGAGACTTGCACACTTAAAACATATAAATTAATATGGCCTACTAAAGTACAACTTTTTCGCCAAATTAGAAAGAAATTGGTTAATTTTTCCGAGATGCGGAATAAGAACTGTATTATTTCATGTGAGGTTATCTTATAAAATAGCAGAGAAATTTTGATGGATATAACTGTACTGTCAGCATACAAAGTTAAATTTAAATTTGTTTTGCAGTTTCGTAGATAAAAATTTCTTAGCTAAAATGTTTATATGGCCACCATGTAGAAAATGTGTGTGTCTTACCCTTTCAATGTTTATCAGATTACATAGCCTGCCATAGTGTTACTTGTTTGCAAAATTTGGTAGAAATTGGTTGTTTTTTCGGAGATATCGCATAATTTGAATTTTTTATGTGATACTATTATACAAAATGGCAGACAAGAGATTTTGTGTGGATACATTTGATGGTTGTAATATATATAGCCAGCTTACAAAGTTTCATTGGAATTAATTGCATGGTTTCAATGACATAACATACAAAAATTTAAAATAACTATGTTGCCGCCATTTTAAAAATAAGTGTCCTACATACATGAAGCATATTTGTACGTATCAACTGCAGCGGTACTACTTGTTTGCCGAATTCGGTAGGAATCTGTCAATTCCTTCCCAAGATATTACACAAAAACTTTCTTAATTCATGTAACACTGTCTTAAAAAATGGCCGACAAAAGTGGTGGTTGTTTGGCTTATATGATGCTTGTAATAGATACTGTCAGCGTACAAAATTTGGTTGAAATTAGTCAAACGGTATGGTAGTTATACCAAATAAACCTTAAATATTTGTAAGCCCACCATTCAGAAAATTAATGCCTAAAAAAAGTTCAATTACTTATATTTGCGTGGATTATAGTATTGCATACTGCCAAATTTGGCTAAAACTGTTTGAGCCATTTTCAAGATACAACATAAAAGTTTAATTCTTTCATGTTATGCTATCTTCAAAAAATGGTGCAACAACAACAAAATTCACCTCTGAATTCAACGCTTACAAGACTTTCTTTCCTTCGGAAAGTAGGCTAAAAAGAACCTGTAAAGGTATGTTTTAAATGACCATACCAGGAGCTTTTACGCACAAAGTATTTGGTCAACATTATTTTTTCCCACTGATTATGAATGTAATGTATTATATTGAATTCTGTTTATTTCAGATTCTGAACATTTTAATAGTGTTTTGATATTGGTCATGTACACTGAAGAGCCAAAAAAACTGGTACGCCTTCCTAATATTGTGTAGGGCCCCCGCGAGCACGCAGAAGTGCCGAAAGACGACGTGGCATGGACTCGACTAATGTCTGAAGTTATGCAGGAGGCAATTTACACCATGAATCCTGCAGGGCAGTCTACAANAAACTGGTACACCTGCCTAATATCGTGTGTGGCACCCCGAGCACGCAGAAGTGCTGCAAGATGACGTGGCATGGACTCGACTAATGTCTGAAGTTATGCAGGAGGCAATTTACACCATGAATCCTGCAGGGCAGTCTACAAATCCATAGGAGTGCGAGGGGTTGGAGATATCTTCTGAACAGCACGTTGCAAGGCATCCCAGATATGCTCAATAATATTCATGTCTGGTGATTTAGGTGGCCAATGGAAGTGTCTAAAGTCAGAAGAGTTTTCCTGGAGCCACTCGATAGCAACTCTCGACGTGTGGGGTGTCGCATTGTCCTGCTGGAACTGTCCACATCCGTCGGAATGCACATTGGACATGAATGGGTGCAGGTGATCGGAAAGGATGCTTACGTATCTGTCACCTGTCAGAGATGTATCTAGACATATCAGGGGTCCCATTTCACTCCAACTGCACGCGTCCCATACCACGACAGAGCCTCCACCAAATTGAAAAGTCCCCTGTTGACATGTAGGGTCCATGGATTGGTGAGGATGTCTCCATACCCGTACACGTCCATCCGCACAATACAATTGGAAACGAGACTCGTCAGACCAGGCAACGTGTTACCAGTCATCAACAGTCCAATGGCGGTATTGGCGGTCCCAGGCGAGGCGTAAAGTTTTGCGTCGTGCAGTCAACAATGGTACACGAGTGGGCCTTCGGCTCCGAAATCCTATATCAATGATGGTCCGTTGAATAGTTCACACGTTGGCATTTGTTAATGCCCCAGCATTGAAATCTGCGTCAATTTGAGAAAGGGTTGCACGTCTGTCACGTTTAATGATTCTCGTCAGTCGTCGTTTGTCCAGTTCGTTCACGATATTTTTCCGGCTGCAGCGATGTCGAAGATTTGATGTTTTACCAGTTTCCCAATCTTTGCGGTACACTCGTAAAATGGTCGTACGCAAAAATCCAAATTTTATCGCTACCTCGAAGATGCTATGTCCTATCTCTCGTGCGTCGATTATAACACCATGTTCAAACTCACTTAAATCTTGATAACCTGCCATTGTAGCAGCAGTGACATATCTAGCATCTCTGTCAGATGCTTGTTGTCTTATACAGTGGAACCCTCTTATAAGGTTCTTCAGGGGTCCACAAGAAAGTGACACTATAAGCAGGAAAACCTTATAAGAGGGAAACACAAAAATTCAAGAATCTGGACACCAAAAGATATAAAATTATGCACCGTAATAAACACACAACTTTACATAATGAACAAAACAAATATTTCTTTTAAATACATAATCTTTTAAGAAATTTTATCTCCTGGTTGCAAAATCATAAAATAAGTATACGAGCAAAAGATTACTGTACATGCAAAACAAGCACAATTGTTCGTGGCAGTTTGTCTCCTGGTTGCATCAATGATTCGATTCAGAGTAGTCACTGGGATTTCCAAATTCCGAGGAATTGCTGTGCGTGTTCTACCCGGATTACGGTCCACGTGCTTGATTAAGATTAACTTTTCAGCTAATGAAAATGTTTGTTTTTTCTTAGAGGCACTCATTTTAATTTTTCACTAAAACTGTTTCAAGGATGAATTAATTTTCACTACATAAATATTAACTGGGCATGTGCAAAGGTCGTTTTTTAAATGTGAAGCGAAGTCGAAGCGAAGCTTGCATTATGCGAAGGAATTTCGAAGAACAATCGGAGCTGAAGGATTAAAAAATATATATAATAGGCTACAGTTTTCAAGTATATTCAACTCGTTTGTACTGTTACTGCCAAAAAAATGTATGCCTACTAGACACTGAGCATAGGAATAAAACATATCCTAATCTTGTACTGCTGAAAAACTGAAATATCAAAATCTGTAAGAAAGTAATCATTATACATTTGGATACCTACAAACTTTTTAAAAACTATCATACTCCATATATCCAGTCCCTTTTGGCACCACCACCGCACAGTGATGTCAATGGATGCCTATCAACATTTGACCTCTTCCCTTTCCTCCTTCAAGGACCCTTGTCAATGTCAGGCTAGATAGTAAACTTGCTAGATTGTGGTGGTATTAGGGCCTCAGAGCAAGAGAGTTGAGCCACTTTCACTGCTAACAAAGAAAGTGTGAAGTTCTTCCAAAAAGACTATCAGCTGTGGTGTGGTACATACAGCTGCCCGACTCCCCCCTCCCCCCCTGCCGGGCTCGTGATAATTTATGACATTGTTACACATGTCAAAATTAGAAAGCCACAGAAACATTAATTTTTCGAGACAGAAAATCCACACTGTATTTGTGTTATGTTAGGGTCTGTCACCCTCCTATTAAACAGCCTTCCACTGGTGTGTGTAAGGCATGAGTCTTGTTAGCCTAACAAAGCGTAAAAGGTCGAGGGGGGGGGGGGGGGGAGGGAGAAAAGACAAGGAAAGCGGGCTGGGACATCTACCTGGAACACGGCACCACGGGCCACTGCCATGAAGAGGAGGGGGAGGGGCGACAACCTCCGGGCGGCAAAACCACAGCTGCAGCTCCAGACATGCCTACCTGCCCCAGGCGGCTGTAAAAACATTCACTCCTCCCCTTTGCAGGCCGACTGACCCTCGTCAATGTCAAGCTGGTAGATTATCTCAGCAGGGTGGAGCTTGGGATAAAAACTACAACTTTGTCTGAAAAGCAGTGTAAGTTGAGCATCTTTTCCATTGAAGTTTTCCTTTCCCAGTGTGCTTCCTTCACAATGTGCATTATTCGCGGGAAAATGAAAACCTTATTTCCGGGAATGTTTGTTATTGTTCTTATGGAGAAACATTCGGGACTAGAAAAATCGTGCATTATAGGCGGGAAAACCTTTTAAACGGGAACCTTATAAGCGGGTTCTACTGTATAGGCACTGCCGACCGCATCGCGTTACTCTGATTGGTTCCATTACTCTGTTATTTGCAAACGCACGCCTATACCAGTTTTTTTTGGATCTCCAGTGTAGGTAACAGTAGGCATAAAAACATCAAAGCATTTTATTATTTATGTAGTTAATTGTGCCAGTATGATTTTCTTTTAATCCAACAGCTGCAACATAATTTATAAAATGATGCCATTAAAATCAAATGAACAGGTAATTCAATAGATTTTTCAAAGAACCTATATATAAACTTTGATAATTGTAATGGAGATAGGCGTACTTTTTATTTGGTACATATGAAAATTAATAGGTTTTATTGTTCTTATTAGTAGCAAATTTTGTCTTATTAGCAGCTTATGAAATTACTGTTGTTCATGCAACTATTTATTTGGCATATTTTTATAATGGATGTCCCAAATTAATGTTTACACTCTTTGTACGTTAGTAACAGAGAAACTATTAAAGACAATCTGGGGCCATGGTGGTGTAGTAGTCAGACTACTCACCTTGCACCAAAGCAAACTTGGTTTGATTCCCAGCGGGGTCACCCAGATTTTTGTATGTGGGAATCATGCAGGACAATACCTCTGGTTGGTGGGTTTTCTTGGGGATCTCACATTTCTTCCGCCCTTGCATTCCAGTGCTGCGCCATACTCACCTTACTTCACCGTCATCGGCTCTCAAGACTCCAATGTTAAGAGCTGTGACAATCTGATGGGTCTGCATATATATGTGATGTTATGAGAACAACAGTGGGTGTATGTGAGTGCATGTAACCATTTTGTTGTTGTCAGTTCTGTTTGCAGTAGGGGTCTGCGAGCATAGATTTTTGAATTTGTTTCAAGTTAGAGTACATTTTTTGAGAAGATCATTAGTTTGAGTTGAGCTTGAGTCAAATTCAAGTTTTATGGTAGAGTTGTCGGAATTATTTTCATAATTTAATGAGAACTGGAATTTGCAAAACTCTTTTCTATGTTTAGTTACCATGAATATTAGTTATTTTTTAACATTAATTAAATAAACAAAACCCTATTAATTGTGCTATAAGCAACTGGTATAGTAATAGAAACAATACAGTATTAGAATGTGCAACTTGAGATTTAAATATTTTCAAGCCCCGTTGTAAGAGACTGCTTTAGTTCCAGGCAGAATATAATGGGTTTTGCAATCCCAATGGTCAGTATGAGATGTGAGTTGCTATGCATAATGAAACTACACAAAATACTTTACAATTTAAATTAGTGATAAAAACCTGGACAAAGTTAATTTATATGAGAGACACAATTAACATTCATTAAGAATGCATGTCAGGTAAGGTGTGTTGCTCATTGTGGTCAGCCTAGTTGGCATGCTCAAGTGCGTTCTTTAGACTGCAGGCATGTGCGTGATGTCCAGTAGGGGGAAGGGGCGTTTGACACTCCCATCGTATACATGAGATGGCACACACTTACGTTGTACTGTACTGATCTGCTACTTTACACTGCTGTGTGTTGATAGCCGTGATCAGTACGCACACGGCATTCAGACCAGACTCAGGGAAGGTCACATGACAGTCATGCTATCATAGCTAGTAGAATGTAAAGTGTCTGAAGTAGTTAAGAAGGGCAATCCATTGTTTGTGAACTCCCCAATTAGTCCACGTGCATCCAAGCTTGAGGAACTGCTGCACCCTCAGATGTAGACTAATAAGGATCTCTTGGACATCCTGGGCAAGGTATGTAAGCTTCTGGCAACACCGCCATTTCCAGCTCCTAGACCATTAGCAACACCAACCTATTCCCCTCTGGATAGGGACAAGCTTTGATGCTAGGCTGCTGATCACAGATGGCTCTAAAAGGAGTTATAGATTTATTTCTCATGCCTTGCTGGGTAGAGCAGCAACTTTCATCATCTTGAAGGGTACTCATCATACCCGGTCCTTGAATCCATCAGGTGACCCTGTCCTCATGGTTGACTCTGTAAGAGGAAAAAGGAATCCACTGGCCTGAATAGCTTTATTGAGTGGATAAGACCCTCCTCAAATTGCTGTCCTCTAGTGGAGTACCAACTGTAGGAAGTGTAGGTTGGGGAGTCTTGTCCAGAGCTTGTGAGATCATCAGTGATAAAAAGACAAGAAGGAATTATTGGTGAGTTGACTGAGAGCATGATTGCATCAGGAAAACTACTGACATACTGTGCAAACTGTGTAGGAATAATATACCTTGTGTCTCCTATATTCGTGCTATATTCACATGCTTTCTGAAGGTAAATTGATGACATTGAACCACCATGACCTGGAAAATAATTTAGTAGTCTATTTGGCAAAGAAAATAATGCAAAAACATGTGCATGTTTGAAACATAGCTGTTTGTTGTGAAATACATAAGGTCAGACAACAAATCAGATAGTAATGTTCATGACTTACTGTTATGAGCTTAGCCTTTTGAAGTTGATGTCAACACCTATATTCAGTTGCACCTGCCAAACAGAAAATATAAAACATAATTACATTTTTCTGATTTAAAAATAAACTATACGTCATGATTATATTACGAGAGTGTATTTATATCTACAAGCTGCATGAAATACAATAATAAATATGTATTTTACATTCTGCATTCCAACGCATAATAGTTGCACATTTTGTAATTTATTTTTTTTCCTCTAAATTTTGGGTGTGACTATTGTATGAATCATTGGTTAGATCCTTGATAAAATAAATATTGACTGCACTTGTTTATAATATAACATTGTGTTCTCGGTCGGCACTTGACATCTGTCCCTTATAAACTGTATATATTTTCCTTAAATTTTTTGTCCACATAAACATCCAGTTACGGGAATTGTATTGCCTACCAACAAACACAGCAACCATGCTGTGCTCTTCATCTTCCATTCAGCCGTTGCCCGGCAGTCGGCACAGTGTGGCATTGCTTCCTTCCCTTACACACCATGTAAGTGGAGTGGAAGTGCTTTATTTTCTGCTATCTTCAAGCATGCTCGTCTATTGTGCAACAAGATATAGCTTTCCCCCTTTACACACCTGAAAGGAGGGGAACTGGTTGCCTAGCAACTAGCACAGTATTCCCTGTGCCTCCGTTTTTACACCTGATAAGAAGGGAAGATGTTGCCTATTAACCAGCGCAATGGTTTTGCGTCTTTCTTGGCTGGTTGGTAAGAGGTGAATAAGCTCCATGGAGGGTCAAATTGTACTATTTGTGAGGGGAGGTAAAAATACTTCGTCATTCTTGGCTACGTTCAGCTGCAACTCTTCTCAACCTGAACTGCTTNTCAGACAACAAATCAGATAGTAATGTTCATGACTTACTGTTATGAGCTTAGCCTTTTGAAGTTGATGTCAACACCAATATTCAGTTGCACCTGCCAAACAGAAAATATAAAACATAATTACATTTTTCTGATTTAAAAATAAACTATACGTCATGATTATATTACGAGATTGTATTTATATCTACAAGCTGCATGAAATACAATAATAAATATGTATTTTACATTCTGCATTCCAACGCATAATAGTTGCACATTTTGTAATTTATTTTTTTTCCTCTAAATTTTGGGTGTGACTATTGTGTGAATCATTGGTTAGATCCTTGATAAAATAAATATTGACTGCACTTGTTTATAATATAACATTGTGTTCTCGGTCGGCACTTGACATCTGTCCCTTATAAACTGTATATATTTTCCTTAAATTTTTTGTCCACATAAACATCCAGTTACGGGAATTGTATTGCCTACCAACAAACACAGCAACCATGCTGTGCTCTTCATCTTCCATTCAGCCGTTGCCCGGCAGTCGGCACAGTGTGGCATTGCTTCCTTCCCTTACACACCATGTAAGTGGAGTGGAAGTGCTTTATTTTCTGCTATCTTCAAGCATGCTCGTCTATTGTGCAACAAGATATAGCTTTCCCCCTTTACACACCTGAAAGGAGGGGAACTGGTTGCCTAGCAACTAGCACAGTATTCCCTGTGCCTCCGTTTTTACACCTGATAAGAAGGGAAGATGTTGCCTATTAACCAGCGCAATGGTTTTGCGTCTTTCTTGGCTGGTTGGTAAGAGGTGAATAAGCTCCATGGAGGGTCAAATTGTACCATTTGTGAGGGGAGGTAAAAATACTTCGTCATTCTTGGCTACGTTCAGCTGCAACTCTTCTCAACCTGAACTGCTTNATTTGTGAGGGGAGGTAAAAATACTTCGTCATTCTTGGCTACGTTCAGCTGCAACTCTTCTCAACCTGAACTGCTTCGACTCGTTCCCTCCACACTTTGTGAAAGGGAGGCTAATGGAATCACTCTCCCCATGAATTTGTTTGTGGAGTGGCATCTAGAGTAGGGCGCATTCCTAGATGTTCTTGTAGGCACCTACAGTGCCAAAAAGACCACAGCTTTTATGCTGTAAAAATATTTCATTAATTTCAGCACTTAAATTATGGTGCGACCATTATACAATGACATATGGTAATTTGCTATAAACTAGCAACATGAGAATAACAAAACTAATATTTTTGAGGATTTTTTTGTTAATATTTTCCTAATAATATTATTTACTTATAAATACTCAGAAAAATAAAAATTCAAAAAGTCTGCAAAATTTAGATAGTTTGTTATATTAGTTATATACTGCATAATGTAACTTTTGTGCAAAAATATATAAATTTGTTGTTTGATTAAGAGCGTTTGCTGAATGTAATTAGTATGTTTTTAAGTGTATCAATGTGAAATGTTATTGAATATGTGGATATTTCCTTGCATCATGTTCTCTCACATTATTTGTTTTTGAATTTTTTTGAATTTTGAGATTTGCAGCAAAATAAATACACTTTTTTGCAGTGTGTTCAACATAATTAAAGATAAAACACATTTAAATTATAGTCATGAAAATGCTAGTATCACTGTCTACATTTTCACCACATTATGTTCACACTGAGGACTGCTTAATAGCTAGTGAAAGTGTTTGCTTGATAAAAATATAAATTATAATTAAAAGTATTTCATTATCTTTAATTTTTCAGATTTCATTTCTTTAGTCTGTATATTATATATGTGTATGTTATTCACAAAAATTAGCTTATGAAGCAACTCACCAATTTTTTGTGTTAAATAATAGCAATTGAATAACCAAATTCCTTGTTATCTAGTCATTTCCTGCAACAGACATGTAAAATTTATAATTTTAAATTTTTCCTAAAGGCNTAATAGCAATTGAATAACCAAATTCCTTGTTATCTAGTCATTTCCTGCAACAGACATGTAAAATTTATAATTTTAAGTTTTTCCTAAAGGCTTTCNAAGGCTTTCTTTCTCCCTGAAAATTATGCAGTGTTTCTCTGATTTTTACTTTCATTTTTATTCACGTCAATTTGTAGTATGCTTACATGTGTCTGAAGTTAACATTTTTAAAGCTTTGTAAAACATTTTAAGCTATTAAAATAGCTTTAATGAAAAGTCAACATATGTTTAAAAACAAAGTGATGCTAATATTTACGTTTCATTATATTTTTTAATAGTACATGTTATTTCATTTATTTTTAGTCTGGAGAGGATGGAATGCAAATTGAGGAGGAGAAGAAGTATATTTATGTTCATGTTTATGTGTATTTGTGTGTGTGTGTGTAGAAGGATTATGAATTCAACAAATGAATGTCAGTTGCAAGTTCCTCACAAAAAAGTTCAAATGTTAAAATATCATAAATTTTTCTTCATGGCACCTAATAGTGGTACACATATTTGAATTGGGAGCTAATAAATTATTTATGATGAAATACAATGTTGGTGAACATTGTATAAATGAACAAAATCCTGCAACTACAAAATATGTTATAATCTTTTTTTTTTTTTGTAAATAATTTAGGTTGCCACCCTTATTTTCCATTAATATTCATAATACAGAAATGTATATTTACTTGTGTTATTGTATATGTAACTAAAAGTTCGTAATCTTGCAACATTTCAATTTAATCAGTAGGACGAAATTTAAAGTTTCTGAAATATTTTTTATTTCCTCCATCTTCTCAACAAACATTTGACAAATAATTATTTTCATTTTCTCACAATAATTAAATACTTTTAACTCGTTCTTCTTTATCATTAATTTCAAATTAAACCATATTGCAGCAATTACATTCAATGTTAATATTTATATCTCCTGTCTTATATCATTTTTGTAATTATTCTTGCTTATGTGTCTGTCTTTGACTGTTGTAGTATTCTCTCTGTTAACGACAAACGTTCAACGTAAAACTTTTCTATACCTCTTTTTTTAGCTGCTCTCTGATTGGCTGTCATCTGACCATGCCACAATACTTCTCAAATCAGTAATGGCGAAACAAGGGGCAACCAAGATACTTTTATTTTGTTTATGTGACTGAAAAATTTCGANGATTGGCTGTCATCTGACCATGCCACAATACTTCTCAAATCAGTAATGGCGAAACAAGGGGCAACCAAGATACTTTATTTTGTTTATGTGACTGAAAAATTTCAATACTGAATACCCTCTAAGGCCAAATGAATAATGACAATAACATGGAAAACTTAATACACTCTAAAAATAAATGAAAGATAATCTACACATGATCTCTATGTCAACAAACTAATAAGATAACCAAACTTTACCTTGTACTTCCTTTACATCATATAATCAATAATAAAGCTTAATATGGAAATTTATATTAAATGATTTGTAATCATAACCAAATAATGTGCAACCATAGATAAATATGATATCTAGAAACATAGGTAAATATAATATATGGAAAACTGCAATGTTAGCGTCTACTTATATATCAAAATGGTGATCATGCATTTATGTATGAATTGTATAATTTCAAATATCAGAAAGGGTTGGATGATTTTCTTTATGGTAAGAATGAAACAATGATTTTTGAAATAAACTGTCACAAACCTTTAATTTGAAGAATAATAGTCATGATATGGTACATGAGTAGCAATTTTAATACTGTCTTTCAATTTTACTTTTCTCTTATTTGTATAGTTAGCAATGGTGATGTAGCAGTCATAGTTTACACATCATTTCATTGGTTTGTTTAACATTACTAGTAGGTATAGACTATTATGTAAATTTATTGAATTATTATTGTTTCAGCTTGGAGATGTTGGATAAAAATGAACCACCTGTAGTTCCTGATGGCTATGGCATGTCAGTTGCATATGCGTGTCTGTTGGATATAATTCGTTCAATAGCTCTTGCTATTGGGGGAATCAATCCTGCAGGAGAAACAGATGCCCCAGTGACCACCTGCTACAAAGGAACTCCAGCAGAGAGGAAGCTGCACTCACAGCTCATTGAGTCAAGCTGGTGCGGCCTGTTGGCTGCACTTACTCCACTCATTGATGCAAGGTTAATTACCAATTTGTATGTGTATATTTTTATAAATATTCAATCCTGCATCCACTGCAAAAATTTTTGAGAAGTAAATTAATTACACAGGCCAACAAAAAAAGTTTTGTGAAATTTTTTTTTAATAAATGCAGCTGAATCTTATGTATTTTTGGCTGCCGAAACCGAGTCTGGCATCAGTTTTTTTGTATCACCCACAATTCTCTCATGATATGCATTTGTATTTTAAAATGTGATGTATGCGATTGCATTTTTTAATAATCATTACATACATTTTAAGTGTTTATTTTTTGGTATTTCCATTCTCTCTTCTTTNCTTGCTATTGGGGGAATCAATCCTGCAGGAGAAACAGATGCCCCAGTGACCACCTGCTACAAAGGAACTCCAGCAGAGAGGAAGCTGCACTCACAGCTCATTGAGTCAAGCTGGTGCGGCCTGTTGGCTGCACTTACTCCACTCATTGATGCAAGGTTAATTACCAATTTGTATGTGTATATTTTTATAAATATTCAATCCCTCATCCACTGCAAAATTTTTTGAGAAGTAAATTAATTACATAGGCCAACAAAAAAAGTTTTGTGAAATTTTTTTTAATAAATGCAGCTGAATCTTATGTATTTTTGGGTGCCGAAACCGAGTCTGGCATCAGTTTTTTTTGTATCACCCACAATTCTCTCATGATATGCATTTGTATTTTAAAATGTGATGTATGCGATTGCATTTTTTAATAATCATTACATACATTTTAAGTGTTTATTTTTTGGTATTTCCATTCTCTCTTCTCTTTGAAGCTTCTTATGTAGCTTTTCTCTGATGTGATGCATTTTGTTGTTCTCGGTGAAGTGACCAACAGTAATCACCCATCGTGCTGACATTCCACCGTCCCTGGTAACGTTTCTCCATCACTTTGATGTCCTGGTGAAACCGCACCCCTTACTCTTCACTTGCATCACCCAAGTTGTCAGGTAAAAAGTCAAGATGGTTGTGCAAGAAGTGGACTTTTAAACTCACCATGCACCCCAGATTTTTTAACTTATCTATCATATTAGCCACAATAAGCTCATAGTTTGGGTCTTTAACATTGCCCAAAATCTTAGTCACCACTTGCTTAAATGATATCCAAGCCTCCTTTTCCTTTGTAGTCATTTTTGTTTCAAAGTTGGAATCAAACATCATTTTACGAATGTCAGGCCCAACGAAAACCCCTTCTTTCAATTTGGCTCCTGATAAATGAGGAAACTTTTCACATAAATACTTAAAACATTCACCATCTTTAGGCAAGGCTTTTACAAACCGTTTCATTAAACCTAATTCAATGTGAAGAGGTGGTAGAAGAATTTTTTTTTTGGATCTATTAAAATTTTATGCAAAATATTCTTCTTTCCAGGTTTTAAGGTTTTTCTTGCAGGTCAATGTTTTGTGGACCAGTGTCGATCCCTTGCTCTGCTGTCCCACTCACATATAAAACATTGAAGTTTAGTAAATCCCTTTTGTTGGCCTAGGAGCATGCAAACAACTTTCAAATCTCCACACATCATCCAATCGTAAGCAGGAAAGTTAATTTCCTTTAAAATAATGTCTAGATTTTCGTAAGTTTCCTTCATATGGACTGAATGAGCCACAGGCAGTGAACCAAAGTATTACCATTGTGTAAAAGAACAGCTTTTAAGCTAGTTTTTGATGAGTTTATAAAAAGCCTCCATTCTTCATTGTACTCAATTCCAAATTCATTCATTAGACCACCAATATCATGGCAGTACACCAAATCCTGTTCTTGCTTAAAAAACTTAGCAAACTGTTGATCTCTTGTTCTATATTGATAAATAGATGCTCCAGGTGCCAACAAATGTTTTTCTTTTAGCCTAGAGCCAAGGAATTCAGCTTTCTCTTTAGACAAACCGAAATCTCTTACCAAATCATTTAACTCAGCTTGTGTAAACAACCGAGGTTCTAAATTTTCTGGAGAACATTGGAACTCATCATTATCCAGTTTACCTTCATCAGATTCAGTTTCACTGGACTGATCAAGTAAAACATCATCAATAGCCTGTGGTGGCTCAGGGACAAGAAGTCCCGGACCATGACCGACTGGCCAAATAGCTGAAGGAAGATTAGGGTAGACAATTACTTTCTTATTTTTGGAGTTATATCCAGTAACATCAACGCTACAAAATAACAATCATCTGAATGATTTTTTGGTTCTCTACATATCATGGGTACTGCAAATCTAAAAGCTGTATTTTCTTTTTTTGGCCATTTTCTAAGGTCTTCAACACAAACATAGCATACCTTGTGTGGAGCCCAAGGTTTTTCTTGATCACCAAGTCTTATTCCAAAATATACTAAGTACACTTTTTTTATCAAACTCTGTAATGTTTCTTTGATGTTTTTTAGTTACAAACCACACATATATATATATATAACAAAAACTGTTAGGAAAGTTTTTACAACCACGGTTAGCCATACTTAGAGCACATGGGCAAAAAGCTGAAAAGTGAGGTTGTGTTTACTGAAAGAAAACAAACAGTCGTTCCACCACTGCCAACCTAATTTCATTTAGATTTACTTTATGTTTTAGTATATTAATAATGTATATCAATTATATAAAAATGTATATAAATGTATATAAAAAAAGATATAAATTAAGTATATAAAAATGCACAGATATTAGATAAAAAATGAATTTCTCACATTTTGTATATTCAAATGTGTAAAAATGGTGGGTGTTATGACTTTTTTATTATTATTTTTGGACTCAGCATACCAAAAAACATAAGAATCCGGCAAAATCATTTAAAAAGTTGTTTTTATCGTTGGCTTGTGTTATTTGTTATAAATGTATTTGCAGTTACTAAGCAATAGTGAAAGTAAATAGTCAGATATTATGAATGTTATTTGTAAAAGTGNTTATAAATGTATTTGCAGTTACTAAGCAATAGTGAAAGTAAATAGTCAGATATTATGAATGTTATTTGTAAAAGTGGTAGCTCAGTTCAAATGTAAATCAGTGTATGTTTCATAACACATTATGCAGTATGCTAATGAGTTCAGCAGTTGGCAGATTCTACACATTCATAAGACTTAAGTAAATTTGTATTTCAATAGCTTGAAAAAATGTTTGACAAGTCTTTGGCTAGTATAGTCAACTCTTGAGTCTACGACCTTTCTCAGTTCCCAGGGAAAGAGTCGTTATCCCAAAGGGTCGTTATTAGAATTTTGACCAATATTGACCAACCCCGACCCCTATTCTCAAAAATTTCGCTTAAGTTGTAATTATGCCTCTTTTGAACGGCTCTTGCCACAAAATTACATAATATAGTAATCAAATACAGTCAAATCTCAATCATATGAGCGTTCAAGTTACTAGGGAAAGGGCTTGTAAGCTCTATGCACTTGTAAGATTGACTTTGTTTAAACTGTTCATTGTTTAAACGCCCCAAAACACAAAAACTGCAACTTTCGCATTAAGTCCATGTTCAGTTGTCTCTAGCATGAAAAAATGTTGGTTTTTAAANAAAACACAAAAACTGCAACTTTCGCATTAAGTCCATGTTCAGTTGTCTCTAGCATGAAAAAATGTTGGTTTTTAAGAATTATTAATTTATTTTAATAGATAGACTTTTCCAACAAATATGATACCCTTAAAAAGCACATAAGACTTCCCCACGTCGCCAAATTTAAGTCGAAACACAGTGNAAAACACAAAAACTGCAACTTTCGCATTAAGTCCATGTTCAGTTGTCTCTAGCATGAAAAAATGTTGGTTTTTAAAAATTATTAATTTATTTTAATAGATAGACGTTTTCCAACAAATATGATACCCTTAAAAAGCACATAAGACTTCCCCACGTCGCCAAATTTAAGTCGAAACACAGTGNTTTTCCAACAAATATGATACCCTTAAAAAGCACATAAGACTTCCCCACGTCGCCAAATTTAAGTCGAAACACAGTGCACCACACTTTTTTTTTTACAATTGCAAAGTCCATTTTCAATGGCTTCTTAACAAAAAAAAACAAATGTTATGTTATTTTTCATTTCATGTAAGTTCACAAAATTTTTACAGTTCTATAAATGTAGCGCTGCGACCATGTATCCTTCGGCCACAGTTGTTCTATCTATGAAGAAAAAAAAAGCTTGTAAACAAGTGCTATGATCAATGTAGGTTGTAGGTTACCATTCCAGCTTACTTTATTTTTATTATGGTCAAGTTATACTGCTGGGGCTCTATTAATTTTATTGCGGGTGGCTGGATGTTTTTTATGAGAGAGCAATATTTTGCAGCACTTATTATGAGACAGTACAATTTTGATTTGCATACATATTTTTTTAACGAACCAGTAGAAAATTTTGTTTGTGCGGAAGTAACATTCAAATTATTATAACCTGTAAAGTTTTAACCTTGCCAAAATAACAAAACACAATAAATATTATATTGTTTATACTGATGTGAATAATAAACACATTCTCTATGTCTGTAAATATTTTTGACGAAGTTAACATTACACTTGTTGGATTTTCTATGTAAAAAAAAGTGTTATTTTTACACTACAAAACAGCGTTAAAATGGTGTTTTTATAGGCCATGTACATTTCATACATTCTAATAACCATTTAAAAATACGTTATTTACAAAACACTTTGACTCTCGGTTCGTAATTCCTATTTGTAACTCCTGTACACACCTTCTGTGGCAATCCTTGGACACGGTTAACTGTCAATGATACAGAATAACTTGCAGAATCATTCAGTAAATACGAAACTTCACAGGTTTCCCAAAACTAATAAACAGTGGAACGAAAATACACATTGGCGCTTCATAACACATAATGGTACTGAAAATGGCGGTCCAAGCCATACATGTGCCAATAATATTACATTTCACGCAAAAAAAAAACTCACTGCAATGGGATGCCCCACCAACCAACTATGCTTAATGAAAGTAAATACATAAATCATTAACTTCTGATAAAATATTATGATAACAGCATTTGCATAAATGTGATGGAAAAATATCACATTGCACAATGGCGTTCACAGAGCTGAAAACGTTTTCAGCTCTATTGATGCCTCAATAGAAACTACATATTTGAACGTGAAAAGTTTCCTGAATGTCATTTGTAAGCAGACACCACAAAATAAATAAAGCCGTTTACGGTTAAAAATTTCCGCTAAGAGTTTGCACAGTCTTCCAAATAAGTAAATTAATTGTTCCCACGCCAGCCTTCTCTCCCCCTTTTCCTTGTCTCCCACTCCCTGTCACTGGGATATTATTTGTCAGCCGACTGTGGGAGGAGTAGGATGGCATAAAAAGAAAAACACAGCTGGCAACCACGTGCATGGAACAACTATTACACAAAAACCCAACTGGCAGTGGTTCTTGAGCCATATTTTCTCTGATACCGTCTGGCACACACTTCACGCATTAGTTACCTGTGGCCAGATGTTATAGCATCATGTTATTCAGTCGTCAATAATTGAAGCTTTATTTTTCAGTTCAAGAATTCTGGGATGTGCATTATAAACTGGTAAAAAAAATTCAAAGAAAGGCTTAACAGTTGTTGTAAACTGTTGACAGATACTTGAAGGATGATAAAGTGTAGTGGAACTGTCTGTTATCNGAAAGGCTTAACAGTTGTTGTAAACTGTTGACAGATACTTGAAGGATGATAAAGTGTAGTGGAACTGTCTGTTATCGCTCTCATTTTTCTCTCTTATGTCATCAAGCCTCTCCCTTCTCTATCTCTCAATGACGCCTTCTGGTCACCCCTCCACCCTATCCCTGCAACATGCACTGCAAGTGATCACAATTTTTGTCCTTTTCTACATCTTTGTTGCCAGNACCCCTCCACCCTATCCCTGCAACATGCACTGCAAGTGATCACAATTTTTGTCCTTTTCTACATCTTTGTTGCCAGTGTTTCCTTTCAGCACTTCAGCAATACACAGGCAAAATGACATGTAAGAAAATAGAAACTGTACACCGGCTCTGCGATTTGACTTGGCAGAAANATACACAGGCAAAATGACATGTAAGAAAATAGAAACTGTACACCGGCTCTGCGATTTGACTTGGCAGAAACTAACATCAGTGGGTGGCTGAAACAACAGGAAATGTTGATATTTACATCTGGACTCAGTTGGTCAGTTGGAAGGTGGTAAGGGGCAGCATTCCTTTTTTTTTGGAAGGGGGGGGGATGAGTGGGTTGTCACATTCCTGCATGCCACTCCATAAAAGAGAAAGTAAAAATAGACAGCAGCCCAGCCCACCCCAGCGGTTACCATAAAAGAGAAGGCAAATAAAAACGGGAAGCCACCCACCCCAGCCGCTGGCATTCTTTTAATGGCCTTCACATTACCATGTTACAGCACACCACACGTTAATGAAATTAAAGAAAAATTTCTCACTTACTTAACAGGACACCACAAATTGTTGATGTAGTTTCATTCATTAAATATATTTATTCCTGAAAATATATACACAAGTGTGTACAGTATTTTTAATTTTTCTGACTCATATTCTTTGCAGTTTACTTTTGCTTACTTCTACTCATATTATTTCAAATGTAAAAAAAGAAGAATAAAAACCACATAGTTACATGAAAATCTATTTACTACGTAAACTTCTATACCCCTCATTCTTTAATTTTTCCCGTAAACATCAAGTTCAGGTAAAAAAAAAAAAAAAGAGCAGCAGTATAAACAAGAAAGGAAAGGGCAGACTGTGAGAGTTCTTTGTCTCCAGACTGGCAGAGGGGGGAGGAGTGACCACTGTTGTTATACGCATCCGGTGCCTGGCCATTGGTACACACAAGGCAGCCGGGGGCAGCCTGATGCACATAAGGCAGCCACTTGCAATGTTTAGTTTCTTACATAGCAAGAATATAATCAATGCATTGTTTATAAATTATCTGAATTTTACATGCACTTTGAGGACGTTTTACTTTGAATTACATATTGTGTGGAGTTTTGAATAAACAAACTCCAAAGCATGTAAAATACCATTGTTATGTTTTGGGACTAACAACAACTTTGATTTACATAGAATTTTGAATTAACCTAGTTAGAATTACAAGATTTTATTGTAGTACAGTGCTCGAGAAGAGAATCACAACCATTATGGCCATAATAAATGCAACAAACTTATTATTCTTCCCATTTCTCTCACATTTTCTATTTTTTCAATCAAATTTTTTACAGTTCCTGAGAAAAGGGTTGTTACTTCGAGAGCATAGCTATTCTTGGGGTCGCAAAATCGAGAGTTTACTGTAATAGTAATTGATGTTATAGAAATATATGCCAGACAAACTTTCCCATAAACAAAACATACNATCGAGAGTTTACTGTAATAGTAATTGATGTTATAGAAATATATGCCAGACAAACTTTCCCATAAACAAAACATACACACTTGACATCTACCAGCTTAATCAAAAGCTAAATGACTTAAAGAAAAAAAATTTTTTGACCTTTTGAGTGNATACACACTTGACATCTACCAGCTTAATCAAAAGCTAAATGACTTAAAGAAAAAAAATTTTTTGACCTTTTGAGTGGCAGGATGGTACTCCATATATCAAAAAGTGTTTGACACTACAATGCTATAGTCAATCTGAGGTGGTATAGGCTGTTCGTGGTTAATCCAGCAATTTAAAAGGCCAGCTTAGGATCTACGTTTCTTCTAATTTNCTGAGGTGGTATAGGCTGTTCGTGGTTAATCCAGCAATTTAAAAGGCCAGCTTAGGATCTACGTTTCTTCTAATTTAGTATCCTTCCACATGTAAAATTTACATTTACATGGGCCATCTTGCATTATTTATGCATCATCCAGATGAAATTGTGGAATTTTTAAGATTAAGAAAGTAAATGTGTCACTAATATGCAATATGTGCTTCTTGTGTATAAAACCGATTTCAGTAACTGTAAATTTAAACATTACACTCACAATACAACAGCAAACATTATAACTGTTACTAATAAATTGCTGCAAACTTAACTGGGAGCCCACATGCAAGTATGTACTGTAGCATATATATAGCTATGGGCAGTGATTTTTTTTAAAAGATTGAATTCAAAAGTGCATGCTTTGCTGTGAACAGCCTGTACTGTTGACATAGAGGAAAAGTACATATTCTTACATTTAAATAATCAGTGCAAAAACATGGTCTTAGCCTATAACACGACTGGTTGTCGTGGTCTCGGGAGTGGGAAGAAGTGAGGTTAGGTTTGCAATACAGGTGTTATGGTACTTACAAGGATGGAAAAGGGTGCCAGAGCATGAGATAGTCATCCAGGTATGGGCCGATAGCCCACGTGGCTTCTCCTGATCTCACCCCGCACGAGTCGACATTGTCAGTAATGTTGTTAAACCCTGCCTATGCCTACCTACTAGGGTGTAGGCCCCCCCTCATACACCTCAAATTATCATGTACAACTGTTAAGTGGCCATCTCACAAGACAAAAACACCATAAAGACATGATCAGAGGTGCGGTGCACCAGTGGGTAGAAGACCCAAAGTTACGTTACGCTGCTTTTAGGTGGCCGATAGTGAAATAAAAACAAATGATCACTTGCTCTGATTTTTGCTCACTGTTTATTCCCTCATATAAGACACTTATGCGGTTCCAGTATTAAGGCGTGCTGGCAGCCGACACAGACAAAGAGGCACATGACCGATGAAAAATAATTAGGTGAATTAAACCCCTGGCACTTTTCGAGCTGGCAGGGCTGAGAACAACACTGCCCCAGGGCTAAGCAAAGAAGTTAAGTCAATTAAGTTCCAGAATAAAATAAATAACTATTGATACACTTTTTCGCTCAGTGCGTGCAGAGCCATCTGGCCGAGCATGGCGGACCCGCTAGGGCCCCCTGCTCTAAAACGTGCCAAGTGTATCACAAAAATACTCTTGCACATTTATTGGGAAAACAAATACATACAAAAACACTNGCTCTAAAACGTGCCAAGTGTATCACAAAAATACTCTTGCACATTTATTGGGAAAACAAATACATACAAAAACACTTACGTGTCACTAAAATACAAGAACACTACACGCACAACATATGCATGGGGACGTAAACATTGTATAAAGGGGGTACATTAGAGGTTTTTTGAAAACTGTAACCACTGTGTCCTCCTCGCTGCATTCATTTCCCCAGCGGTATTCTTACTGGGGACATCTCTTGGCAGCATGGGCAGCCTGAATTATCACGCCCTCAAAAGATCTCTCTTGAGGGCAAGAAAGCGGGATGGTTACCTGACTCCGGCAGTACCCAGATGGTCACAGAGGGTGGTGCACTCTGGTACACGTCGCCGGCGTAGGAGTCGTGAGGGGGTGACAGCCACGTTTGGGCCAACTGCCCACAGTAGAGGGCACGTCGTAGCTTTTTTGTTGTAGCGAGACGAACGGGCTAGGACACAGCATGCATTAAACGTTACCCATAGTTCATTGTTNTCGTAGCTTTTTTGTTGTAGCGAGACGAACGGGCTAGGACACAGCATGCATTAAACGTTACCCATAGTTCATTGTTAACCATTACAGGAATTTTGATTTCAGCAACAAGTTACATTATTACATGGTTTTACTGAATTACGGTTCTAGAGTTAAAAATTAATTTTATCCAGTGTTCCTTTTGCAGACAAATGCAAATTTGTTGAGAGAACTTATTGNGGTTCTAGAGTTAAAAATTAATTTTATCCAGTGTTCCTTTTGCAGACAAATGCAAATTTGTTGAGAGAACTTATTGTGGTACCATTTACAAACAACCACAGCACTCAAAATAAAATCATGTAATCTTTAGCCATGATTGCCATTTCTTAGAGACAAATGATCACTAAGTAAATATATACCGGTTGTTTTTGAACAACACTAGCAAACTCTTGTCAGGTTATTCCTTGCAAAAATGTAAGACAAAAATATGTGTACAACTTTTCTTTTTTAAGTATTTATTAAGGAGCTATTCACCGTAAAAAATTTACTTTTGAAATGCTTTCCGTTAAAAGTATCAGAAAGTACTTGCGATTAAGTAACAAGTCGGAAGATAGTGATTTGTATAAAAACCTCTGAAAACGTAGTTAATAATATAATTATGTGTAGTTAATTAAATGGGGGTTGCCACCCTATGTTTGCTCGAAAAAACAAAAAATATTAACAATGATTTGTAAATGATTTGTTGAGACAATTTATGATTCAGCATATCTAAATTAATAGAAAACCTTGCTTTGTTGGAAGACTCTCAGGTGAGCCGTTTTCAAGAAATCCATGCAGAAATGTTAAACAGATGGTGAGTGGCCTGACAGGTAGGAAACAGTACACACATAATGTGACCAAACAATATGCAAGTAATAAATGAATAATGTTCTCTGTACTTTAAATGTGCGAAGAGTTGTGTGCTGGGTGTGAATCTGGGTCTGGGTGGGTTACATTGACTAATAATTGAATGTTGATGTATTGTACACCACCAAGGGGGCACACTAGTAAATAAGTGGTAATGTACTGTGACTGCAAAATGGACTCAAGGCAAATAATGCTATAGTAAATTAATGTATTAAAACATTTTAAACTTCTACATTTACAAAAGTAAGTGCACTAATTTATAATTTCAGCCACACACCTAGCACATGACTGAGTGCATGTCACATTTATAGCAACTGCTATCAGGCCATTATTACCATATAGTGGAGTAATATGCAAACTGGTGTAGCACCTTTCTGAGGATGTATGTTGCCTACATGTCAGGTCACTACATTTCTGTTTGAAATTTCCACTTGGATTTCTCGAAAACTGTTAGTCTGTGAGTGTTCGGATAAGGTGACTTTTTCTGTTGATTTAAACATACTCATTCACAATTTATTTTAACAAATCATTTACAGCATATTGTTACAAAGTTTCATGCAAACATAGGGTAGCAACCCCCACTTACGAAGGGGGATGATATTTTTAATAAACAGAATTTTTAAACTTGATTTTTGGGGGCACACAGCTCTCTTAATAATAGCTTAAGAAAAAAAATTGTACATATGTTTTTGCCTTATATTTTTGTAAGGAATAACTTGCAAGGGTTTGTCAAGGTTGTTCAAAAACATTCTGCATAGAGGTGAAACATTATGACTTACAAACACTGTTTCTCGTAATTTCTGATTGAACAGCAGTTTCAGTGTCTGTATGTATCACTATATCAGAGATTTAACTCTTGCAGGCTTCACAAATGTAGACAGCTTCTAATGGTAGGCTTTGATATCCAAGAGAAAAATATTTTGAATACGCAGCGGCAGTGGGATATCCCCTAGATATTCACCAGGAAGACCCAAGGAACATCTCCACTCATCTCAGCATACACCACCAATGATCTCAACTCAACCATCATACCAAACATGATGATAATTAAGAGGCCATGAACAACACTGTAAATAAAAGTAATTATGTCACACATGTTACGATAAGGTGTAGACTGTAAGAGAAACAAAACATTTTCTTATTTTTTCTTTTATACAGGGAGCGGCAGAAATAACTCCCGAATTTGAACGGCTAATAAAAAATAAACAAACGGTTCTAGTCAAAATTTTATTAAACCATCTAAAAGAATTATGTTTGCCATTTAGTTTGATTAAATTTTTTTCATTTTCACTTAATCTTTAAACATGCAATTTTTTTAATTTTCACTTAATATTTAAAAATAATCTTTTTTTAATCGTCACTTAATTTTTAAACATGATCCTTTTTTTAATTTTTACTTTTTAAAAATGATCTCACTCAAATGCCAACCGTGACATGTCTGAAGCCTCACTCTGAAATTACGCATTACTCTTCTCGTCATATCTTGTGGAATTTCCGCGATTTCGTGTCGGATAGCAACTTTGAGTTCATCGATTGTCGTCGGTTTGTTTTTGTAGACTCTACTCTTCAGGTAACCCCAGAGAAAGAAGTCACAGGCGGTAAGATCGGGTGAACGAGCTGGCCACGGGATGTCGCCT
>NQII01000009.1:2119127-2140597 GCA_002778355.1 Clitarchus hookeri
CCATTTTTAAAATAGGTTTCAAGGACGAACGCACGATGTTCACCGCTCCATGCCATGGTGGCGACTGAAATGGCAGCAGTGGTGCTGCACTATGACACAACCCCGGGCCGCCTACCACCACTAGCGCCGGGCCCATGGCGGTGGCAAATTCGGGAGTTATTTCTGCCGCTCCCTGTATTTTGAGCACTCCGAACATTATTTTTCTTCCTCCACCCATTAAAATTTTAGATGGAATTCTCTAATACTGATTACAAAATTTGTTATGTTTAATATAGGTAACATTACAGTTTGGTACTGTGTTTTGTTATGACTTATGGCAGCATTGAGTCTGTACCATTTCAGTGCTGACTATGGGCACCTGGTCAGAATTAATTTTGTGGCCGCCTTGTAGGTTGGGCTGACATCTAAGGGTGACTTTGGTGGACTCTTGGGGTTGCTTGCGATGCAACTACCTCACCCTTTCTTTCTTCTCGTTTGGAGAAATGCAGAAGTAGGGATAGGTTTGGAAATGCTACAGGAATCTCTCAGCAGTAATGCAGAAGTGTGTGAGTGTTTCCCTCCCTTAGAAGATTAGGATTAGGTAGACACGTAGATGTTTTCTGAACCTCTGCACCCAGCAGTGAATTGCAGTGGATCGTACAGAGGTGGATAAGTAGACTCAGTGTGCAGCCTTTTCCTGTCTGTGCCAGAATCCTAGTTACTCACACTGACCCTCCAATTCTAACACATGGCGGTGAATTGCAGTAGCAAGTTGGATTGTTGGGGGTGTTGACAGTAACTTGAAACTAACCTGAGTGTGACCTAGCGAAGGCTTCCCCGTACCGTGCTCGACCATCATGTCCGAAGTACTCTGGTCCAACCAAAACAGGCAGAACAGCCACAGCACTGGGCTTCAAGTAGTGATTGTGACCTCCCTCCTTGAGACCCACTCGCCTGTTGCAGGAAATGTCTTGTTTCTGAGTGTGTGTGTCCGGTTATCTTATTTTTCTCAGAGAAGTCCCTGTGGACATGGTAGGTTACTGGATTAATCAAGGCAGAAGCTTATGGTAAGTTAATGAATAGCAATGTCCTCTCTCCAATAAGTTGCCAAAACTCTCAAATAAAGCGCTGCTTGGTTTATTCAGAATAAGCAGTGCTCAGCTGTTAGTAGCTCTACTCATCAGTGCCTCTAACACCAAGCAGCTAAATAACGCCCCTGTTGGGTCTGATCCATGCAAACGAGTGGCCTCAGCCATGTCAAAATACTACTGCATTAACTGGCTTCTGGCGGTTAAACAGTCTCCAGGCATATGAATTGTGTATCTGGTCATGATGAGATGGGCGGTGTGATGAGCACGACCTCTGAACACCTTCGAGGGTTAACTGTCTCTCTATTGCTAAATACATCTAGCCCCTTNGCGGTGTGATGAGCACGACCTCTGAACACCTTCGAGGGTTAACTGTCTCTCTATTGCTAAATACATCTAGCCCCTTATGGATGGTTGATTAGTGGTACAAGTGATGGAGTATCGTGGAGCTTGATGGAGAGGTAGGCAGTTAATAGCTGAAGAACTGGCGGTCGGGTAGGTGGTGTCTATGCCAGTTTAGGGGCAAACCAACCCTGGTCCAAGTCATCTCATATCTGTAGTTGTGGTAGGAGAGGTCCAGACGAGGTGTGATAGCGGTTATTAGGCTTATAGTTTAGACAGCATGCGTCAATTTGCCCCCCCCCCCTCCAATTCAGCTCTGAATCACCTCACCGGGTGTCAGGTCAGGTTGGTTTTCATGCAGTTGTGTGTATCCTCCTCATCTGTGTCTGCTTGGGCATCTGTATTGTGCTTCTGTTACTCCCCCTATTCTGTGTCCGCATGTGAACTTTGCTGGTACCTCTTCTTCCCCTCTCCCCGCCATGTCCGCCAGCCTCTCGCTCTCTCAAGGTCAGTGATAACTCACATGCTGATATCTGATCATTCTCTGCTCTGACTAGCGGAACTGCTTTCATTTGA
This sequence comes from Clitarchus hookeri, assembly GCA_002778355.1. Taxonomy (NCBI): domain Eukaryota; kingdom Metazoa; phylum Arthropoda; class Insecta; order Phasmatodea; family Phasmatidae; genus Clitarchus; species Clitarchus hookeri. Next base: position 2,121,113 of record NQII01000009.1, read on the forward strand.
AGCTGATGGCATGGTTGCATACAAAACAAAGTGGTATTTACAAACATTTGGCACCCTGCGATTTCTTTGGTGTTATTTACATTAAAGTTTGGTACTTTCTATCCAGATTTACAATACTTTTACTGCATAACTACAGGTAGTTTTAAATTGCTTTCCATATTATTTACAGGTACAGTAAACTCCAGATTATTAGTTTTAATTGGGATAGCCAAATGCCTAAATAATCAAATTATGGCCAAAAACCTGAATAATACAAATAATGACTTTAAATTTTTTTCTAACCTCAAATTAATTAGCAACACATGCCTGGCAGTTAAATGATCTTGTCCCTGCTGAAAAAAAAANAATTTTTTTCTAACCTCAAATTAATTAGCAACACATGCCTGGCAGTTAAATGATCTTGTCCCTGCTGAAAAAAAATTTTTTTAATGAGGAACATAAGCATTATAGCTGGCTAACAGAAAATTAGCAACACACATTTTATCAAACATATGTTTAGGTATAGTGGATTTTTGATTATTCTTTCCTGTTATTTAAGTTTTGNAGCAACACACATTTTATCAAACATATGTTTAGGTATAGTGGCTTTTTGATTATTCTTTCCTGTTATTTAAGTTTTGCAGTATTTCCCGTTTATTTATTTTGGTCCAGTCAAAATTCTCATACAAACAATGGCAATTGCATACAACATTTAACGATTGCCAATAGTTGGTTTTCTCGTAATGTCCGTTCAAAAGAGATGGTACATTCGCCAAAGATTGCTCATATCAATTCTCTTGAATACTCTTATTCTTGCGTGTTTGCTGCACTCTTAGGTTGGCGACAATGAAAATGAATCTCACAATCTCTGACACTGTATCAAAAGATCTATGATCTTGTTATTGTAAACGGAATTTGGCATGAGGTAATAGACGTGGCTGCATTTTGACGGACGTGATTATTATCGGAAACTATCAGTTGCAGGTTTGGATAGTATCAAAAGGGTTTAAAAATGACTTGGCAAGTAATGGTTGGCAAAAAATGTCGTAAATAGATAAGTTGTGGCTATTTTAACCGAGAGGTTGAGCATGGTTCGGCCGACAAAGGAACACTGGACCAAAACATTATAATAAATAAAAATTAAATTTTGATCAATTTTGAAAATTGAAATTTTTAATTTATAGTGAATATTTTATCATAAATTGACTTGAATAAGTTGTTGTTAATGTCATCTTTAGGCTGTTCGTTTAAACAAACATAGTATACATTATACAGAAGTGAAGATCGTCAAATGAAAATTTATCACAAATTTTTTTATGTGAAATCAGGAAGTTTTTATTTTGACTCATAATGAATGCATGAATAACCCAAAAACCAAATAATCCGCAACCAAATAATAGCGAGTTTGCTGTATTTATAAACATATTGATTTCCTCTTACTGTTTGCCATATTCTCTTCTTTTCTGCTTTGGCCTCCCCTTTCCTGAGAGCACCCCCTTTATCTGTTAAATATCACATTCGCTTAAGGCATGTCTGTCTGACTACCAAGCAATATTTACGTTTGTGAGTGCATGTAGGCCTCTTCCTGTCCTTACTATTTCAACAAATACAGTTGCCCTGGTTCTTTTTTTTCATTTTCATTTAGTCCTTTAATTTCTGAAAGAAAATATATACATCCTATAATACCATTTCCTGGATCTATCACTAAGGCATATTCCTACCACTTTCAGGAATTTACTTTTGGTTAGGTAAAACACTATGGGGCAGGTTTCACACCTTCCTTCCTTCACTCTCCACTTTCTTCATTGGTTACTGTGGTCAGGGTGATGGCCACCTAAATGAATGTGGACATCACCAGGAGGTTTTCCTGTAAAAATTAAGCCATCCTTGCACACAGACTCTGCAGCTGTGCCATGGCTATTCTTGGCAGGCGGGGTCTGGGAAAACTCAGAATAGCCTTCCCTTGTCTGGCTGCCAAGTGACTGCCTCCAGGTGGTGGTTGGGCTCCGTTAAGAGAAGGGTTAGGGTTCTCATCCTTCCTCCCATTTGGGCAGGAACTCTGGGGCTCCTGAAGCTGCTTGGCCCAGGGGGAGTGATGTGGCACCAGCACTGTTTTGGGACTCTGCCACGCCCACTCCTGCCAAGAGGGTCTAATGGTCAGATGCAGCGGGGTGGCGCTGGTGATGGCACTAGGATCCTCTGGTTTGGGAGCTGGGTGGCCACCTCCAGGTGGCTATGGGACTGTGTAATGGGTCCTGTGGATTGCTGGTCATCCTTCCTCGTGTTCAGGGGCTGGGTGGTGACCTCCAGGCTGCTGTGGGGCCACATCAGGGGTCCTGCTAGGAGTTGGTCATCCTTCCTCTGATTTGGGCTGGGACTCTGGGTCTCTCTGTGAAGGTCGACCTGGAGAGAGCATCTTAGCATCTCTTGCACAGCTCCTTCTACGTAGTAGGGCCTTACTACAGACTATTTGGGAGTTTCAGGCACCTGGTTTATTCTCCACTGTTTCAGCATGCTCCTCAGAGTTTGTAGGATGCCTTCTTGGTCATTATTCTCGACTGGCCTAGGCGGTGTCGGAAGTGGAGTAGCTGGTCCTTCTTCCTCCTCAGTAGTATAGTTTGCTTAAGGGGAGGGCTGATCAGACTGATGTGGATGGAGAACTTCCCCGCACTACAGAAGATGGCTGATGCTGGTGTTCACCTGTGGGGTCCTCTGAACTGGAGTTTGTTAAGGAAACAGCATTGGTGTGGCTACTGGGGTTGTTGGTTATCCTTCTCCCTCAGTGGTTGGTTTAGAGAGAGGGCTGGATGGACCACTAGTGGATGGGGAGCTCCCGTGCACTACAGCAGGCGGCTGATGCAGGTGCTCACTCGTTTGCAGTGTTCCCTTTGCGGCATAACTGCCAGATCCCAATCAGGCAGACTGCTTTTGACCTGGGCTGATGTGGATGGAATCATTCTCTCCTGGTTTCCTATTTTCTCTTGAAGGGTTTATGTGCAAATCATTTTTTCCCATTTTGTTGTCATAAGTTTGGGGTGGCCTATATATAAGCTGCATTGTTCGCAGTCACTTATACGTTGCTGTTGCAATAACTATGGTAGGCCCAAAATTATTTTTTTGCCCAGATGGGAGGCGATGAAAAATTTGGCTTCCGCCACCTCTGCTTTAGTCTGCAAGGGTATTGTGATACCAACAATGACTACTAGAGCTCCCGTCTGGGTCATGTAGATTATCATGGTATTTGTTTTGAGTTGTGTTTGCTGTTCAGGTTTTCGCAAGGCACTTTGTACGAAGTTGCCCTATAGCTGCGGTATCAAGTATGGTGAACTTGTGACGTAGTTCAGGCAGACCATTATGCGTGGGGAATGCAGTGTTGGCCGTGGGTTGTCCACGGTTTGTAAATTGCCTACTCTGTAGCTTATGACTGGATGCCAATTCTGGATTTCACTATGGGGCAATCTTTATGCAATTGTCGGTCCGGGCAACACCAGAATTTTGGCGAGAATGGGGCAGTTTCAGCTTTGTCTGCTATTTCGGCTCTTCAGGGGTTAACTGTAAAACTTGGGGAGCACCTGAGTTGGAAACCTGTTTCTCCCTTTCTCTCTCCCCCTGCTCTGTGATATCATGTTCAATCTTTCTGGCTCACTCAACTCACTTGTCAAGATACTGTGCTCGTGGAGTCCAAAGCGGCATCCTGATAGTGAGTAACAGTAACTTTGTAATGAGCCACACCCCCTCTGCCTCTGTGCTGTCGTGCGCAATGTGTCGGCAAACCTACACTTTTCACCTAGTAATTTTTTTTTGCATTTTGCTAATTCTGTTGTTTACATCCGTAAAACTCCAGGATTAACTTGGTTAGGATGTCTTCGCCGGCGAATTTCTGCATCAGCCAGGTCTCAAAATCCAGCCAGTTGTTTACAAATTCACCATATTCTTTCCACCAGTGTAGAGCTGCCCCTTTCAGCTGCTTACATGTGCTTGGTACCCAGTGTGTCTGTGTGATCTTGTATTTTTTGAATTGATGTATGCATGTTGTGAAGATGGCTCCCGGCTCCTCATGTCGCTGGCTAGCAAATTCAGGAAGTAACACATCCTCCAGCGTAATGACATTGCTGGGAAGGGGACTGGAGAGGTGTTTACTGGGGTTGCTATGACCTCAACCCTCCTTGCTATACCAGCAGGCCTGACACTTGAATGAGATGCCAATTAGCAGGATGCATCTATCAAGCCACCATAGCTGTCTGGGGTCATGTTTTGCATCTAATTTGTTTTATTCCCTGGCCTGTGCAAGTAAGCAGATTGCATCTGGTCTCTGCCTTGTGTGGGATTCTCTGCACTGGTATTCTATGAACTCTATATCTCAGTATTCATCCGGCCAGTCAATACACATGTAATGATACTGGCAGGTGCAATGTGTGCATGTCACAAATGTATAGTCCAGTTCCATTGCACTGAGGGGTATTAATACATGGCTCTAAATTTGCACCTAAGTTACTTGTTCCCACAGAGTTTCTATGTTTCCCTTCAGCCGTTACTTCATTTGAAGTTGCGTTATGCTAGCTATTAATAGGGGAATTGGGCACCACAGGTTTTGTTGGTGACTCGACAAAGTCACAAAATCTGACTCAGCCAGCTTGGGAATGGCATGACTCGTGGTCTCAAGGTTGGTGTCATCCAGTCCCATGTCTCTTGCATATGCAAGTACAACTAGGCCCCATGTTGGGCTCCAAATCAACTTGATGATGGCTCATTTATGGCGTATGGCAGCATTGAGTTGGTTCCCTTTTGGCGCTGACTATGGGCACATGGCCGGAATTTTTTTGGGACAACCTTGTTGGTCAGGCTGATATCTAAGGGTGGCTTTGGTGGACTTTCGGGTTTGTTGTGCTGCAACTATTTTACCATTCCTTTCTTCACTCTGTTTAGAGAAAGGCAAAGGTAGGGTTAGGTTCGGAAGTGCTACAGGGATCCCTCTGCGGCAACACAGAAGTGTAGGTGGGATCCCCTCCTGTGGAAAATCAGGATCAGGTAGACACTTTGCCGTTGTCCAAACCTCTGCACCCACTGGTGAATGGTGAATCACAGTGGATCATACAGAGGTGAATGAGTAAACTCAGTTTTTAGAGTTTTCCTGCCTGTGTCAGAATCTCAGTTACTCACACTGGCCCTCCAAATCCAACATCTGGCGGGGAATCAATATGGCATTTTTGATTGTTGGGGGTGGTGACAATAACTTGAAATTAATATGGGTGTGACCTAGCGAGGGCTTCCCGGCACCATGCATGACCATTGTATTTGGACTCTTACCCAACCAAGACAGGCGGAACAACCACAGCATCCTCCTTTAGGTGCAGGAATTTTCTTGTTTCGGTTTGAGAGTGTGTGTCCAGTTCTCCCTATTCTTTGCCGAGATGTTCTTGTGAATGTGGTAGGTTACTAGGTTAAGGCGGAAGATGATGGAAAGTCCCCTTCCAAACCAGTCGGCACCAAGAGGGAGGACGCAAGTACGCCATGCAGGTTGTTTGGTAACTTGCTCCTACCCTGCAAGCCGTGCAAGTGGAGGAAACGAGCTCTGCTAAGTATCACAGAGGACAGTCGAAGCTTACTCAATTAAGGGCACGTACCTATAATTATGTTGGCAACTACGTGCATGCATGGCAAATGTCTGCCTTATGAAGACAGAGATAAATAAATAAGGTGATTAAAACTAATTTATTCATGGTTTTCAATAATTAATCATTCAAAAACATATACTCTAATTTTTCAGTACAATTACGTCTGTTGTGTGTTACACTGCATTTGGTACTTATGCATAATTTGGCATTGAAAGTTGACTAATAGACCCTTCCAGANGTCTGTTGTGTGTTACACTGCATTTGGTACTTATGCATAATTTGGCATTGAAAGTTGACTAATAGACCCTTCCAGGACATCAGTTTATTCAGAAGATGTGTGTCAATTTAAATAAATTAATATAAATCCTCTAATCTCCCTGCAAAAAGCCACTGAAAATAAACTTTACACTTGGGAATAAAAGTTGCTCTATGTTCAAAACTATTTTGCAACAAGGGGAGGTTAAGTATATGCTTCTGGGGTTATAATTTTATATGGAAGATGCTGCCTATTGAATTAAATTAATATTTTGTTGGAAAATCATGTTGATTTTACACTAGATANATTTTATATGGAAGATGCTGCCTATTGAATTAAATTAATATTTTGTTGGAAAATCATGTTGATTTTACACTAGATATGATAAAACGCAAACTTTACGGAAAGAAACAACCTTTAAACTCGAAAGAAAACATCTTTACAAAAAATAATTACTCATTAGAATTTATTGCGTAACATTTTGGGCAACATCATTTGCTTTGAAGTACCTACAGTGATGATAGATACAACTATTTTGAGTAATGGATAAACTTGATAAAATTTCTGTGATCTTCTATAAAGTTGTAAACTTGTAAGAAAGGACAGTGCCATAGCAGAGTACCGTTGCATACTCATGACTANTGTGATCTTCTATAAAGTTGTAAACTTGTAAGAAAGGACAGTGCCATAGCAGAGTACCGTTGCATACTCATGACTACCATGGCTATATTAGAGGTCAGACTCTGCAGAGCACTTGCCTGCTCTGTGGTGCGATGTAGTTGACAGGATAACTTTGCGTCATTAAGAACAGTGATCACGTGATTAGTTTTATTTAATGCTTCATGTACTCTACCAATTCCCCTCTTTCCTGGCTTGTAAGGGGAGGAANGATCACGTGATTAGTTTTATTTAATGCTTCATGTACTCTACCAATTCCCCTCTTTCCTGGCTTGTAAGGGGAGGAAGCAAGCATGTGCTGCTGAGAGAGAAGGGGAGGAGGCTTGAGGACACCATGCTAGTTGCTAGGTAACCACTTCCCCTCTTGTCAAGTATGTAAGGAGATTGAGCAAGGTCGTGCCTGGCTGCCCGATTCACTGATACCATCAGTAGTGATGAGCAAAATCAAATTATTCTCTAAATTGATTTTTGTTCTAATGGTCTTGTCTGAAAGCGAATAAATCATTCGGATTCCGAATATTCTGTTTTCTTTTCTGTTTGCATCTTAATTGAAAGGAATGAATGTTAATGATTCCACAAGTTAATAGTTCGAAAGTACTTTTTTGAAGAGAGTTATTTAATGGCCTATTTGGCTGAAGTTATGACATTTGTGTTCATAAGAAGTTAATATTTATTTGTATTTGAAAAAAGTAACATTTTAAGTTATTAATCATTTTTCATCCTAATGTGTATTCCGGAGCTCTCGTAAACCTTTGGAACTAAGACAGAAGGCTTGTTACGTTATTTTCTTTCTATTCACAATCTGTTCTCATTTCAATGGTAAATATATTTTCTCAATAATTTTGCAATTCACGAAAAGTTACAAAACTGAAAACAATTACCAAAATTTATTTTCCAAAACCGAATTATTGCAGTAGCTGCCATATTCAATTCCCTGATATTCTAATGAAACAGTAACTTCGTGGAGATATGCATGACCATTCGTATGAGTGAAGCGAATCATTCTTTATTTAACAAAGTGAATGTTGGGTGGAATTTTGCTTCCCTTAAGTACAATATTCGACATAAATTGTGTTTAAATAAAAAAAGCAAAGAGAACATTTTAAATCTTTGTACAAAAAAAGCAAAAAGTTAATTATCAATTGCTGATGACCTTAAAAAAAATGTAAATATTGTAGTGCACNTCTTTGTACAAAAAAAGCAAAAAGTTAATTATCAATTGCTGATGACCTTAAAAAAAATGTAAATATTGTAGTGCACTTAGTGCCATCTGTTGTCAAGAAGGAAAACTTCAAACCGAATGATTCATTCGAATACCACAGACAAAAATCAAAAATTTGATTATACTGCAACAATCATGTATTCTAATTGTTTTCATTTGATTTTGCCCATCACTAACTATCAGCTGAACTAGAGAGCACCATGNCAACAATCATGTATTCTAATTGTTTTCATTTGATTTTGCCCATCACTAACTATCAGCTGAACTAGAGAGCACCATGCTCCAGTGATGATAAATGGTGGTGCGCTTAATGTATTTTACACCCAGTTATTAGACGTTTGCATAAACAACCAGCTTAAAAACAATTGTTGCATGAAATCTTAAATGTTGGGACCGAAAGATTTTTCGATCGATCCAATATCTTATAAAAAATTACAGCAGATAATTTTATCATTATTTACGTAGGAATTTTGCTGGGGCCACTGAAAATTAAAGGTGGATACTATTTTCTGGTATATGCATTTTTGGTACAGAGTCCACTGTAGATCCTAAGGATAAAACGTCTATTCCTATCTAAAGTGTTGAAGAAGGTGCTGGAAAACCATAGCAGAATCTTGCCAGTAAAATTTAAAACTGCTGGTGGTATTGCTTATGCGCTGGCACAGAAAGATCCAAGTGATGTTCCCAGGAGAGGCCCGGGAGAGAAGCAGGCGGGGTGTGTGCACGTAGTCCAATACCAGCTCTCAAGCCAAGCACCTCAGATAGTAGGGCAGCGGGCCATCCCATCAAACCACGCGACTCAAGCCGTAAAATGGTAGGATGCCTCTTCTGTTGAGCATTAGACACCCACCAAGTTTGGCTCAAATAAATATGTTTGGAACCAAGGTGATAAGCCACTGTCATAACTTATAGAAGATAAATATTTTGACTTGCCATCCAAGTTGGTGGTTATTATTTCATAACATTTGCCTTGCAGATGAAAACGTAATGCTTGGTTTATTTCTGAAATTTTAAATGTCATATGTTGCAACTTTGAGTGCCAGAATAAACCTGTCTTGGTGTGAGGCAGAAAGTTTGTGTGTTGTTGTAAGCCTGTGTTTTAACCAGGGAAAAAACTNAGAATAAACCTGTCTTGGTGTGAGGCAGAAAGTTTGTGTGTTGTTGTAAGCCTGTGTTTTAACCAGGGAAAAAACCTACAGCTGCCCTAAGTGTAATAGGAACTATTCATAAGCTGCAAAAATCTCTTACAATTAATTATTTTTTTTTTATTTGTGATAGGCAGAAAATAAGCAAATTGAGCTTTATAGTAATATGCTTGGAAGCTAAGTTTGCCNTTTTTTTTTTATTTGTGATAGGCAGAAAATAAGCAAATTGAGCTTTATAGTAATATGCTTGGAAGCTAAGTTTGCCACTTGTGCACCATATGGTTATGCACCATTATTGACCAGTAAAACAGTCTTATATGGTAAAGAGAGTTCTGGAAAGAAAAGTGCAGGTAGTATTCGGTTTTAGAAATCATTATTGTCAGTTTCACTCTGTAGAAGTGTGGTGTTAAGAATTGTCAGTATTGAGGCACATTGGGAGAGAAGCATTTTCATTAAGGGAACAAGCATTTCTACCAATAAAAATATTCAGTAGCCTACAAGGTACGAGTACTGAAAGGTAAGATGTCTTGTACTTAACCAACTTTGAGATCAATTTTAGGTATGATGTCAAATACAAGGTAACGTGATTTTCTTTCCCTTTGAGTTTTTTTCTTTTTCTTAGCACATTCTCTGCTTTTCAGCTAAAAGTGTGAAAAGCTTGGAGGGTCCTGAATAGTCACTTGTTTCTAACTGGGGAATTTCAACTGAAATTTGCCAACAGTCAGCTTTGTTACTTGCAGATATCATGGAACAAGAGATTTGGGATTATTTCATTCATGCAAGGAGGGTGGATTGCATTTTTTGTTGTTAGGTTGGATATGGTATATCCATTATTTACCTAACTCTGGGGTGAGATGCATGGGTGATATTTTTCCTTCATAATTGGTGCCGTGTGTATATCCAAACACATGATGCACCTTTCCGGTCAACTGGTGAAGCAGTGTACCAAAATTAAATTTTAATCATGGCCATAAGGGCAGTTCTTGATAGTTCGCATCCTTTGAACCGATGCTTTACTCAAAAGTTTAACAGATTATAATATAAAAAGACAAGTTTATTTGAAAGTAAACTATTACTGTTTATGAAATGTAAAACTCTTTAATCAAAATACAGTAAAAAGCCCACTGTTAGNTATTTGAAAGTAAACTATTACTGTTTATGAAATGTAAAACTCTTTAATCAAAATACAGTAAAAAGCCCACTGTTAAGATCTCTCACAGTTTCCAAGAATAGGGTTGTTAGTGAGGGATGGTCTTAATAGTGTGTTTGGAAAATTTGATATATTTTGACCCACCTCGGACTCTTTACATCAAAATGGGGGTGGTGTCTATTTTTTGATATGCGCTGTTTGGAGTACTGTTAAATGCAGTACATAGCAACGTATTGTTTTGCTGACTTCATTNTCTATTTTTTGATATGCGCTGTTTGGAGTACTGTTAAATGCAGTACATAGCAACGTATTGTTTTGCTGACTTCATTCAAATTTTCAACATTTTATTTTACGGAATTTTTTATGGTTCCTCAAAAACGAATGTTTAAAGAGAGATGGTCTTAATAAAAGGGCTTGCAACAGTAAGGCTCTACTATAATATTAATATGTATGTATATGTATTATTGTTACATATTGAAATCTGATCATTTGAACATGTTAACTGTTTGGAAAAAATTAATTTCTTTGATGCATAACAAACACCAATTACTATCAATGATTAGGTGTGATATAGAAGAACTGTACCTAAAATATTAGTTCAGTGGCGAGCTATAGTTCTTGACAAGAGCACATTTGAAAATTCTGTAAAAACAATTGCATGTTAGTTAATTAAGATAGCCTGAAAGTCAGACTAAATGCAAAAAAACACCTCATTTGCACATGAAGAGTGTCCTTCATTAATAATTTTTACATTATGAATGCTAGGAATAAAACATGATTTACCATAAAATAAAATTATTTATTTTCTGTGGGAGTAATTTTGCCTTCAAAGTGCTATATTTGCAGAAGTTAACAAAAAACACTTATTTTTGGGAAGTGTTAGTAATAACTAAAAATAACATTGGCAGCCACAGCAATTGGATGTGCCAGAAATAGCTAAGGATATGGTTACTGGATGCAACATATTCTTTTAAAAATCAATATGTTGTTGCAGCCCAGTAGTCCAGTCTCCTCCCTGATCTGTTGGTTGCCTAGTGCTTGCCAGCAGCTTCCATGTCTTATCCATGATTGCCTAAACGTAATGGATTAGGTCATCTCGAGGCATTCATAATTGTACCATGTAGAAAGGGTTTTTGTATGTATAAAACAGTATATGACCCTATTGAGGCAGTTTATATAAGTGTGTGGATAACAGTGAGTGGCAATGGTTCCAGTGGATTTAAGGAGTGATGGCAGTTATTGGAAGCATGGAAAAAGTGACCTGTGGGCCCAAACAACTGTGGGGAGTCATTGGTATACTTCCATATGAGTGCTGTGGTGTTCTTGTTCAGCCTACGAGTAAGAGCTGAGGTGAAAGTAGTTCTCAAGGTGCAGGTATTGATCAGGGTTCATATCTCCCTTAGAAGTCCTTAAAATGTCCTTTATTTCTAATATTTATTGTGAGGGTCATTAAAAATCCTTATTTTTTCATAAGGTCCTTAAAGTTCTTAATTTTTAATAGTTTTTGAAAGTATGATAAAAAAATAGTTTGTAAATGTATTTTACCAGTGGGAAATGTTTTGGCTATTGCGTCTTGCAGCTGACTAACATTGTTCAGATAATTATCCCAATAGTGGTTCTGTGCATTATTGCATTGGTTATAGAATGGCAGTTGTACTTATGCTTTGCTTTTTTTTGNTTATCCCAATAGTGGTTCTGTGCATTATTGCATTGGTTATAGAATGGCAGTTGTACTTATGCTTTGCTTTTTTTTGTGTGTGTGTGTGGAAATATGATATTATCAAAATCCCTTTTGTAAAGCTTGTGGTTGATTGGTAAGTATAGTGTTGATTTTACCAAGGAAGATTTGTGTGAATACACGGGAAAGTATGTCTTTAATCTACTGTGCCTGGAGAAAGAGACCTACAAGTTATGGCTTTCTAGCAACACAGACAAGCACAAAGCAAAANCTTTAATCTACTGTGCCTGGAGAAAGAGACCTACAAGTTATGGCTTTCTAGCAACACAGACAAGCACAAAGCAAAATGTTGACTGTGCTGTAAAATATCTGATATGGAAAGAATGAGCAAATCAATATTTAAAAACCCATGTGACAGGTAAGTTTTGTGCATTTTATTCCATGTTGTGTTTCTTTAAATGTTTGGTATTTAATAAATTAATTGGTAATTTGTACTTGTCCACATACACTGAAGAGCCAAAAAAACTGGTACACCTGCATAATATCATTATTTATATCATTATTTAAGTTTTTTTTTTTCCTTCATTTATCTATTAAAAGATGTAAAAAATTTCAGCTGCAGCTTACCATTAAATTTTGCAATGATTAATATTGCTATAGTTGTACAATAGATTGAGGAACTAAAAGGCATGGCAATAATATAATTTGATGAAGGGGATACAAATACTATGTCCTATCCCAACCAAACAATTTGGAGGGGTGAAATGTACCAATAACCCCTTTGCTCCTGCATCTCTGTGATTGACCTTTGTTACGAGTTGTGATCAGGCCTTAACTGAGCAGCCTGCCTGATCACATCTTCACATATTTATCCAGAACGTGGGCCATGATTGCTGAAATTAGTTATGAAATCGCAAGCCACAGAAACCCCCACCACCGGCCAGTAAATGGGGACAATGCAGCGGATATAGGGCAGTGTAGTCCGTGGGCTGTGTCTTTTGTCGTTGGTCCATTGGAACGAGAAGACCACTGAAAATGGGTGTGTCCAGGCGTCAACTTCCACCATTTTAATCAGCCTCCGGAATCATGAACAGGGTGGGGACTCTCCAATTAGACTTTACTCAGAATGTGGCTGGTTAAATGTTATAATTTAATAAGAATTCATTTAATATATTTGTATAGCTCCCCCAATCATATTCAATCCTGTTTATATTGAAATAATATTCTACAACCTTAATGTTAAATAAACCCCTTTTATATTGTGTTCATTACATAACTCTGATCAATAACTTGCTACGACCCTATAGTCCCATTTAAACTTCATCCCATGTAAGCAATAACAGACCCCCTAAGTTATGAATCTTCATGTGAGGAGTTAGAATCTATTTATTCATAATACCTTGCTTTATGGACAGGATAATTATTTTTCTGAAATAGGAAAGGGCCTATACCAAATTGTTGCCATATTGACCCATCAATTAAAATTAATGATCCAAAGGCAAACCAAGAGAGAGAACTCTAAAAAGCAATTACAGTGTTGTATCAAAAGTATGTGTACTGCATCATNATCCAAAGGCAAACCAAGAGAGAGAACTCTAAAAAGCAATTACAGTGTTGTATCAAAAGTATGTGTACTGCATCACGGTTTTTGTTGTGATATCAGAGTGGTTTGTCATAAAAAGTAAGTTTGTTTCTGTGACATTTTCTTTACTTTTATTATTTAAAAAGTAAAGAGCTTCCAGAAATTTTGTGAAAATAGTTATTATAATAATAGATGAATGTTGAATGTCTCGTAGAGCATAATTTATGTTTTATGTGTCTATTATATTTAAGNAGTTATTATAATAATAGATGAATGTTGAATGTCTCGTAGAGCATAATTTATGTTTTATGTGTCTATTATATTTAAGGTAACTATGGTTTTAGTGTACAGCATAGCAGGAAAGATGATTGTATACCAAATGTGTGATAAACTTTATGTTTTACATATTTTAGAGGATATGTTCATTAAACCAACAAAACTTAACAAAAATATTAAAATGGATATTACTGATAGCTGTAAGTGATGGTTGAAACCCTTGAAAAAAAAATTTACCTCATCAACTGTATTTAATATTTCCATTTGATTCATTGCAAATATTTTTTTATGGTGTCAGAAAAACATAAATCAATGTTTTTTTCTAAGCAAGATTGTATTTTTATTATAATTTCAACAACTGCTTTCACGTATTGTTATATCAGCATTTATACATTTCCAGCAGGTTTGATGGAAATAACAGTGATATATTTGTCTCGTGCATTGTTTGTTACAGCACTGATGAAACCGCTTTAGAGAATGTGCTGAAAGCCATTCAGACATTTGCTAGTTTATGTGGCTGCCTAGACCTGCAAGCTCCACGAGATGCTTTCATAACCACTATTTGCAAGGCATCACTTCCACCTCACTATGCCCTTACAGTATTGAGTCCTTCCCCACAAGGCACTGGTACTGGGAGAGGTAATTATAAGATTCTAAGATAATTAACTTTTGAAACTGTTTTGTTATAATTTTTTTCCTTATTTCTAGTATGTGCTTGCAACAAATTTTTTGTAGCATTTTGAAGCATTTTTTTCTTTATACTTTATAGTTCAAACTATATATGTCATTCTCAGTAAAATTACAATTCAACAGTTAATCCAGGAGAGTTATAGGTTTATGTAATAGTAAACTGTCACCTAATTGCAGATTTTTGCTATAAAACATACAACAAATAAGAACTTGCACTGAGTTGTGCTTGTAACCTGGGCATGGGAAAAAACAAAAATCATAACACTTGAATAGTATTAATTCAACACCAAAATACCGGAAACTTTTATTATCACAAAATGCTAAATATAGTAAAACTTACGATGCAGTGACAAATATTGCTATTATAACCACAAAATTAAACACAGCTCATCCTTATGATAGTGGCAATTATAAAATTATTTTACATCAGTATACGTCAGCATTTGCTTTTTCTTTTGGACTGTCACTAAACATTTTCACAAATGANATAAAATTATTTTACATCAGTATACGTCAGCATTTGCTTTTTCTTTTGGACTGTCACTAAACATTTTCACAAATGGTAACAAACATTTTGATTTAGCGAAATTATAAAAATTTTGATCTGAGATTCACTTAATGGAAAGATTTTAATATACTNTAACAAACATTTTGATTTAGCGAAATTATAAAAATTTTGATCTGAGATTCACTTAATGGAAAGATTTTAATATACTGAAATATGAATATAATACAAAAATCTTTTTCCATTTAAATTTAAATATTTTCATATGAGATTGATTAATAATTAATTACGAGATATGTAAAAAAAATTACAACTCTGAACAGCCATGCCCCAGTAAAACGGGGTAGGGCACTAATAAAAAAATGTGAGCTCAACCAAGCCAAACCACACAGGACAACTCAACATTGTGAGCTGACTAAAAAACAAAATACTATATTGACAGTTATAAAATCACTAATCCTAACAGGGGCCATGGTATTATAGTGGTTAGACTGCTTGCCTCCCAGTAAGGCAAACTGGGTTTGATTCCTNTATTATAGTGGTTAGACTGCTTGCCTCCCAGTAAGGCAAACTGGGTTTGATTCCTGGCAGAGTTGTTCATGGATTTTCGCATGTGGAAATTGTGCCGGACGATTCCGCTGGTCAACGGCTTTTCTTGGGGATCTCTCATTTCCCCCACCCTTACATTCCAGCGCTACTCCATTCTCACCTCGCTTCATCCTAATCAGTTCTTAAGACCACAATGTTAAGAGCTGCCCAAATCTCAGTCTAGATGCAGTTCAATAGTGGTGTTAACCAAACATACTTGAAACTTTAACATGTTGATGGACGAAATACGTATAAATGAATAATGTCCCAGGCAGAGCCAGGTAGCTGTGCAGTAGCATGTCTGAAATTGGCGTGTTGGGTGAGTTTACCAAACTGGAAAGTCACACAAACCCACATAGTTTGTGATGTCAAGGTTTTTGACAACAGCCATGCATAAGAAGCAGATATTTATGAAAAGTTTTACTTTACCATGATGGTCACGTAATACAGAGTTATGAAAGTATTCCAACAGCATTGTAAGCCAATATTCTAGCACTGAAATCTTCTGGGCCTTACCTTTATTATCCTATGAAGTGCAAAATTATATTGTGCCTTGCATAAGAACCAGAGGAACTCGAGCCATTAGATCCAAAAGCATCTGAGTAAAAGGGGTCGCTGGCCTGCATTTCCTTAATTTGGGGAAATCCTGTAGAAGTGAAGCAGATGCCAGGGGATGCTCCTCACCCACCTCAAAATCAGCAGTCATACATACATGATAAAACAGCTACTTAATTGTTAGAGCCTAGCACATATTGAACTCTCATACAACATTGATAAAACCACAGAACGCAACTCCCTTACCTAGCTGATACATATGATTTGTGTTCAGTGTAGAGGCAAAACTTGTCCAAATTAATGTCNGAACGCAACTCCCTTACCTAGCTGATACATATGATTTGTGTTCAGTGTAGAGGCAAAACTTGTCCAAATTAATGTGCACGCAGGCATTTCCTTATCATAAATACTTACAACATTTCAGACTCAGATAAAGTACTGCTCACAAAGACTGTGGGGGTAATGACTCCTTCTGCCATAATACTATGTCCAAGTCTATAGCGAAGTGTCAACTTCCACTGCAGATATGTGCAAAAAGCAGGAAGACGCATGACTGGCAGCTCTTTTTCTGTAAACAATGTNGTGTCAACTTCCACTGCAGATATGTGCAAAAAGCAGGAAGACGCATGACTGGCAGCTCTTTTTCTGTAAACAATGTAAGGGAGCAGCTATATCCGAAAAATTCTTAATTATAAATTATATGAATATTTGAAGAGTATGGGGAAAGTTAATGTACTTAAGTGCCCCTAAGGAAGTTTTGTAATGTTAACTTTTAAACCTACTTTTGGCAATTTAGCAAGAACTTTATTGTTGCAGGTGAAAATCAAAGTCATTATTATGGTAATTATTAAATTTAGGGGCTTTTCTGAAAAACTCAGAAAAAATTCAAAATTATCATATATTTCTACTCTACTAATCAAATAGAACACGAATATACTAGNTCTGAAAAACTCAGAAAAAATTCAAAATTATCATATATTTCTACTCTACTAATCAAATAGAACACGAATATACTAGGGGCATCACCCAGTTTGTTTACGTTTCTGAACGAAACGTCCTAGACCAACAAAAGTTGCATTAATGGGTTCTGCACAGCTTACCTTNAGGCATCCCCCAGTTTGTTTACGTTTCTGAACGAAACATCCTAGACCAACAAAAGTTGCATTAATGGGTTCTGCACAGCTTACCTTGTTCATATTCAAGAGGGTGTAATGTTAAAATAAGTAGAACATATTTAAAAAAACTTGTGAAATATGTTTGTTTACATCTATTTAACGTCAGATGAATTATACCAGCCCCCTACTTAGGTGAGTCAATTTACCTTATTTTTGTGTGTTTTACGGTTCCTTTAAAACTACATTCGTAGTTTAGTGTAAAACCCAAACATCCTAGGTTAGTGTACAGCCCTACTATCCTAGGTTAGTGTAAAACCCTACAATCTTAGGTTAGTGTAAAATCCAAAAATTCTGGGTTAGTGTAGAACCCAACAATTCTATGTTAGTTAAAAAATGTAAAATAGTGATTCACCCATCGTGGGGTTAGGTTCTGTTAGGTTAGATGGGTACATATTATGAAATTAGTCCGACGTTAATGCCCCTAGTATATTCGTGTTCTACGTGATTAGTAGAGTGGAAATATATCATAATTTTGAATTTTTTTTTGTGTTTTTCAGAAAAGCCCCTAAACTTAACACAATATCATCAATATAGTAGAAAACTAATTTATGTTTAAAGTCTGACAGCATATAAACCAGTACTCAGGATACAGCTTGACTGCCAAAATTGACTCATATTTCCATACAAATTAATTTATATTGATTCCACAGAATGCTGACTGGAGTATACTTGTGGTAGGAAGGGTCTAAAAGGTATTGGTAAAAACTTTTACTAAAATCTAACATTGAGTAAAACTTGGCCTTTTCCAGATGGTGAAGTGCACTTCAGCTGTTGGAAGGGGAAAGAGGTGTTTAGAAATGTTATGTTTAAAGCAAATTTGATTCACAACCAGCCTTTATCTACCCTCCTTTTGCGTAGTTAAAAACTGTCACCAGCCCTGATCACTGGCTAATCGTGGCTTTGAAATGTTTGGAAGAGAGGGATAAGCAAAGAGAATAAAAGTTATGAGTTTGCCAAAGTGTTTCTGACATTGGAGCTACAAGCAAAGTTCTGTAAAATTATATTTACCCTAGCAATGGCTAGTTTGGTGCCCGCTCTGTGGTCATTCATTCTCTGTCTGAGAGTTATGGTAGTAAGGCCAATATACTCTGCATTGCAGTTGCATTGCAGTGAACGTATTGTAGCTGGTAGATGAGATTTTCTGTCACACAGTTGTAGCTGCCAGGATAGGATAAGTCTGGTTTGTGAGCCTGCTGTTAAAGGAGGTAGAAAATTGGTGCATATCATGAGAGCTACAATGTGGGCAATAGCAAGGATAAGACCCCTGGGGGTGGTGATACTACTTACTATATGGAAGTGCGTGGCAATTTGGGGTGCACCAGTTTGGCGGGGGCTGTGTGAACACCAATCTGGGTGGTTTGGAGAACAAGTTTTGAGTGAGTGGTGATGAGGACCAGAGGGATATCTGAGTTACTGATCTTTGTTTGGTAATCTGTGGTTGAAGTGACATCCTGAATCTGTTTTTAAACCAGGGATCTGGGGTAGCCTCTATCGAGGAAGACTTTGGCTATTAGATCACATTGCGCGTTTGTCATTTTGAGCTGAGAAAATACATTTAGCTCTGGTGGCAAGACTGTATTGCAGAGATTTCTTGGCATAAAATTTATGGTAGCTGTCAAAATGTAGATATTTTTGAAGGTTGTTGGTGGGATGAATGTGACCAACTGCTTCAATATTGCCACTATGAAAGGCTTGTTCCACATTCAGAAATAAGGTGTGTGATTTAGAGTAGGTCCAGGTGAACTTTAGCAGGCTGTGTGAGTTAAGGTTGTTAAGGAAGTGGATGAGAGAGTCCTCAGTATGGCTGAATTGGCTTGTGGCTTAAAAAGTTTTGCTTCAGTTTACCCATGAACAGATTGGCATACGAAGGGGAGTGGGGTGCATGTGGTGCCCATGGCTGTACTTTTAATTTGGAGGTAGTGCTTGTATTGAAATCTGAAACTGTTGTTGTTTAGTGTGAACCTTGCAGTTTGACCAGAAAAGCTGTGGAAGGTTTACTGTTGGAGGTCTTTGGTTGCCATAGAATTCTATGGGTGACAGTCCTGATAAGGGAGGGCGGAATATTTGTGTAAAGTAAAGTGGCATCTATAGTGACCAGATAAGTATCTTGAGGGATGGTATCCAGATTTCTCAGGCATTGTAAGAAGTGGCCTGTGTCCTTGATGTACGATGGGAGAATGGGAGAATTTGTACCCAAGGTTGAAGGTGAGCGTCCACAAGTGCTGAGATCCTTTCCGTGGGGCTGCCACATTCTGATACAATGGGGTGTCCTGGTGGTGGTGGTGGTGGTGGTCATTCTTTATGGATTTTTGGAAGCAAGTATAGAACAGGTGTGGTGGGTTTTTCTAGGGTTAGAAGTTGGATAGATTTGTGAAAATAACCTTGAGGGGG
>NQII01000009.1:2140667-2229204 GCA_002778355.1 Clitarchus hookeri
GGGGGGGGGGGGGCCTTGAGATGCTAGAAACTGTTTTATTTGGTCACATAATTTGGCAATAGGGTCTTCTGTCAGGAGTTCGTAGGTGTATTAGTCCTTCAGTTGGTCTCTGATGGCTTTCCATTCTGCAGGCTTGGTGTTGCTGTTGATGAAGAGGGAACTGGCAAGAGCTGTGTCTGAGATGGTAATATGAATGATACAATCTGTTCAAGGGGATGAGAATGTGGATGGTGGTGCAAACTTATTTAGAGCTGGGTCTATGGTGTCGTCGTCAGTGGTAGGCAAATTTTCAAAGAAGTGTTTAAGGGAGAGGTTGCTTACAAAGCCTATAACATCTTTCACAGAAGCAAAATGATTATATTTCCTGGATGGGGCAAATTAGAGACCTTTTTCAAGAACTCTGCATTCTGCAGAAGTGACGTTATGGTCAAATGGATTTAGTACCTGTAACCTGGGTTGAGTGTGAGCCACCCCTTAGTGTTCAAACCAGAACCAACAGGTAGAGAAATCCCCAGAAAGGAGATTGACAACCCAAACGGCTCCCAACCCGAGCACCAAGGTACCCAGAAGACAACTATGAGTGAAATCTGCCACATGCGCAATCCTTTATGCTAATGAAAGATTAAAACACAGGGCTGAGCCCCACCAAGTCGTTTTACCTTTTGCATCATCATGGGAAAACCCTGAAGATAGAAAAGCAGGCTTTAAGCACATGTATGCACAATGCAAAAGAGAAACTGTAATATTAAATATTAAATTTTGACCTAGTTCACAAGAAGTTACTATGGTAAGTTATTTTACCTTCATTTAATTCTTTTGTGAAAAGTGCTTCTAAACTCAGAAATAAAACGTAACAAATTGCAAATAGTTTTTTTATTTTTTTATTTATTTTCTTTTATATTCGGATGTGAACACCAAAGCACCCACAAAGCCCCAATAGGGGGGCAAAACAAAAAACATCATAAACACCAACACAAACACGACATTATGAGTATTATGCGTACCTATGCAGTTATAGTTACTAGGGTGCACCCATGAAAAATTTAATGAATTACTATACTTGTTATAATTNTATGCGTACCTATGCAGTTATAGTTACTAGGGTGCACCCATGAAAAATTTAATGAATTACTATACTTGTTATAATTGAGATACTGACACCTTTTATTAAAAAAGAATTGTATTGTTTTTTTTTGTTCCAAGCCTTTCATTTTTTGCTTGGGGGGGTGGGGATGTCAAAATTTTAATTGAGCTGTTCCAAAGAAGGTGACAAAATAGGCAGCCATGACGGTTTGCTTTACTAAGTGTTAATGCACAGAAAGGTAAAAAAAAAAATCTTAGCTGGCATTTGCCAGGCGCTGGTCCGAAATCCGGCGCACAGGCGAAAAGAAGAAAAATCTGCTCATGATCCCATCACACAGCTAGGCCACGGCACAAACCAGGAAGAGGTACATTAATTACATTATGTTCAGCTACGGGTAGAAGTCCTGGGCAAAACTTGGACCACCCTAATTTAACACAATTTAGGTAAATAATTTAGTATTCACTTTAAAACAAATAATTATCGGATGGCAGAAACAAGACAGCATCCAATTTACTTACAGTGAGTGGTGTATGAAAAGGTGTTTTGAAGGANCTTATTCTATCATTATGTTAAAAGATTATCGAGCAGCAAAAATAAATGCGTAGTTACATCTTGAAAAGGTGTTTTGAAGGACGAGTCAACATTTTCTTTTACCAACAAATAAATTTCGGTCATTCCGATACACACGTCATGGCCAACTGATACATCTCGAATCCCCATGTCGCAGTCACCAAAGTTATCANTATGCGTACCTATGCAGTTATAGTTACTAGGGTGCACCCATGAAAAATTTAATGAATTACTATACTTGTTATAATAGAGATACTGACACCTTTTATTAAAAAAGAATTGTATTGTTTTTTTTTTGTTCCAAGCCTTTCATTTTTTGCTTGGGGGGGTGGGGATGTCAAAATTTTAATTGAGCTGTTCCAAAGAAGGTGACAAAATAGGCAGCCATGACGGTTTGCTTTACTAAGTGTTAATGCACAGAAAGGTAAAAAAAAAAATCTTAGCTGGCATTTGCCAGGCGCTGGTCCGAAATCCGGCGCACAGGCGAAAAGAAGAAAAATCTGCTCATGGNATGCACAGAAAGGTAAAAAAAAAAATCTTAGCTGGCATTTGCCAGGCGCTGGTCCGAAATCCGGCGCACAGGCGAAAAGAAGAAAAATCTGCTCATGATCCCATCACACAGCTAGGCCATGGCACAAACCAGGAAGAGGTACATTACATTATGTTCAGCTACGGGTAGAAGTCCTGGGCAAAACTTGGACCGCCCTAATTTAACACAATTTAGGTAAATAATTTAGTATTCACTTTAAAACAAATAATTATCGGATGGCAGAAACAAGACAGCATCCAATTTACTTACAGTGAGTGGTGTATGAAAAGGTGTTTTGAAGGACGAGTCAACATTTTGTTTTACCAACAAATAAACTTCGGTCATTCCGATACACACGTCATGGCCAACTGATACATCTCGAATCCCCATGTCGCAGTCACCAAAGTTATCANTTCGGTCATTCCGATACACACGTCATGGCCAACTGATACATCTCGAATCCCCATGTCGCAGTCACCAAAGTTATCAAGAGGCAAAACATAGCAAATATTATTTTTAATTTTAGATGACAATATTAATTATTATAAAAGCATTATAAACATATAACGTAAAATAACATCAAGACATTAAACGATAAAGAGCACAAGTTTTGCCACCTGGTGTGAAAAGTGTGAACTGAAAACATAGGTTGAGTAGAGACTGCCCAAAAAGGTTCCCTACTTTAAGAGCAACAAACACAGTGAAAATAAGATAATTCCATCATTTTTTACTGCTAATTGCATTTACAATTGCAAGTTTCAAACAAACTTTTAAACAAAATTTGCATCAATCTTTAACATGACATAATAATTATTAAAAGGGAAACAAATTGCCATAAAAAAAATTAATTTCCATAATAAGTAAGGAAAGATGACGAGGCTTTGCCAAAAAAGAAGGGATATGCTATCAAAAGCAAATTATAACAAATTAGGTTAGAGAGAAAATGCTACAACATGGCACAACTGTTCTATTATTTTAATGCAATTTTGCCGTAAAGTGGAGTAAGAAGAGTCTGTGTGATGTGTGCTGGTGTGGGGAGATTCAAGATTGAGACTAAACAGGGTTTTCGCCCAATCAGATTTGAGGGTGGTGTTTTGGTTTGAAGGCCGGTGGGTTTAGGACCAAATTTCAGCGCTTTATTACATAATTTTTCTGAGTTTTATAAGCTTGTGGTGGTGCATTTGTGCTATTTTTTTTGCTATAACATTTAA
Organism: Clitarchus hookeri; assembly: GCA_002778355.1. NCBI lineage: Eukaryota > Metazoa > Arthropoda > Insecta > Phasmatodea > Phasmatidae > Clitarchus > Clitarchus hookeri. The sequence goes on from NQII01000009.1 coordinate 2,144,062, forward strand.
GATAGAGTTAGTTTTGGCTAAAAGAGGCGAGTTGGTTAGAATGAGCAATTTTAGGTTTGATTGTAGGTAAATGCTATGATGTTTGGCCAGTGAAATTTACTGTTCCCACTGGAGTTCAGTCAAGGCAGGTGAGTGTAGATTTGCTAGATCTGTAGCATGCGTCCTCTCTTGGAGTGGCATGGCTGAAAGCGGCAATATTTATGTTAGACCTCTCGGATGTGGGCCTAAACTAAGGCATGTTGGCAGAAAAGTTGAATTATTTGTAGTGGAAGACAGTTTTTTACCATGATACAAAATATAAGATAACCCCGCTGCCACATTTNAAAAGTTGAATTATTTGTAGTGGAAGACAGTTTTTTACCATGATACAAAATATAAGATAACCCCGCTGCCACATTGAAATTTCTTGCCTCCCCATAATTCACCTCCTGGCCACTAGGTTCTCTGTTTGCCAAGAACCACTCAACCAACTGTAGTGTACCACCACCCGCCACCTGAAAAAACTGGCCTAGCCATGTGCGACCATGTATCCAAATGGAAAATGTGTTTNTAGTGTACCACCACCCGCCACCTGAAAAAACTGGCCTAGCCATGTGCGACCATGTATCCAAATGGAAAATGTGTTTGTCCTACTTTTGTGTGTATCCACGAGTACCGCGTTATGAGTACTTGTGTTTTCTGTCTCCTTTTTATCATGTAATTAGTAGCTTAGCAGCATTTTCCCACCATAACTTAGTCTTCATCATTGTATTTGTTTGTCTATTGTACCTTTCTCTGACATTCAACATTTTGCAATTTGTCAATTTATATTTCTTCTCTTATACAGTGAAATCCAGATATTTCGCATCCCGATTATTCGTATATCCCGCTAATTCGTACAAATTTGCCGGTCCCTTGAGAAAATCCCTTTAATTCGTAAAAAAAAAACAATGCATTCCGGTCCCCTCGATAATACGTATTTATTTTGGTGCTGGAGTTCAATTAAAACTTCTTATAATTCTTATTTACAACTTAAAAATCTCGTTAACTCATAATGTTTTTAACCCTTGTACACCAGCTCTAGAATTATGCAATTCAGGCAGGGTAAATAATACCGGAAGGGCGCTGAGCGACGTAGGAGGGTTTGAAGAGAAGGTAATGACGCCGAGTAGGCTGTGAGGCGATGTGTCTGTGATTCCCAGAACTAAGAGGCGCCTTGCTGTCCGGTCTACTGTTATGTGAGGGTAGGAAGGAGCAGAGCGAGTGAAAAGTTAATCAGTTCGGTCTTAGCCATGCCTCCGAAAAGAGCTAATAAGTGTCTTTCCATTAGAGAAAAAAAGAAATCATTAATGCTGTGGCCGGTGGTGATAAACAAATTGACGTGTCCAAACATGATAACGTTCCTCCTTCCACAACAACATCAATTCTGAAGAACAAGGACAAAATCGCCTCCCAGACATAGGACAGCAAAGTAAAGCGCTTTAAGATTGGTGAGTACCCACAACTAGAAGAGAATTTTAAAAAGTGGTTTTCGCAAGCACAGAATTCGAATGTACCAGTTGGAGGAAGCATTTTAAGAGAAAAAGTAAAAGTTTTCGCAGAAAAAAATGGGAATTAAAGACTTTCGTGCTAGTAATGGTTGGTTTGATAGGTTTAAAAAAAGGCACAGCATAAAATTGAAGAAGCTTAGTGGGGAAAGTGCGAGTGTATCGGCCGACGTTTGTTCTGAGTGGAAAGACGAATTGGGAGAAATAATCGATTCTTATGAGCCCAACAACATTTTTAATGCCGATGAGACGGGGTTATTTTATAAGTGTCTCCCCGACCGATCAATGTGTTTTAAGGAAGAAAAGTGTCATGGCGGAAAAAATAGTAAAGAACGTGTAACCATATTGTTGGCCGCCAACATGGATGGATCTGAGAAATTAAGACCGCTCATGATAGGCAAATCAGCCAAACCAAGATGTTTTAAAAACATAAAAACTTTTCCGATGACCTATCGTGCAAACAAAAAAGCGTGGATGACGGGCGAATTATTCAAGGAATGGATACGATCAGTGAATGCTGATATGGAGAAAAGGCAGCGAAAAATTCTACTTTTCATGGATAATTGTACGGCCCACAACAATACCCCACCGCTCAGTCATGTTAATGTTGTGTTTTTGCCTGCCAACACTACTTCTAAGCTGCAGCCTCTAGACCAGGGCATAATTAAAACGTTCAAAACCTTTTACCACAAGGAAGTAGTGATGCAACTCCTTGACAGCATCGAGGATGGGAAGGATCATAAAATCACCTTATTTTCAGCCATGAACATTGCTCACAAGGCGTGGCAAAGTGTTAGCGAAAGCACAATAAAAAACTGTTTTCGTGCTTGTGGATTCACGAAGGTGGAACTTTCATCAGCAGTTACTGAACAAGACTTAGAATGCCCTGTGAATTGGAATCGTCTTCCTCAAAATGAAGAAAATTCTATAACGTTTGAAGATTTCGTCCATTTTGACGATGGCCTAGCGGTAGCGGGGATTCTAACTGATGACGAAATTTTGGCTCCATCTCAGGACATTGATGGTGATGGTGATGATGAAGATGATGTGCTGACAATTACACCTAAAGTGGCTAAACAATACATCAACAACGTGCGCCATTTCTTAGCGAAATCAGACGTTGGCGATGAAGTATTTTCTGCTTTGAACATGCTTGACAAAGCCATTGACAATACCCGTCTGCAAGGCTTGCACCAAAAGAAAATGACTGATTTTTTTAAACGTAAATTTTTAATGGGTTTTTTATTGATGTAATTATTGATTTATATATACAGTACATATGTATACATAATATGTAGCCATGCGTTTATCATTACATATTAATGCAAATTTGCATTAACCTCGTTATTATGTATTTTTTCTTTTTTTGCTCCCGATTATTGGTAATCCCGCTAATTTGAATATCTCGATAATTCATATTTAACATTCAGTCCCTTGACAATACGAATTATCGGGATTCTACTGTATATCCATTCAATTTTTCTCAGTCTTAGAACAATTCTTTTTTCTTTCCTGTCTTTCATATCCACAAGTTGTTTTGCATTTCCTGTCATTGACCACATATGGATAAATTGTATTTATGTAAGTAAATAATATTGGAGTAGTGAAATTAAGTCCTTTTATTTGTTTGCAGTTCACTCTCGTGCAGGAAGTCAAGACCTCAGCTCACAGTACAACTTGGGGGCATATGGAGAAACAGATTACAGACAGCATGTAGTGGCTGTTGGCACTCCACTGCCAACAGCTTCGTTACCTATAGGTAAGAATAGTAGTTAAACGTTTCTGAAAGCTTTTTTGTATGTTGTATTTGTTGCAAAGCTCAAGATCAGACAGCCAGTGTTTTCAGCCTAAATTAAATTGAGTATAAAATAGTTTATTAATTTGGTTATTTAATACTTGTACATGTCCTTAGTTTCTCTTTGGCAATGCAGACATAATAAAACTTGTACAGGTTATTTTTTTTCCTTTGAAGAAACAGTGAAAATTTTATCTTTTCACTTTTGAGTGTTATTTTAATAAAGTGAAAATATGTGTTTGTGCATGTTATACACTATTTAGTCAAAATTCATAAGACAACCATTGCTATAGGTTAAAAAATTCTCAGACATTTAAATGATAAAATATTAATCTTTCTTTGCTGTTATAATGGTGATAATCCTTCAGGGTATGTTTCCCAGTAAGTTCTGGTTCAATCTGTTGGAATTTTTCGTTCTTCCCATAGCTTTGTGAGTAGTAGATGTCTTTCAGTTAAGTGGGTCTGGCACACATGGTGCTCTAGCTCATTTCAGAAATTCTCAGCAAGGTATAATGTATGCCTTTGAGCAGGCTAGTTAAGCATGATGTCATTGACTTTGCTTTATAGATAGGAGATTTATTATGTTGATACCGGAAAGGGTATACAAAAAGCCCTTGATTAATGGACATTTGTCAAACAGACACCATTATTTGTTTCCTTCAATTTGTACAAAAGATGCAAAACTTGCTTTAATGGATGTATCAACGTTTCTACTGTACCGAGTGTTGCTGCATTGTGTAAACAAGTAATTCTTCACATCTGGCAATGCATTTTACTCCCTTCTTTCCCATGGTGACCTACTTTTCTGCGAGACGCTTAAGGACTGGAGCTGATCGTCTATGTTATAGCACATGCACAACCACTGAAAACCTAGAACCATAATTTTTTGCCCTTGTGAAGGGAACTAAATTCTAAGCAGTTTAGTTGTAGTTCTGTTGTGATGTATCATCAAAGTTATATCAGGAATTACATCCAGTTATGTTAAAGTTTGCATTTAGTTCCTTATGGTGGGTTAAAGTTTATTCTCATAGAGGTTTATATTGTTTGTTACTCAAAGTTTGTGTAGACTATTGTTTATTGCTTTCTTTATAGCTGTAATTTATACAGTGCAGTAGAACTGCTGCGCAACAGGCTGGACTTGTCATAAAGAAAAGCTGTTGATCAGTTTCTCTTACCATAAAACTGGGATTGGTACAGCACTACATGCAGGACATGTTTTTTTTAGTAATAAATGGTTTATATGTTTTATGATTATTTGTACAACATGACATTTCCTGTGTGTAACTTGTACACAATTTACAAACTACCCACGTGACTCAGGACATGAAAACTGCAGTGTTTGAAAAATGGTCATAAAAAAGTAATGAACTAAGTAAACACTTTTAATGTCAGTCCTATCTAAATGCAATTAGACATTAAGTAACATTTATTGTAGGCTACCGAATTTTGAAGTATTAAGATTATTAGACTTGGAAAAATTTGGCATGAAACAGTTACTTGTGGATATATTCTAAACCATATGAAATACAAAAAATAAAGTAGATACCTTTATTGTATATAATTTAGTTGCCAACAATTTTTGTCCAATATAATTTTTTACAATGTAGCATTTTTGAGATACTATGCTAAATGTTGGCATTTTTACAAGATCAAAGAATGTAAGTTTGGCTGCTAACATTGTTTCTTATGGGTGAAATGTGATTTAATTAACAAATTTTTTGTATAACAGACACTTCCCGGGAACGTTACCTGTCCGTTACTCCAGGAATTTATGTATTCCAAGCTCTTGCCATAATTTGGGAAGGATGTTATTGTTAGAAATTATCCGAAAGTCTCGGTAAATACCAGAGTTCATTAATACAGTGATCAAAACTGATTCCCTAAGCCCAAATTAAGAGAAATAACTCAAGACTTTTATCACCACTGCTACCAAATTTCACTGTCAACACAGCACACTTTTCAGGTAAGTACCATTTGCCACACATCTTCTATGTCCATGTGTCCATCTGAGTGCCAGATCTTGTACCATTACTCAACACTTCATTAGACCATCCTCCACTGTTTCAAAGTCCTATGATGATCTTATTTACACCATTGCAAGCATTGAGCATTGGTGCATATAATAAATGATCACCTGTCAGCAGTCTCATCATGAAGAAAATCAAGTACTATAATCTTCCAGCAGATGAGAAATGGATTTAGACTTTCGTTTCCAAGGGAGAAGGGGGGTGCTATATTCCCATTGTGCAGGTGTAGGTCTAGACTTCTGAGTCATGGCATGGGAGGGAGGGCATTGTTTAACATAATTTTTAGAAGCAGCATAAAATAAATAAAATGAAATCAATATTTAAAATAATTGCGATATTATTTCATTTCAGTTTTAAAACATTCACATGATAGTTTCATGTCAGTGTAAGGGTTTGGTGGGAGAGGGTGCTTCGTGTTCACTCTGGATCTTTCCCTGCCTATTATTGGCATATGTTCCTGAACTGCAACAAAGTCCACTGAAATTACCAAAATTGCTGTTTGAACAAAAACCTTATATAACTTTGTATAATTAGCAAATTGGTATGTTAATTAAATGTGTGTAATGTGTTTCAGTGAACTGAACAAATATTTAAGAGTGAATTAAGTTTACATTATAATGGCAGACTGTGAAAAATATTTTTTTATTTATCTTCTGTCTTTTGGTACAATCACACTGATTTACATTGGTTTTTAAGGAAACACATTCATACGTGAGAATAGAACAAATTACTATCATAATTTAGTTTTATGTCCAGAGTCCCCAACATGCTATTTTCAACTCTCTTGTACTGAATGTCGATGTGCAAAATGGAGATGCTCTGTGTTATTAGTGTACACTAAATTCAAGTTCACAAATTTGTCACCTAGTCATTGTTTGATTATAGTGTATGCTGCAATTAACTTAATAGTTCCAGTGCATACAAACACTGAAACCCATATGTCTATTATTTTAGTTGGATTTTCATTGTGGAATTGAAAATATACTTTTTGATGAATTTGAAATGTTTGGTTTTTCCTATCATTTTGGTTGTTTCTCCAGTCATTTAATAATAGATTTTTACCAAGAACTATATTATACACTATAAAATAAATTCACATCAATACCAAAAGGAATAATAGTTTGCCGATGNATTTTTACCAAGAACTATATTATACACTATAAAATAAATTCACATCAATACCAAAAGGAATAATAGTTTGCCGATAACATTTTTAATGTAAATAAATTAGCCGTGAAAAAATATAATAAATACATGTTATGCAATAGATACATAATGTATTGAGAATTTTTAGATTTTTAATATGTAATTTTATTTTTATGTTGTGTACCGAATAATAAACTTCTTACCAAAAACACTTCCAAGATAACTTTAAGAGGCATGTTCTTAGGTTCTTCAATGATTTGAAGTCAGAATAAAATATTTTTTACATTTTTTATATGAATAACTATTCTTATTCCTATTTTGCAGGAAATGTTTATTCACAATAATGTTTTCTAACATGGGAGTAGAAAAATGTTACTATTTATCTAAGATTTAATACACTGAAGTGTCAAAAGTAATGGAATGTGTGTCTATAGGCTGTTTATGGCAAACTGAGCACTATTGATTCCTCTGTTTAAGATCTACTTGTATGCACATTGTGTATTCTTCCACAGTGTGTAAAATTAATATTGTCATGGGCCTGATCACTTTATTCATATATCAATCAACAGAAACAGTANTCCACAGTGTGTAAAATTAATATTGTCATGGGCCTGATCACTTTATTCATATATCAATCAAGAGAAACAGTGAAATTATTACACAAGTAAATATTTTACAAATTTGCATATTCTTGAACAGAAAACAAAAAAAGACATTTCACTATTTACAAATGTTTACCTAACTCTTTATTCTATGCTAAAGCATGGCACTACTTTTCCTCCATTGTTACCAACTGAGTGCATTCCAGTCACTATGCACATTAAAATATATACAATTAGGGACAGTAACATTTTTCAAATGTTGATTTCCAAAATGCTTAATTAACAGTAAACAAGAAACAGTATTAATTCTAACATCCATTAGCAAAGTGTGGAAATTGAATATAGCATTGATGGTACTAGTAAACAGAAGACCTCATCAGATATATTAGATCCACAATGTCTAGAAAACTTCAATATAGCTCCCTTGTACTGGAGTTGCAGGATCTTGTGTGCAAATGAACCACCGTAGTTCATTCCTTAAAATGCTCAGCTTACACAAATGCAGTGAACACACACTTTAGAATGTTCCTTTACTTTAGTTTGAACAACATTGGCCTGATGGCTCTATGCATTATTTTGTTTGTCTCTGCCATCATTGTGGAGGTACATATTGTCCATGAAGGGCTTGAAATGGTTGCCAACTCATCAGTGCATGCAGACCAGCATTTCAGCACTCATCAAATTAGTATGGAGCCACAACCAGCCTGCTTGGTGTCTTGTTGACAACTGGGTCGATAGCATCATGGGGTTTACATCACACCTGAAACCAAACATAACCTTGGACCAACTGAAACCATGACTTATTGAACCACATCACATGTTGTCAGTTTTCCAGACTTCAAGTAACAATGCCATGAATCCAGGTGGGGAACTGTGTTTGATGTCATGTTAACAAGGCTCTCTAATGGGCTCTTTCCCATATCCCATGCAAACTAAAGATAGCAGCACCAACCTACTCATTATGTGTCTGGTTGAAGGTGGTTGTAATTTTATCAAGTGGTCTGTCTATTAATCATGAATAATTTTGCCAGAATATGCTAGCCTCTTTCAATAAGTACTTCAGACCAGCCACTTTGCTGTCCTCTCTGGGTTGTGATTCATCCTATGAGGTATTCCCACTGTACATAATGACATGGTAGCTCAAGGAATTTTGAATGTCCTTGCAACTTCTGTAATTATTTGCCCATCTGTCTGGCACCCACTAGTAATTATATTTCGCTTGCAATGAGCAGTCTAAATAGGATAAATTTTTTAATGTATATTTTTGACAGTACCCATAGTTGAACTGCTTTATCAGCTATCAGATTACTTTTGAAAGAATGGGCATTCCCAAGGTGTAATGGTACTATGATGCTAAGACTCCTTTCTTTCACAGGTCTTTTTAATCTCACAGTATAATGGTAGGACACACTCCAAACTGATAGTTTCTGTTGGCTCAGCTTCTTTTCTCACCGAGCAGTGCACTTGCCTGTGTTATTGTGTGACTAAAATGAGTTTTAATGGAAGTGAATTAAGATATAACAATAATAAAATATTTTAAGTGTGTAACAACAGTAACAAAGGTTTGATATATAATATCTTATGTACAACAACCAACTGTTATAATAATAAAACTTTTTTTATAAAAAATTTATCATTAATTTGTTGGGATACCGCAAAAAAAGATTAAAATTCAGAATTACAAAATATGCCCAACTGTAGAAAAAATTTTGAGATTACATTCGTTCTTTTTTTTTTATTACAATTGATTCAGTCCAAAAGTAAGTTTATTAAAAAACGGAGACTTCATTGCTGTATAGTTCAAACATTCATGCACATTCTTGCTGAAAATGGTGGAACAAAGGCTGGACTTTCCTGAAATGTTGTCCTCGGGACATCTCCCTTGCCAACACCAGCATCTGTGTTACTGCATCATCATTAGGTAGGCCTCAAGAAGATGCAAGGCGACTTCAAAAAGATTTGCCATGCCTCGGCAGCAAGGTAGTGAAATGGCCTCAACACAGCATTTTCCAACCCAACAGGTCAACCACTGTAATAACAGAAATTTACACAAAAAATAAAGAGACAAGAACAAAATAAAACATTTCTAAGGTGACGATCAAAAGCGGGACAATAAACACTCACAGAATGCTGTAAAACTCAGAATATCACTCCATTAAAACTAGATAATAGCCGTAGCTAACAAAATTTTATGTCACGCCATAATGGATAGGATTTAAGAAGAAAGCTATAGGGTGTATTCCAAAAATACCAGTGACTATCACAGATATCAAGTCGCTCGACACAAAACCAGTGATACTATCATTTTTCATTACGCAGTATTTTACATTAATACCATGAATACTCTATAAAATTACATTGACAGAGAAGAATTTAAATATGAAATTCATAAACCAAATACAGGATATTTAATTACAAANCTCTATAAAATTACATTGACAGAGAAGAATTTAAATATGAAATTCATAAACCAAATACAGGATATTTAATTACAAAATTTACAATTCCTATTCTTTAACTAAACTTATTTTAACCGGTTGACACAACAGCTTAACCTGATCAGAGTAACTGGCCACCGATAAATTTCAAAATGATAAAGTAACTAAATATTGGAACATTCCTAGTTAAATAAACAGAATTACAGAAACGGTGAATGAACCTTATCTAACCTTACTTTTACATAGAAATAAGCAGTTAAGAAATCTAGGTGCTGGAAAAGAAAACAAGCGACCTTGCCATGATAACCAAATATTCCCTGAAAGAGAATACAATGTTAAAAAAACATGGTTAAATGTGAGTGCCTACTAATGGCACACTTGCTCTTCTAAATATTATTATCCAAGGACATGAGTTGATAAGAATCTTGCAGACAATAGCACAGTTGTTAAACTACAATGCTGTGATGAAATGTCATCATTCAAATGCATTACAGTAACATCAGGTACACTAGAAAAGAAGAAACACTTGTAACAACATATCATGCTCTTAAGGGGAATGGTGCAAAAAAACTGTATATTCACCTATTTTTGTCACAATTTGTATTTCAGAGGATTTTTCTAATTTTGATACAAGAAAACACAAATAATAAATTTGAACACCTTATATGGTTAGATATTTACTGTCTTTATTATTCTTAGAACAATGATGGAAGATAAGAAATAAAATATTCTTTCCTATCGTCCAACAGTGTTGTGAGAGTAATAATGGCTGTGCATATCTAACAATCTATAAAGGTGTTAAAAAGTATTATATATTTCTTATCCTGCCATAAATTTTGATAATCCCTCTGGAAAACAACTTATTATGAAAGTAGGGCAAATATCTGCTTTTGTGCACCATTCCTCTTAAGATACATGCAGAGACTCAGAAGAAAGAATTAATTGATGTACTACACTGACTTGGTATATCCATTTCCTATGAAAGACTCCATGTTGTACATTAATATATAGCAAAAGAATTGCTTAAAAGGTATAATGAACAGAAATTGGTGTCCCTTCCAGGTCATAAAAATGATGTCTTTATACCAGCCTCATTTGATAACATTGATCACAACCCATCATAAAACATTGCTATAAGTTTTTTTCCATGGTACTGGTATTTCCATTTTTCAACATTCAGCACAAAGCAAACTTGGAAGAGCCTGTGAATTGACCAAACCAAAAACAGAGAAAGGAAACAGAAGTGTTCAGTAATCACTACCACTTTATGCCAATGTGCTCCCTTGTTTCATGAACATTAACAGCGTTTCCTGTCCACCCAGTGAAGACATATTATANGAAGCGCGTCTCTGGCCTCTTTACTACTTCTGCTTAGCTAGCATTGCTCAACGGGGCCAAGCGTAACAATGTGAAGTACCTCAAGATAGTGATCCAGTAGCTCAAAAATGGCTAGATCACATTTATGTAGCAATGCCTGATGTANATGTGAAGTACCTCAAGATAGTGATCCAGTAGCTCAAAAATGGCTAGATCACATTTATGTAGCAATGCCTGATGTATGCCACAGTTTGGCTGCTTTTAACATAGCAGACAGTCATGTGGATGTCAGAAACTAATTACTCCATTGGAAGTTATGCCCTTGTTAACAAAGAAAGTTCAGTCTTCTGTTATGATTCTCCATACCATGTACATAGTGGAGGCGTCTAAACCCAGAGCAGATACCAGTTTTAGTAGCAGATGCTCTGCTTTATGCTCTCTTTTTCTTATAGGACAAGTGTTATCATGTCGTTGTAAATCCAGGCAAGATACCAGTTTTAGTAGCAGATGCTCTGCTTTATGCTCTCTTTTTCTTATAGGACAAGTGTTATCATGTCGTTGTAAATCCAGGCAAGATACCAGTTTTAGTAGCAGATGCTCTGCTGTATGCTCTATTAAAATAGATCCTGCAGCTGCAGCCATATGTATCCTCAAGTAGTTAGTTTATCAAGAACATAAAGAAAATTTTACAGATCCTATTTTGTTGTTCTCAAGACTGGCATACCAAGGTGAGAACTAAACAGTGTATCTTCCATTATAAGGACATTGTACTCAAAAAACTAAACATGGCGAAACTAAATATGGTGGCAGCCCACTCAGGACTCCAGCAGACAGGTGCCAATTTTTGCAAATTAGCTAACAAGATGTTACAGAATAAAAATAATCTCATGAAAAAAACTGATATTACAAAGAGATTACACAATGACATTAACAGTGACAAACTATGTTAGTTGGCATTAAGCATTAAAAAAGATATCACGAATATTAAGTGTAGTTTTTCGCTTTCCAATTCTCTCATGACGTAGATAAGAAAAAATATTTTATAAAGGAAAACATAAACTGGAACAATATATAATATATTAAATTTGATAAAAGTAGATTGTCACTGAGCGAGTCAAAGTGTGTGAAAGGGGAGCAGGTGGCTTGATGTAAACTGGGAAAAATACAAATTTCATACTATTGCCACCTTTTTAGCCGCTGATTAATATAGCACATGTTACGGAAAATTGTAGGATGCAGACGACACACTCACATGTCACACTTCACACTCGGACACACACATAGGTTATAGATATGGCATGAAGATGACACACGAGAGGTCACCAGCCTGCGGAACTGCAGAATCCCCATTGTAGTGTTCATTTCCTCGGGGGTCTGGTGGTTGTGGATGAATTATGTTATAAAGGGCAAACTTGAATTGTTACATTCCCATCCCCAAGAGTTACCTCGTGGTGACATGAAGGTGGGACGGCTGCTTGAGTCCAGTGATGGCAGAGCTGGCCAGAGGGGTGTGTTCTTACACACCGTGCTGGCTACAGCATTTATGGCAGCCACCCACAGGTTTAGCAGGGTTACCACAAGTCTGGAAAACCTGGAAAACTGGGTAAAGTCAGGGAGTTTGACAGTGATCAGGAAAGTCAGGGAAAATAGTAAAATATTCTCGAAATTGTTATTCTGATAATGTGCATCTATTATTGCACCTCGTTTTTTAAAGAGGATGCATATATTGCATAAATAATGGATTGTAAATACCAGTTATAGCACGTTAAAATATTGTATGTAGATAGTTCAAACACGTCACTTCACATGATGCCAGCCACACCAAAGTCAAGCCACGAGAGTCGGCCGTGTGAACCTGACTCATTTTCACTCAAGGTCGAGCAACACTGGTATGTAGGTCATTATTATTGCAGGTAGCATTTTGCTCAAGTTATTACTAAACTGCAGAAGAGATGGAAAAGATAAGCAAGACATTACCCGTAAAGTGTTAAAATATACTATGTAGGTAACATGTTGAAATATTTGGGTATGGGACACACAAAGGTTTCCCAGAAGTCTGTCGGTTTGGAATAATTGTTGGGCGCCATATTATCTAGTGTGTTGCTATAATTTTCTTTTGTTATTTTTATACAAGGCAATTTCTTCAGTGTACNTTGGGCGCCATATTATCTAGTGTGTTGCTATAATTTTCTTTTGTTATTTTTATACAAGGCAATTTCTTCAGTGTAATAATTTATATATTATTGAAGTTACAGATTTATGCTTACGATTGGCAGGACGTGTGCACGGACTGTTCTACTGTTTCTTAAGTGCTCAAGCTTCTGTAATATTTGGTTTTAACATACAGTGTTATGATTGCCTATGCACATGGACATATTTAGCAATGATGATTTGGCTTATTTATAGGTAATTACTATATCTAGTTAGTAAACGAATATTATTTACTACATTAATTTATTTTAAAGAAAGTAACGTTATGTTGAGGTTAAGTTCAAAGAGGGCAGTTAGCCCTAATTTGGCTAGTTAGTCAGATACCATCAGTCAGGGCGATTTTTAACAGCTGGGGTGACTTTTAACATTTGTATATTTTGTTTTTATTCAGTACGTCAGAATTCCAAAGATAAATGCTTCTTTCTGAACATGCACCCTTTATTATAGAACATTATTTTCTCAAACCACTTACCATAACAAAGTGTCATATTTAATTGGTGTAAGATACTACTCTAAGTATGCCATTTAACCATGGATGGACTATATAATCAGCATGCCGTTTAAAACATCTTAGAATTCAGAAGTGGCATTGTCACATAGACTGAATAAACTTGTGGATCAGGGAGGTGATTAATTTGTAAATAGTTTTTGCAGATACTAAACCCACCAATGCAGTCTGCTGATTTCATACTCATAGAGAAGTGTACTCATTAATAAAGTGATGTTGACTGCATAAATCTGGCATTGTTTTTGTTTAGGTTCTCATTAAACATGTCAAAGAACAAGAAGACNAAAGTGATGTTGACTGCATAAATCTGGCATTGTTTTTGTTTAGGTTCTCATTAAACATGTCAAAGAACAAGAAGACGCATTTCCAACCAGACTGGTTTAGTGACCCAAAATTTTCCGACTTCAGAAGTTTCTCAATGATATTTATCCCGTGTTTTGCAAGCTTTGTACCAAGACATTTGCCCTGAGTAACATGGGAAGGAGAGCTTTGAGTAGCCATGTAGAAGGAAAGAAACACATGCCAATATGTTGTGTATTTATATGAACATTTATTGCAACAACTTCTTTTAGCTAGTATTATGTATAATTAGTACATATGATTTAAAGTTTAAATAAAGTAAAACTCGCATCTGTTATACATGTATATCAAAATTTAATTGTCTGGAAAATAATTTATTTGGTCTGGAGAAGTCAGGGAAATTTTGAATTTCAGATTTGTTGCAACCCTGGTTTAGGTGCTGCGGTCCCCAGTAGAGGGCAGATTATAGATACGCAGTGGCGACAGGATGAATGAACGCTAGGGCAGGGGGATGCAGCATGTGTCACAGTGATAGAATATTGAAGCATAAACATATTGATTCGTATTGTTTTTATATTAACTTGAAAACCATTGTACAGAATGTTCCCAAATACATGGCAAGTAATCTGGTAAGGAGTGTATAGTACACCCCAAAAGAACGCTGTATGTTCCTATGACCATTTGTCTTAAAGTCGATAGTTTCCAAGTTACAGACTTTCCAATATTGTACTGGATTTATTCATCTTCCTGACACATTCCAGTTCAAGTATCTGTAGCCATGTTCGTGTACCAGAAGTGATACGTTACTCTACAAGAAGTGCTCAAAAGTGTACCTTGTACCTGAATGCATGCCTGAACGCATCACGTAATTGATTGACACGTTTAAATACTCCAGCAATTGCACTATCTGCTGGCAACCTTGTTCCACTAACTGGCGAAGCACTGCTATGTCCGGAACTGGAGTTACTTAAACAATGGTCTTCAGATTCTCCCACAGGTAATAGTCCAGTGGATTGAGAACTGAGGTTCTAAATACATGGTATTCAACATGAATCAGCTGTCAACAGTGCTATGGGTCAGGTAATAACATTCACATCATTCTAGGTGATCCTATTAATCATCTATTACCAATATGTGTGGTGCAAATGTTGGAAGATCAGTAACTTGGAAACTATTTACTTTAGGACATATGTTCATAATGATATTTTATGTTTTGGAGTGTACTATCCACTCCCTGATTACATCCCACATATTTGGGAACATCCTGATGTATTTGCATATCAATTTGCAAATGGTTAAATTGATTTTTAATTTCAAAATTAAATTAGTAAGATTTTGAAATAATTCTTTTTCTAAAAAAAAAGAATTGCTAATAATTGAACCTTGCATAAACTTTTGGATTTTTTATAATTTTTATTTTATAGCATTTAGTGTATTTGGTTGGAGTTCAACAGTTGGCCACATAATTTTAAATTTTTAAATAATAAAGTAAATTTTTTTTAGCATAATCTTTATCAACAGAACCATAAACTTTTTCATTGGATAGACTTGTAAACAATTATTAGCTGACATATTTGAATGAAATGTAATTTTATGTTCCCCTGTCCATCATGTATTCACACTCCACATATCTCTATTGGTTTGTTAATACATTTGCCTGTTAATTACTCTACCAGTGAACAAAGACCCAACTACACAATAGATGGATCAAATGACAGGCACCAGCTTAGCACACAACCCTTTTAAATGTACCAAATGTATTTTGCATAATTTCTTTTTTAATTCTGTCTGTTCATAATATGTTGTTCATTATTCGTGGAAACATTCTTATTATTTAAATAGTCTGTGGTAAAGAAGTTACACATAAGGACTGCTTGTGTACTATAGTGTCATTGTACTTCCTCCCTCAATTCATTGACTAGTCGTAGCAACTAACCAGCAGCATCCAGAGAACACTCCCAGTGCTTATGTGAGTGTTTAAAGTGTGTATCAGTAAACTGATGTCACAGGTAGGTCCACGGCGCCTGAGTATCACGTGACATCACATACTCTCAAACCCCTCTGGATGGCAATGACACATAATCTTGACCCCCTAGGTAAAACAATTAAAAATACTTTTAATTTTCTGAACTATGTTTACCATGTTGTCAGTCCTAGAACAGCAGTGGTGAGGGATGGACGTGCATTTCTTGGGGTCTATGCTTGTTTTTTTATTAACTGATCTTTTAGTTTCTGCATGCGTTAACTTAATTTCGGAACCTTTTTTTCTTTCACCCCCATGAAAGCCCTCACCACTCACTTACTCATGCGTAGCATTTTTGGTCAGAGCCAGCCACATGTCCTAGATATCTGGCACCAGCTGACTGCAGTTTTTATCTATCGGCATCGCAGCCAGTGAAGTTCGCGTGGGACCCAAGTTAGTATTATTCCTGGGGGCATATACGCAGACTGACCGCATTACAATTATTTTACGTATTTAAAGGGTTATGTACTTTTTCTCAGACTGTGTTGTGGCAGCTATAGCCAATAAAACCAGTAATCAACCATCAGTGCAGGCATTAATTCTTTCATAGCAGTATATGTCCATTCTCTATAGGCGTGCAGAGTGACGTCAACAGCACTTCAGGTCACTTGAGTGCGAGTAAAGTTGTATTTTTGTTGCTCGAACCCACCAGCCACATCGGCTGAACATTTCATGCAATCCTGAAGAACTCATGCTTCCAGTGTGTTAGCTCACTGTGTTAACTGGCTCCCTGAGTATTTTCATTTAGCTCTTGTTTGTATTGTGGTGGGCAAATGGTTAGACCACCTTGACCACCCCACACAGCAACGACAGTAATATATATTTTCGGTTTTGTGTTAAAGGTGCATTTATAATTTGCATTTTATAATTGTTATGTGGCATACAACATCCTTTTGTTTACTTGCTGTATCAATAGGATAGACAGATTGACCAGTGATGTTATCTTGGAGTGCATGCTAGACGTGATCAACTGTTTTGACACAAACATAGGATGTTCTGCCATAAGGTTCCATGTTCCCACATGTTTTTTACAATGATTTAATGCTAAAAACAAGAAATGTGTGTCCTTATTTTACATGGAATTGCAATATCATAAATGAGTGTTACAGCAATACAAAAATCCACACGTCTAGTGATTTGTGATAGGAAAATAATTACATTGAAAATACCACCATTTCACACCTGCAGTTCAAACCATATCAGTTCACATAATAAATTTAAAAAACTAATATATGTATATTTATTTATAATATATATACAATATTGACAAGAATTCATGTGCCAAAATCTGGGAGGTGATTCCTTATGAAAAATAAGGAGGGGTATACATTGACAAATACTATCGTGTTGTCAATATTAAGGGAGTTATACTGCTTGGAAAATCAATGTTCGAAATGCATGAATGTAAAAATATCTGGAAATATTTGAGATGAAGCGACAAAAATTGGAATCATGTTTCATGAAATGGAGATTGTAAATCTGTTAAAATGTGGTTATTCAAATCCTCCCACTTTGTTGCTAAAGTAAGGGTAGTCACCCTATTTTCGCAGGTAACTTCAAACATTAGGCAGTAATGAAAAATTTGAGGCAAATTATTAATCACCATGGCGAAATGAAGACAAAAGGTCCTCTTGTCTGAACTCACTCCAGTAAACCATTTTTGGGAAAACACCAGTCAAAATTTTGGATGTGCGGTGTAGCCCTGCGAGGGTATGCATCACATCTGCCACCCACACTATGCTATTTGGAGGTAAGTACTGGTTAATTTTAAGCAGGATAACCATAGAGAATAAGGAACAGAGAGTGCAAATATGGGAATACATTACACGTGTACTTAGTATGTAGTACAGCGAAGCACATCCTTGTCAAATTACACTGTTCGCCTTGTCCGTGGTGCTCCAGCGTTCAGACACATCATTATTGTTGAGTCTTCATTTTGCAATCTCTGACTGCTTCCGTGTAAATAGTGCGACGCGTATGTATTACACAGTTTACGTGCCAAGTCTTGTAGGTTCTATTTCAGTGTATTATACACTTTGTTCCGCGGCGGTTAAAACAAGCGATCGGTGAAATGTGTGATCTCTCAGACTTCGAAAGAGGTCAAATCGTTGGTGCTCGGTTAGCGGGAGCATCTGTGACAAAAACAGCTGAATTTTTTAATGTTTCACGACAACAGTATCCACGGTAATGACAGCTAGTGGGCGAAACCCAAAGTTAACTGACAGAGAATGACGAACATTAAAAAGAATTGTGGCCAGACAACATAAAACTACCGCGGCAAAAGCGACAGCAGAACTCAATACTCACTTGAGTAATACTGTTTCGACAAAAACAGTACGGTGGGAGCTCCACAAAGCTAACATTCATGGAAGGGCTGCAATTGCGAAACCCTTTATAAAGGAAGCCAACGCTAAGCTGCGAAAGAAGTGGTGCCACGATCATGAAACCTGGACACTTGATGATTGGAAGAATGTGGTATAGTCCTATGAATCATGGTTTACATTGTTTCCTACAAACGGCCGGGTTTATGTATGGAGAACCCCAAAAGAAGCCTACGATCCGGACTGCCTGCTTCCTACAGTCAAGCATGGGGGAGGTTCCGTTATGATTTGGGCGGCTATATCGTGGTATTCAGCTGGTCCTCTCATTCACATCATTGGCCAGATTACTGCGAATGAATATCTTGACATTCTCAATGACAAAGTTCTTACTATGACTAGCATATTGCTGCCAAACACTGCCATATTCCAAGATGATAATGCGCCCATACACACAGCCAAAAAGGTTCAGTCTTGGTTTCAGGAGGATCAGAATATCATCAAACATCTTCCCTGGCCAGACCTCAACATAATTGAACCGTTATGGGTAGTTTTAGAGCAGAGAGGAGGAGCAGATTTCCATCTCCAACATCATTAAAGCAATTGGTGGATGTTTTGGTACAAGAATGGGACAACATTCTGCTGGAAACTATTCAGACACTCTACGAATCTATTCCGCGAAGAATTGCAGCTGTTCTAAAAGCAAATGGTGGCCCAACACCTTATTAATAAATAAATATTGTGTATATGTCAGGTGTTCATATTATTGCGTGGACTACAGAATTATTGTTGTGGTTTTATTTTTATTTTTATTTTTTAATAAAGTTGAATTTTACTTACTGTTAATATTCTATACTCTATACATATTATAAAACTCAACATCTCGGTGAATTAAATGGTAAAAACACTTATTAGTATTTCTCTGTTATAGATAGATATATTCTACCGCGGAGTTTTTTTAGGTTTTTTTTTTTTATTCTCCGCAATCCTTTACTATATGATATTGTTCCATCTTTAACGGTTTAGACAGCATATTGCAAGAGAGCGCGCTGGCTGCAATCTATTTTCCAACTTGATCACTTAAGAACAAAATTTAAACTTATTTAAAATTTATTATTGCATTATTTTGCAATATAACATTTGTATAATAAATAACATATTGAAAGCATTATTTCTCTGTCTCATTACATTATTTAACATTCATATAACAAAATAAGAACAAAATAAAATTTTAGTTAAAATTTATTATTACATAGCTGTGCCCGGCGGTTTCACCCGCCATTTAATTTAATAAAAATAGTATTATTTATAAACAATTTAGAGTACTTCGGCATAGACAATATTTGTAGTCATATTTTCGTATGGTATTAGTATATACTGGTTTTAACTGCAACCTGATCTAGATAAGGCAACATATAATTGTCCGTGGGAAAAACAGTATTCTCTTAAATCTATTCAGACATGTTTAAAAGTTTGTCCCTGCGCTTTATTTATAGTGATTGCAAACAATACTTTCACAGGAAATTGTATCCTTTTAAAATTAAATGGTAAATCTGTGAGTATCATCGGAATGCGAGGTATCAGTGCCGTTTGCCCAACTGCTGGCCCAGTCAAAACTATAGCTACTATGACATTGTTTCTAAGAAATTTCACTTGAAGTCTGGTCCCGTTACATAAATTTAGTTATCTAAGGTTATGTAATAAAATAATGGGAGTGCCAATTTTTTATTTCAAAGAATGCGGGGGTAGCCCACAAGAGTTCAATGAATTTAAAAATTCTTGAGGATAATGTACTGCATCTTCTTGATCCATTACGGTATCAATGGCAAGGTAGTTTACGCTGTCGCCTGGTAGTTTAGCCATTATTTTTTTCATTGATGGCATCAACGCTTATATTCCTGGCAGCTAAAATTGCCCTCTCATACATCCATTGATAATTTTTCTGGTCGATATTGGCCACATCCGGATACACTCTAGAGATCAGGTCATCAATGTTGGTCACGATTTCACGAAGGTTTTTATCAATGGCAATTTTTTTGTCTGATTTAGTTACTTTCCCGTCACCAATCAAAAGAAGCTTTTTTGGGAAATCTGTGCTTCCTCCACCTAAGTGACTCCTCATGTTGGTATACAGCTTCAAGGATTCAACAGACTTCCACAATGGGGAAGAGTTTAAGCAAGCTTTTATAATATCTGCTCTAGTTCCCCTAACTATTACGGGCAATGTTTGTCTGAAATCACTAGAAAACATCAAAGTAATTCCACCCATAACTTTATTTGAGCTTCTTATGTGTCTGAGAGTTCTATCTAAGGCCTCTGCGTGACCTCTATGAGTCATAGTGCACTCATCCCATACTATAAGGCTTGCATCTTGCAAGACCTTGCCCAATGGGCTATTTTTACGGATGGAGCACACACTGTCTTTTTCAAGTGATACCGCAAGGGGCAGTTTAGAAGTGGAATGAGCCGTCCTTCCACCTGTCAATAGTATGGCAGCAATACCTGATGACGCAACGGCTGTGGCTATTTTTCCCTGTGACCTAACTTTCGCTAATATTAAATTGGTCACAAATGTCTTGCCAATACCACCTGGAGCATCTAAAAAAAATGTTTTACCTTCGTCAGCAAAAACCCTTTTTAAAACAGAATTATAAGCGAAAAGTTGATCACGCACTAACTTGATTAATTTTCGGAAATATAATTATTTCATTAGTTTAAATCATAGGGTCTCCGCAAAACTTCTTCTAAAGGGTCCATATTATTAGGATTATTGTGAATCGGTGCCGGGAGTCCGAAATCTGTAAGAGATATTTAGCACATTTCATGAATTTTGTCTTTTATCAATATAAGCCCTTCATTGTATATTTCATCATTGTATGGCATTAGTGGGTCATGATTTTTGTTTCAAGCTCTATTTATTATGTCCTCACACAAATTATTACAATTTTTTCTTCATAATTTGATTGGTTCCGATGGCTGACAAAATATTAGGATGATACCAAATAGCTCTCTAAGTTTTGCTGCTGACTCAGAAATAGCTGCATCTGAAAGAGTATTTTCCCAGTGTTCATCTCCTTCCAATAATCCTAATTCTTTGCAAGCGCCTTGATATATGTTAAAATAATGTCATTAACAGTTTTAAGATGTTTGAAAGACGTTGGTCCGTGCACATTCATCAATAATATTCTTAAGTAAAAACATTCTGTTTGAGTTGGATGAACATTATAAACACGGCCTAAAGTTTTGTCTTGTTTTACACCAGGGTACTCATCAACATCTTGGCCACGTTTTCTTCTGGAAAATGTATTTCTTTCCTAGATGTAATATTGGGGTACTTCATGGTATAACAAAGTTTTTGCAAAATCGTTGTTTCTGCAGAGCTTGAAAAATTCAGTGAGAGTCGATGCAGGAGGATTATTAACGTGATCCTGAAGGTTTTCATCATTAAAGTAAATTCTTTGTCCATTTTGCAAATAGACCGCTAAATGAACGACGGTTGGAAAGTGTTCATGAATAGGAAACTGAAAAATTCTCCAAATAGCTTTAGAAGTGCTAATATAGCGACCATTAAGATATTTTTCTGCCTCATCGTTATCATTTTGCACAGTGAATGTGGCTTGATCAGAACCTTTATGAATGTATTTGCATATATATTTTATAGCTTTGACTGACTGGCAAAATTCCACGTTAATGTGTGTGTTGAAAATTCGTAATAAAACTGGATTGTAAGGGATAACCCACCTTTTGTCTACGTTAATATCAGTTCCTCTTACATGCAAGACACCTATATTTCCCCCGCTATCTGGGGCTCTATGTCTATAGGTTGGGTAACCATCATCACTGGTTTGTCTCTCAGAAATTAACCTCCTTGGGTATTTTTTGGAACACATGTTTTCTTTCATACATGGTGATGTTGGGTTATTTGGTGCACAAGGGCCATGGATCATGTTTTTCATAACAATGCTGTAAAGCAGGATCTTGTTGTTTATCGGGTATTTCAGCCCATATTATGTCATCTATGGAATCTGGTCGCACTTTGTTTGTAAGCCATAGCAAAATGTGTACATGTGGTAAACCTCTTTTCTGCCATTCCACGCTATAAACAAATGCCTTAGTTGGTCCAAAAATATGCTTTTTTTTTGTTAAGAGGCCTATCATTTTCTTGAGTTTTAAATGAAAAACTCTTGAAATCAAATTGTGTCTGTCTTGTGATTTTTGATCTGAAAATAACTCAATTTTTATTTCTGCCCATTCTGGATTACAGGTGGAGGTGATGAAAATATCTGGTCTCCCGAAGTTTCTGACATATGTCATGGCGTCTTGGCTTTTTTCATTCATATATCGTGGAGGTCCTGTAAATGGAGAAGGCAATATAACATATTGGCCTATATTAGAAGCATTAACACTTTGATCATTAACAACTGCATCTCGTAGATGTATATATTCATCGGCTCTCAATTTTTTTTTATTGCATCTTATAAAATTAAGTCTTTCATATTATCATTTTTGCCACCATATTAACACAACATTGATTAAACAATCCTCTAAAGTAATGTAAACTGTTCATATCATTTGTTCTCACCATAAGCCTGAAAGCATAAAATTGCATACATGATACTGTCTTAGGTCGTGCAGCACCGTTTTGTTGCTGAATGTTGATGCAGTACCCATCATCTCCTCGTGGGAAGAGCAGGGTATTGTAGTGGGTCATACAATCTGTGTAACTCAGAAACTCTTTGAAGATGACCATTTCTAGTATTTAACACAATATCTCTCGGACCTTTATCCTCATCTATCTAAAGAACAGCGACTTTGTCTACAGTTGGCACATTATATCGACCACATTGATCAGTGGGAGGTTTTAAATCAGCGTGTATAATTAGTTTTATATCATGCACTGGTCTGTTTTCAAGATTATATTTGAAACTTTGAATATAACTATTATGATCGTGAAGCTCTTTTTGCAAAGGGTCGATAAGATCAATTTGTAGATTCGGATTTAAATTTGAACGCAAAGATAGCTGATCAGCTTGGGAAACTAAATATATTTGCAAAAATTCGGGCTGCGCACTTTTAGCAGGAAGTAAATTTCCTATCAAGTGGTAAACTTGTCCGTGTATCTTGCTTGAATGTAGGCATAAAATTCCCCTCTGGAATTTCTTTGGCACCAAATGACGTCATTTGAAATAGAATATTATATTGTCTTGTATAACATAAAAAATGTTTTGAACCTGATTGTATACCTAATAATAATACTTTCTAAACTGGTGTTGGTTCCGGAACTTTAGGGATATTTACTTTACCGCTGCTGCAATATAAACCGGGCGCTTCAGTTTTCCATTTACGTGCTTGGCAATTGTTGCAAATATTATTCATCCTGCCAATGTCAACATTGTTTATCGCGGAGTAATGTACATTAGAGTCATAATTAAAGACCAAATTTTGTATATTGGTTTGCCTACGTGCTCAATAACATTTGATCTTACTCGTTGTTGGGTTAAACGCTGAGATCGTTCAATGCTAGATTCCCTAAGCCGGTTTTGTTCGGTTATGTTACGTTGACTATCCAACTTATTCATACGCTAATTTTCCATTTCATGTCACGCAAAAGTCTCAAATGCTTTGCTGTTGCAAAATGCCGAGAAAGCTGAGATTCTCTTCGAGGCATTTTGAACTAAACAAAAAATCAAAACAGAAAAAAAAACATTGTCATACACTGAGAGAAAAAAATATATGAAATTAACAATTTTTTTATAAAAATTTTATGAATTTGTACTGTTTTAATCAGTTACTTATTCCACTTGAACTGTTTTCATGGCAGGAGAATATTAAATCAAATTATTATACAAATGTTTTTACAACTAACTATTAAAACAATCCATCAACTTACTTTTATATTGTTACTTCCTAAGTACAAATTAAACAAAACAATTAAATTCGTAAAAACGAACGTTGTGATACTTATACCTGAACTTCAAACCTATCAGATAAAAAACATAAACTGTAACATACCTACCTAATTACTAACCAACTAAACAAAAATAAAATGCAAATTCTAATAGATACAAAAATGTATTTTTATATAAGTATTTACAAATTAAACGTTAATACCTACTTTCTAGTATTGACCCACGAAATAAAACAAAATGAAAATTATTCAACCAAACTGTAATATTTACAACGTATATAAGCTCAAACAAATTCCGTGTTGGACACAACTGTTGTGAAGGGAGCCGACCACGCGTCTGAGCTGCGCGGCATGGTACCTCTCGTAGACGTGCACAGTTCAGCTATTCTCGGCAATGCTCGGTTCGGCTCTTGTTCGGTTCTCGTCGGGTGACCGCCTTCTGTCACCGACTCACCGCATCACATTGCCCGCCCGCGCTATTACTTCACGCTCATTTTCCGTTTCATTGTCACGAAAAAGTCACAAATGCTTTGCTGTTGCAGAATGCCGAGGAAGCTGAGATTTTCTTTGAGGCATTTTGAATTAAACAAAAAATCAAAACAGCAAAAAAAAACATTGTTATACACTGAGAGAAAAAAATATATGAAATTAACAATTTTTTTATAAAAATTTTATGAATTTGTACTGTTTTAATCAGTTACTTATTCCACTTGAACTGTTTTCATGGCAGGAGAATATTAAATCAAATTATTATACAAATGTTTTTACAACTAACTATTAAAACAATCCATCAACTTACTTTTATATTGTTACTTCCTAAGTACAAATTAAACAAAACAATTAAATTCGTAAAAACGAACGTAGTGATACTTATGCCTGAACTTCAAAACTATCAGATAAAAAACATAAACTGTAACATACCTACCTAATTACTAACCAACTAAACAAAAATAAAATACAAGTTCTAATATATACAACAATGTGTTTTTATATAAATATTTACAAATAAATGTTAAAAACAATGTGAAACCTATTTTTAAATACCTGCTTTCTAGTATTGACGCACCAAATAAAAAAAAATGAAAATTATTCAACCAACGTATATAAGCTCAAACAAATTCCATGTAGGACATGACTGTTGCGAAGGGAGCTGACCAAGCGTCTGAGCTGTGCTGCATGGTGCCTCATAGACGTGCACAGTTTGGCTGTTCTCTGCAATGCTCGGTTCGGCTCTTGTTCGGTTCTCGTCGGGTGACCGCCCTCGGCCACCGACTCACCGCATCGCATTGCCCACCCGCGCTATTACTTCGTTTTCGCTTAGCATTTTTTCTGTCTTTCTTTCTTTTTGCTTGGCTTCTAAGGATTGTATCGTGATTTTGAATAGCCTATAACCTTCGTCAAGAAATGAACTGTCAAATGCAAAAAGAATTTTTCAATTCCGACTGGTAGTTCCAGAGATTAGCGTGTTCAAACAAACTAACTAACTCTTCCGCTTTATTATATTAGTATAGATTAACATATACACACACACATTGCCTGAATAATTACATTTTATAAGGACTTCTCTTTGCATTCTAATGTAGGTATCAATTTGAGAAAAGTAACAGTTTATCTAAAATGCTGGTTCCTTGTAGCCTGTAAGTTATCTGTTTATGCAAGTAAAGTCATCAACAATTAAAAATCAAAACAGAATTTTAAAAGAATGTGGTATGCATTATTTCATAAGTTAAAAGTGTCTCTATATACCAGTTAAACNACAGAATTTTAAAAGAATGTGGTATGCATTATTTCATAAGTTAAAAGTGTCTCTATATAGCAGTTAAACAATCACGTATATAATGATTTACAAAAAACAATATATTTTTAAAACACGAAACTTAGAAAATAATTAATTTAATTTAATTTTTGGAATTCCATATTTTTTTTAAATATTTACTTTCTAAATACTGAAGAAACGAATACATCTTTACAATAAATTTATTGTGCACATGTGCATTGTATACANATATTTACTTTCTAAATACTGAAGAAACGAATACATCTTTACAATAAATTTATTGTGCACATGTGCATTGTATACATGGTTTGAGCTACAAATGCCATGTACAACATGATTTGTTAAATATTCTTTCAGACTTGTACATGCAAATTAATTACTAGATACAGTAAACTAAACCACACAAAATCCTTTCTTTTCAGTGGTCATGATTCCTGAAGTGGTAATAAAGCCAAGACCTGGTTGATTTAAAACCTACCTGTGACTTTATGTGACTAAGTATATTATCACTGTATTAACTATTTATTACATTCTAAGAATCTCATAAGTACGTTTACATACACTCTTTTAGCACCACTTTCCTACATACTAACCTTAACCTCATACATTACTATATCTCCCTTCATATCACAGTTCAGTCAGTTCATATTATAAGGTTACCATTAATTTTTAAACCTTACATCACAACATTATTACACATTACATTACATCTCCCTTCTCGTAACAGAACAGTTATCAAGTTACAAATACTTTACATAAAATTTTCATTACAAACATATTTTTTAAAATGTTATGTTTATTTTAATACATAGTCCTCAAGGTGACGAGGTGCTTTCGAAACTCTCTGAGGGCGAGATGATGCAACATACTGTTCAACCCGGAGTTCTCTGAATGGATTATTTTGTTCAGCTGCGTATCCTTTTTCCCATAGTTCTCCTTTCCCATGTTGAAGAGGGTGATCTGATTTTATCCTTTCTATTCTACGTTCATCTGACCAATACGTTTGATTATTTATCTGCGCACCATGACCTACAGGTTTGCTCACTCTCCTTACTGAAGACTTCTTCAGGTGGTATGTGTTTCTCCTTTTCAGCCTTTCTGTCTCATCTTGTATCAGCATTGACCATGGGGCGTCCAAGACATCAATCACTTTGGCCGGATTCCAAATACCCTGGTCAAAGTAAACAACATTAGCACTTATTTTAAATTCTACATGCCTGGTTTTTGCAGTTTTGTCATGGTGGTGCTTGTTTTGCCAATCTTTTTGCAACTGCTTGTAATCAAAGTTCTCTACCACCTTAGGTTTTAACAAATTATCATGTATTGTTAACTGGGTTTTAGTTCTGCTGAAGAACAGTTGTGCTGGACTGAAGTGTGACTCTAACACAGGAATGTTGCGGTATCCTAACAACATTACATTTATTTCAAGATTCTGATCACTACACTTTTTCAGCATCTTGTTAGCTATCTCTACTGCAAATTCAGCCAGTCCATTACTTTTGGGATGGTAGGGTTTCGCAGTATGTATAGTGAAACCATATATCCTGGCAAATTCCTGGGATTCTGAAGAACTAA
This sequence comes from Clitarchus hookeri, assembly GCA_002778355.1. Taxonomy (NCBI): domain Eukaryota; kingdom Metazoa; phylum Arthropoda; class Insecta; order Phasmatodea; family Phasmatidae; genus Clitarchus; species Clitarchus hookeri. The sequence continues at coordinate 2,171,533 of NQII01000009.1, forward strand.
AGGTNGATGGTAGGGTTTCGCAGTATGTATAGTGAAACCATATATCCTGGCAAATTCCTGGGATTCTGAAGAACTAAAGGTCATGTTGTCTGCAACTAAGACACTGGGAACTGTGTTGGGAAGATCGTTTTCAAGGCTTTTACAATAGTGCAAGAGTTCTTTGAGTGGAGGGGAATTAACTCTATCCATTTTGAGTAATGATNGATGGTAGGGTTTCGCAGTATGTATAGTGAAACCATATATCCTGGCAAATTCCTGGGATTCTGAAGAACTAAAGGGCATGTTGTCTGCAACTAAGACACTGGGAACTGTGTTGGGAAGATGGTTTTCAAGGCTTTTACAATAGTGCAAGAGTTCTTTGAGTGGAGGGGAATTAACTCTATCCATTTTGAGTAATGATNGTTTTCAAGGCTTTTACAATAGTGCAAGAGTTCTTTGAGTGGAGGGGAATTAACTCTATCCATTTTGAGTAATGATCACAGAGAACTAGATAAGGATTGTAGCCATATTTCGTAATATTACATGTATACTTGGTGAAATGGTAAAGTCTGTGGTTCTTGTGTAAGCATTGGTTCTTTGGTGTTTTTAGAACTGAATTTTTCACAAAGGGTATATTTTGCTATGAAATTTTTAATATCTACATCCATGCCAGCCTAATATAACAAAGTTTTAGCTCTTGCCTTGGTTTTGGTGATGCCAAAGTGTGACTGGTGTAGATTAAGTACATATAATTTTAAGGATGCAGGGACCATGATCCTATCTCCAAAGAATACCATTCCAGCTTCAACTACAATATCATTCTTGAATTAAAAATAGAATTTTGCAACATCTGGTACTTTTGTTTTGGAATTGGGTCAGCATTGGAAAAAAGTTTGCTGAATTCATTTAACAACTCATCCCTTCTTGTCTGTTATTGAAAAAGAACTTAGTTCTCAAGTGACATGTTCACCGTATGAACCACTTCATTTAGAGACACATCAACATCAGCTACCTCTGCTTTCAAGCATGCCCTACTCAGGGCATCAGTTAAACACATCTTTGAGCCTGGTACATACACAAGCTTAACCTTATACATTTATCTTATGCCTGATACTTTGCAGTCTCTTGGAGGGTATCTTATGAATCTCTTTCTTCATTATAGATATCAAAGGTTGGTGATCAGTCTGAATGAGTACATCACGACTATAAATGTACTGATGGAACCTTTTGCATGCAAAGAGAACTGCTAAAAATTCCTTGTCTATTTGACCATAATTGACCNTGATGGAACCTTTTGCATGCAAAGAGAACTGCTAAAAATTCCTTGTCTATTTGACCATAATTGACCTCTGTGGGGTAGAGATGCTTTGAGGCATAACACACTGGTTTGCCATCTTGCAAAAGAACACAGCCTATGCCTTCCTTACTACTGTCAGTCTGAATCACTATGTCTTTCAAGAGTTATCAAATGTTTGCAAAAATGGCTCAGAAGTGAGGATAGTTTTTAACTTGTCAATGCTAACACTGTAGATGTTAGGATTCCATACAAACTCAGAATCTTTTTTCAAGACACTTCTGAGAGGATTTGTAACTCCAGTGAAGTTGGGAACGACGTCTCTTAGATAATTGGCCAAACCAAGAAAACGCTGAAGGGCTTGTTTGCATTTTGGAACATCATAGTTGACAATGGCTGTGATTTTATCCTCTCTAGGAAGAACGATGCCTTTTTTGAAAGTGTGACCGACATATTTGGCTTCATTAACCTTGTACTGTAATTTTTGTAAATTGAACTTGACATTGCATTTTTGAGCCCTGACCTGACCAGCACTTCTGATGGTATTTTATCATGTGTTTGTTTATCCTCTGCATAGATGTTGAGACCAAAAGGTAATTGTTTGAACTGATAGGATCGAAATACTGTGGAAAATGTGCGGAGCAGAGAACTTTGAGCATCAAGATTCACATGCCAGAATGAATCTTGAATATCCAGAACACTAAAATATTTTGCCTTCCCCAGTTTTGCAACAACCTCTCTAACAGTGGATATTTAGACAAATTCTTTAACAATAGCCTCGTGTAAGTCCTGGGGTCTAGGCAGAGTCATAATGAACCATTAAGTTTCTCAACAATTACTAACCTATTGACCCACTCCGTGGGTGTGTTACATTTAGTTATTATGGATAGCTGACATAACCAATCAAACTCAATTTTCAGCTCTTTCTTTATTTCAATTGGAAGTCTGTGCAGGGGATTAGAGGGTGGCATGCAGTTTTGTTTTAACTTAATAGTATAGTATTTCTCAAACTTACAGATGCCGGATAAAACATATTATATATATATATTTCGACTGCTGGTGTATCTCACTCACTGAATTCTTTTGCAGAATGCCTAATTTCCCACAAGTTGGAAGTCCCAAGATGGGCACAGAATCTTCATTGACTATTAACAAATGTTTCCCGTGAACTCGTGTTGTTGAGAGTTAGTGTTAGATCACTACTGCCAGCAACTTTGATTTTGGAGTAGTTGTAAGAAGTGATATGTTTTCATGCTGTGACTTGACCATCTTATGCCACACTTTGCAGACAGGAAAATAAATTGAGTGGTAGGATGTTTAAACAAGCACCCGAGTCAATCTTGAAGTTGACATTAATAGCATTTTCAATTAGGAAGGTGTCCGTCCAGCTCATTGCAGAGGGACTGGTGNTAGCATTTTCAATTAGGAAGGTGTCCGTCCAGCTCATTGCAGAGGGACTGGTGTTTGCTTTCGGTTTAGACACTAGACTGCAGTAGTAGTCTTCGTATTCAAACCTGTCAAGCTTGGAGCTTTCCGCGTCTTTTACCTCTGCCACCCACTGCATTTTTTCTTGTACACGCATAGCGCACACTTTTGCAAAATGGTGTCGGCGACCACACAATGAACAAATTTTTCCTTGTGCTAGACACTTTAGTGGGTCCCTCACATGTTGATACCCACACCACTTGCATTCAATATCTGCACAGAGTGTCTGTGCATTGGATGTCTTGCTGAAACGATGGCTGCTGTTTCCAGTTTTTTGTTTTGTTTCAACAACACTGACGTGATTGGGGTTATCCTGAGAGGTTTGTAACACCTGATCTGCTTGAGTTGAAGCAATCTCTGCTGTTCTGAAGCGTTGAATGGTTTCTTCTAGATTTAAATCTTAAATTTGTAGTACTTTTTCTTGGGCTGCACGATCTGTCAAAGGATTTCATCCACAATTTTTAATTCATGATCTCACAGCAGTGTTTCCNCTTTTTCTTGGGCTGCACGATCTGTCAAAGGATTTCATCCACAATTTTTAATTCATGATCTCACAGCAGTGTTTCGGGTTGTGGTAAAAATGCATACAATTTTTCACCTTTTGCTTTCAGTTATAAAACAAAAAGCGAGCATGCAGGACATTNGGTTGTGGTAAAAATGCATACAATTTTTCACCTTTTGCTTTCAGTTATAAAACAAAAAGCGAGCATGCAGGACATTTTTCTTTGGATTACAATATTTCCAGAATTTGTTGAGAACAATGGCTGCAGTCTTGTTTTTGTTCTTGTCCTCGGTGAAAGTGAAGGTGTTGTAGATGTCTAGTGCATTTTCTCCAATAACATTAAGCAAAATGGCAATCTTTCGCAATTCACTCTGTGATTTCAGATCAGACGCTTCGAAATAAATATCAAATGCCTGGCAAAATTTTGTCCAGTTCTCACTCAGATTGCCCGCAGCGATAGTTTTGCCAGTAAATTAAATACATTTGCCATATTGTAACTTTAACTTGAAAACTTTAAGCCTTCGGTTATTCAACTGCACGAACACTCACTTTTCCCATGCAAAATGTAGACATTTCTTTAGCTCCTGCTTTCGCATCGCGACGACTGCGCCATGTATTAACTATTTATTACATTCTAGCAATCTCATAAGTACGTTTATGTACAATCCTTTGACACCACTTTCCTACATACTAACTTCATACAATCCTGCCAACTTTAACCTCATACATTACTACAATCACTTAGTTGATATTTACTGTTTTGAAGTCCACAATAATCAGGCATTTCTTTCACTGTAAAAATTTTTTATGCATGACTTTATGAAACCATATAACATAAAAGCCAATAAATTTCCCATACCTGATGTAGACACCATGGTAATTCATCGTGCAAAATTTTGCATAACAACTGCTAAGTGTCATTTAAATATGACGTGTGGGAACAATACATCCTATAAATTAGAAAACTTACAAATGGCAATCTCTTCTTAATCTGTGTATTGTGTAATGGCCTTTTTTTACCATCTTAACAAGCTATGGATATTTTGGACCGAATACAAAAACATGTGTCATATAAGTTATTTTTACTTATAACTGGATAATTTTGTATATCAGCAGATGATTGCATCATGTCAGCATGATAAACTAGAAGTTATGTTCCTGAAACATTCTAATTTTTTCTAGAAATTAATATGTTTTTGGCAGAAAATTAAATTGGAAAAATAAAAAAATATAAAAAAATTGATTTTAAAATACACAGTTCAGTAATATTGAGTAAAAATATTTGGAATTGACCTAAGCATTTCTTGCCATCTAAATATGAGGGATTAAGTTATTGCTACTCAAATTGTTTTGTACAGTTGGCTAGTAAAGTCCTTTACAATGCTTGTGCTAAATATATAAAATAATTTTAAAAGCCATAATTCCACATTAATAAATAACATGGTGTAAAGCTCATTCTCATATCACTGCAGTTCTTTAACGTACATTGGAGTTCTTTTCTATATGTTTTAGGTTCTCAACAAGGACCAGTAATGTTGACTGCAAAGAACCTGCAGTGTATGAGAGCTTTGTTGAGCCTTGCTCACTGTCATGGGAGTATTCTGGGCAGTGCATGGCACTTGGTTCTTACTACATTACAGGTATCCTACCACACCATACAGAGAAAAATTTTAATTATAGTTTGTATACCATTTTGAGACAATGGATTTGGGTGAGCTTATTGAATGTGAATTGTTATAAATGTGAATTTAAAGGAATGTTTGGGTGAATGTATAGACATTTTTGGGTGTGATATAATATGTTTCATGTATTTGTGTCTGTGTGTACTTACAAGTATGTGCACTAGTATTCATGTATATGTGTATCTGTATACATGTAGAGGTATGTTGAGAGAAAGCATGCAAGTAAGTCTGCATGTCTGTGCATTTGTAAAATTTGAAATTCTTTNACATGTAGAGGTATGTTGAGAGAAAGCATGCAAGTAAGTCTGCATGTCTGTGCATTTGTAAAATTTGAAATTCTTAATTTTTTATGAATTATTTTTAATCAGAAGAATAAAGTATGTAATTTATAATATTGGAAAAGTAGACTTTTTTATAATTTTCTGTTATGTGTATGGGATATCTGTTTATTAATTATCTCTTTAAGTAATTTGACCATCTGAAGGAATAGTTAATATTTTATTGTTATGATTCTGTGTATATATAAAACNTTATCTCTTTAAGTAATTTGACCATCTGAAGGAATAGTTAATATTTTATTGTTATGATTCTGTGTATATATAAAACTATTAGCTACTTTATGAGAAACATGATTATTTGTGTAATGTAGTGTAGTATTTTAGCGAAAAAATGTTTTGGATCATATTCTAAACTTTTGTCCACAAATATTTTTGCTAGTATTATGGCATTTATATGGTTTCTGTCAGTTGCAAGTAAAAATTGTGACAAAAAATATAATTTTAAAATGCAACTTATTGTGTACTCTCATCATCTGGATCACGTGGTCTATAGCTGCACATTCTTGAGAATCATCTTAAAAATGCAGGAGGAAAGGGTGGTGAAACTGTAAAGGCGGCATGATACTGCATTTGAACAACTATTTGAATGATATGATTGCCTGAGTCAATATAAAAAAAATGCAGACATGATTATTGGCATTGTACCCAACTATCCCTGTGACCAAGAATCTTCTTCTGTAAATTAATTAATTTTTGGGAGTAGATGTTTTCTATACATTTTCCAACGTAAGACGTTTCCATGATGATGATATATATCAGACTTTCAGGGATGATGGAGAAAGGCAAAAGCAACAATCTGAGATGAGGAATCCTGGTCCAGAAATGCCTGAGTAGAAAATTACACACACCAAAACTTTGCGATACCTAGTAAAGTGGAATAGAAGAACTTACTTAAAGGTCTTGGTTTTGATGGGAATCTGGATTCAGAATACAGACAAGGTGTTTGACAGAGGTGGGGTATTGTTGCCAAGAGGGTAGTTAAAGGCAGTAACAGAGAATTTTGTGGGATGTTTGGGCACCAAATAGCTCTGAAGCATGAATCATAGTGTTAGGTCTCATGTCATTAACCCGTGTGGCTCTTCCTGGAGACTCCTGCGGAGTTCCAAGGTGAAGCACCTAGTAGTTGATTTGATGTTGTTTTTCCTTGCCTACCTAACAAGGGTGTTGGCCCCCTCATGACGCCAGTAATGTGAAGCTGTTCAGGGCCACTTCACACTCCCAGAAAATAATGGCAATTTCAAAGATACTTGCCAGTAAAAGTTATGTCATAATACTTAGGAAAGAATATGGGAAACACTGCAAAATGGGTGCAGCACCCAATAACGCCATGAAGCGGTATGACAGACGAAAACACAATGTGGAATCTGTATGAATTTACTTCTCTTGATAAACCCTTTTACAAGGCACTTAAGTCATTATAGTAGTTAAGGCTGGCTGTCAGTTGAAGCAGTAGAAAAATGAGCACAAAGTTCAATCAAAAATATTAGATAAAAAAAATTATGCCATTGGGTGCGTGTGAGCTGGCAGAAGATGACGGGGAACTACTCCTAGGCAACAAACAAAATTAATTTTAAGTTCCAGTAAAAAATTAACTATTGCAAACTAAGTCGTTAAGATGAAAAAGCATGAAGTGCCAGGAGCGGCATGACATATGGCCTCTCTCAGTTCGTACCTATACCTGACTTGNTTAAGATGAAAAAGCATGAAGTGCCAGGAGCGGCATGACATATGGCCTCTCTCAGTTCGTACCTATACCTGACTTACCGATCATGGCGGCAGCCTGCTTGAAGCCTAGGTAGACTGGCGCCAATCTCCCAAAACACAAACATTAACATATAATAATATTTGCACAAAACACTAAGAACACTTAAAAANGACTGGCGCCAATCTCCCAAAACACAAACATTAACATATAATAATATTTGCACAAAACACTAAGAACACTTAAAAAGACTAAAAAACATTTTAAAATAAATTTGCATCAAAATTTTCTTAATCCTACAAAAAGCAAGAAACTTTCCATAAACTGCACAAAATGACATGAAACCATAATCATAATAAGTTATTTCATTAAAGAAGAAATGTTAATATTACACAAAAATTGAATAAAAGATTACAACAAAATCTCTTAAGTTGAAAAGATATTAATATGAAAATATTTTGGCAAAAGCAAGATAATCACTGATGGAAATTAAACTGATCCACAACTTAAAGTCATTGTTTTTGCAAACATCTTCGCATATGCATACCCAGCAAATCATGACTTAACATGTTTCTCTAACTCTCAAATAAATGAGGTACACTTTACTTAATACCAGACCATGTTCTTTGGAGCAAAAACACCTGAAATCATCACTGCCAGAAGGCCCTGATGAAACATCAGTTTCATAGGTCAGGGTTTTTCTACTTCTTGTGTACCTAAACCAACCCATATATTTTCCAAATTTGTAGCATCTGGTGATTTTCCTCTGTAAAAAATGTTTTCGATATCACATATCTGACACCTTGATTATCACCTCATTTTCAACATTGTTTGCAAGTTGTTTGGGTGAATATGTGTTGAGATCTCTTAAGACACAAAAAGCACCGCATTAGGTTCCTCTCAAGTGTTGAAATAACTTATTCCAAAGTTAGTTCTAATGGACCTGATTTTAGCTTATCTTGAAAAGAAGAAACAACTAACCAAACGATACTTTGACAACATACTTCTCTTGGCATCTGTCAGCATTCTCTCACCTCATGCAATGACTCCGCCTTCACAAGGCAACCTGTCCAATCTGTCCAATAAGAGTTTAAAACTAGTTATGATTTTGTAATGTCATATCATAATAAGGGAATAAAATTACCCTTAGCCGTTTTTTTCTGATNTTTAAAACTAGTTATGATTTTGTAATGTCATATCATAATAAGGGAATAAAATTACCCTTAGCCGTTTTTTTCTGATTAACTTTTGGGTGTAAGCGGTAGGCGTTTACATACAACAGTCATAAAACATATAGGCCATCATTAGCCATAGTCAGGTACCTCCTGCTAGGAAGGATGTGCACACCTCTTTGATGAGGCTCAGTTGTTCAAAAATGTTGGTCTGATCTCTATGATGTTTGATAATCAATGCGCTGCACAGTATAACATTTGCGCAATCTAGGGGAACGTGATTCTCTGGCTGATCTGTAGTNCAATCTAGGGGAACGTGATTCTCTGGCTGATCTGTAGTTAGGTTTGCGAGGTATTTTCACATTTTTAAGTAACATAAACAACTTTGCATAGTGATACTATTTATAACATGCACGTGCCAACACATAACATTTACACACACAAACAGAAAAACATTTCTTCAGTCAACTAATAAACAATAGAAACTGTACATACACATTTATGCTCATAGCTATATGTTACGCAGCAAATTATAGGCTCTTTAGGCTAGAATCTAACATGGTTCATAATGCACAATGTGCTACATGCAAAATATAAAAAACAAACACTAAAGCCACAGAATTGTTATATTAATATGCTTACATCTTCTTTTAATACAAGGAACAGTCATATTGTTTCTCATTCAGAATCAGTGCTGTCAGAACGATCTGATGACATATAATTATTTATGGATGGTTCTTGTAACAATTGCACAACCTCTGCTGTCATTGTTTCCAAATGTTTAGTCTTAGGAGGCGTGCGTATAAATGCAATTAATGGATCATATGTTATGAGCAGTCTATGAANTTTAAAACTAGTTATGATTTTGTAATGTCATATCATAATAAGGGAATAAAATTACCCTTAGCCGTTTTTTTCTGAGCGGTAGGCGTTTACATACAACAGTCATAAAACATATAGGCCATCGTTAGCCATAGTCAGGTACCTCCTGCTAGGAAGGATGTGCACACCTCTTTGATGAGGCTCAGTTGTTCAAAAATGTTGGTCTGATCTCTATGATGTTTGATAATCAATGCGCTGCACAGTATAACATTTGCACAATCTAGGGGAACGTGATTCTCTGGCTGATCTGTAGTTAGGTTTGCGAGGTATTTTCACATTTTTAAGTAACATAAACAACTTTGCATAGTGATACTATTTATAACATGCACGTGCCAACACATAACATTTACACACACAAACAGAAAAACATTTCTTCAGTCAACTAATAAACAATAGAAACTGTACATACACATTTATGCTCATAGCTATATGTTACGCAGCAAATTATAGGCTCTTTAGGCTAGAATCTAACATGGTTCATAATGCACAATGTGCTACATGCAAAATATAAAAAACAAACACTAAAGCCACAGAATTGTTATATTAATATGCTTACATCTTCTTTTAAAACAAGGAACAGTCATATTGTTACTCATTCAGAATCAGTGCTGTCAGAACGATCTGATGACATATAATTATTTATGGATGGTTCTTGTAACAATTGCACAACCTCTGCTGTCATCGTTTCCAAATGTTTAGTCTTAGGAGGCGTGCGTATAAATGCAATTAATGGATCATATGTTATGAGCAGTCTATGAANGTTTCCAAATGTTTAGTCTTAGGAGGCGTGCGTATAAATGCAATTAATGGATCATATGTTATGAGCAGTCTATGAATTAAATCCATGTTTGTTTCAACTCTAGATGTTTTTCTTGTAAACAATTCATAATATTTCCTACTATCTTTATTGCGTGCTTCCTGTGCTTCTGCTGAAAGCTGACTTATCTGCAAAATACTAGCGGTTATGATGTGTCTACCTTGGAATAATACTTTATGGACACTTATGGGCATAGTGTACCAAGAATAGTCTCTCAAATACAGTTCTAAAGTACACCAAGTGTATTCAGCTAATTTGTCAAGATCTACAGAGAAACCACTATTCAGAGATTCTTATATCACACAAAATTTCTTTATTAGTTCAACATTAACTCCAGTTATTTCTGCAGATATTTCAGCATTCCTAAAAATCTTTGGTACAATATTGTTATTATTTGTTTTTCCAGTCATTTTTTTCGGCATATCTACCAACAAACCAAGAGTACTGCAGAACCGTTCGTCCATAAGTTTCTTATTTTTTGCTACCTTTGTTTTATTTTCGGCACCTCCAACTTGTGATGACTTAATATCTAGTCGGTATGAAATATGAAGTATGCATTGACAGAAACGTATTCAGGAATAAAGGGGCAACAGTCCAAAAGTTAAAAAAAATTGTGTTTATTATTTCCTTTTGTGACAGAATACTTAGGCTATTCATCTCATAGGGTTTAGCCCCACACAAATAACATGTTTGGGTTGGTGCACAGGATGATACAGAATTGCAAACTTGACCATCGATCATACAAAAAATCATTTTGGGTCTAACTAGATGTTCCCAGTCATCTACGGCAACTATGGTAGGAGTGAGACTAGCAATCTGTTCTTCAACTCTGTTTACTTCATTATTGATAACATCTACAGATTCCTTTGCAAAAACAAACTTAATAGGACGACAATATCGTGTTGATGAAGATGCAGGGTTTTGCCAAATTACGGATTTGAGGTCGTTAGTAACATCATAGATTTGTATAGGTACTAAAGAAATACTGAACAATCTTTCATCTGTAGACTTCTCATCCAAAAATGTCNAACATCATAGATTTGTATAGGTACTAAAGAAATACTGAACAATCTTTCATCTGTAGACTTCTCATCCAAAAATGTATGTCGATACCTACTGTGTTCTGCACCATCACAGCCCCACTTACAAACAATACTTAGGTTATCATCATCTGGTAAGGTTCGTAGGACATCTTCTTGAGCTTTACAAAGCTTTGTTACAGTATGTTCAACAAGGGCTTGCACTAGTATTTCAGACATGTTTCTGTGACTTTTACATTGGCAGGATAACATAATAGCTTTGCGTATTTGACTTTATTGTACGATGGATAAATATTACAGTTTGATTGTTGTGCCTGATCACGCACAAATTTGTACACTGATTCGTCGAAAGATTGGCACCAGCCATTATAGCCAAAGCTTGATCCGCTGATAACTTTGCCGAACCTGCAAAGGATGCAGTTCGGGCTTTTGTGAACTTGTTAACCCCTTGTCCGAGATGCATTAGAAAGCTTGTGGACGATCGCAGCAGAGTCACATTTTTCCACCTTTTGTAGTTTGATTGTGGTGANCGAGATGCATTAGAAAGCTTGTGGACGATCGCAGCAGAGTCACATTTTTCCACCTTTTGTAGTTTGATTGTGGTGACCGTTGCCAGTTCCTCATAACTGGTTGACTCCACAAGAAATTTTATTTTTCGTGTTTGAGCTTTTGAAGTACAATCTTGAAAAGCCTTCTGTGGCCTACCAGCTCGGATTAGACCTGATGCAGTACTTGAAGGACCAGGCATGGATTGAAGCACAATATCGGAAAAAGTTAATGCGTTTCTTAGCCATGACGAATTGTTCATTAAAAAGTGTTTGCTTTGTCTTTGTGCTTGCTTCCATTTATCCTGCAATTTGCTATGAATCATTCTTATAGTGCACTTTAAACAGTTTAATGGGTCTTTAGGCAACTCTAAAACACCCAATTCATCAATCACGTACACTAATCTCATGCCAAACCATGTTGTTGACGATTATTGTACCCCGATGTAAAAGATAGCAAGATGTTAAATTTCAGGAGCCATTCTGTAAAAAGAACGTTCTAGTGTTAACGTGCACTTTTGTGCAAGAATTTCCTGTTGGGTTCAGTAAGGTAAATGATAAGCTGTAATATTGTTCAAAGATCAAAGCGGAATAATTTACTTTAACCTTAGTTCTTTGTAAAAAAAAANAAATGATAAGCTGTAATATTGTTCAAAGATCAAAGCGGAATAATTTACTTTAACCTTAGTTCTTTGTAAAAAAAAAAAAGGTGCAATAAAGAGTTACAAGTGGAAATCTTACCTTAAAACCCTGTGGACAATAGTACTACACACCACAAGTTATATATTGTCACTCTGAACGACACTTCTCAACGGAACTCCGAGGCACATTGCGCGTCTATCACTGCTGTTGTTCGGCCAGCACAGATAGCTTCAGTTGGGTGCCGNCCCGATGTAAAAGATAGCAAGATGTTAAATTTCAGGAGCCATTCTGTAAAAAGAACGTTCTAGTGTTAACGTGCACTTTTGTGCAAGAATTTCCTGTTGGGTTCAGTAAGGTAAATGATAAGCTGTAATATTGTTCAAAGATCAAAGCGGAATAATTTACTTTAACCTTAGTTCTTTGTAAAAAAAAAGGTGCAATAAAGAGTTACAAGTGGAAATCTTTCCTTAAAACCCTGTGGACAATAGTACTACACACCACAAGTTATATATTGTCACTCTGAACGACACTTCTCAACGGAACTCCGAGGCACATTGCGCGTCTATCACTGCTGTTGTTCGGCCAGCACAGATAGCTTCAGTTGGGTGCTGATTTACTGCCATTACACACAATGATCAATGAAGCAGCTTACTATTTTGTTTAAAGGGAATATTACACCATTGTATTTTCATGTTTTTTCCGCTATATTATGAATGTCAAAATTTGAATAAAGTTCCCTCAGATTGCGAAAATGTCACACTGTGCGCTGGCTTGATCCAAAAGATTGGTATTACAATCTGTGTGCATGCTGCTAAACTCATCAAAAATACCTGTTGGCTAGGCTTTGGCGAGGCCTACGCTCAACAGATACACTTTCACAATGTGAGAGTTCAGCATAGCTGAGCAAAACCTGTCCAATTATCACAACACAGCCCCAAATTCCAGAGTTATTCATTTGGGCCACTAGCTATCAACAACCTGACTTGACAGGAGCTCCCACATTGCAAAATGCAAGTATTTTATTGTGCTATTCCAAGTAGTGTACTATGTTCAATTAAATTTTTTAAGTATTATTATGTGTTAGAAAGGAAATTTTCAATTTTTAATGTTTAAAGTAACATTTGTTGTATACTGTTTAATTTTTTAAAAAAATATCAAACCTCTAGTTTCTTGGCATTTTTAATATTGTTATGAGGCTATCTATTATTTTCCCTATTAAAAACGTATTCATAATAATTTTTAATTTAAAATTTTAAAATTTACATTCCACACTTACATAAATTATTTTTTAGTGAATATTTACTATCCATTTTTTGTGTATAATTATTACTTATAAATGTATAACTTCAATGTTGTTGTGGTTTTATAATTTAAGTTTAAATTTTGGGTTTAAGGGGAACCTTCCTCCATCATGTTGTTTTTTTTCTTACTTGTTTACGTTTATGAAAATAAAATTCTGGAAGCACCCCTATATCGTCTAGTTATTGGCCTTACACAGCAGTACAGGCATAACGACCAAACTATGAACTCTTAATTATGTCACATTAATTACGCCAAAATTTGACAAAATAAATATTGTGACGTAAATATGAGTTTTTAGATCAGTTGTGATGTCTGTACTACTGTGTAAGGTCTAGTTCGGTATAGAGGTACTTTTGGAATTTTCTTTTTTTGAAAAAAAAAAAAATCAAATATAGCAGGGGAAGGTTCCCCTTAAACTTAAGGTTTTAAGGTTTAAAATATGTTGTCCAAATGTTGCATATTAATAACTTTTAATGTTAAAATTTTTTGGATTAAAGTTTTATGTTTTAAAACTATACAGTTTTTCTAGAAAATCAGTAGATAAATGAGGGTGCTGGCACAGTCAGGAAGTTACATTAGATTTTTAAAAATTATTATTTTTTGTCAAAATAAAAAAAAGTTATAGAATTTTTAAAAACATTAACTGTAGAACTATATGTGTTGTACAACCATTGATTAATAATTTTATATTTTTCTGTTATTTATATTTAGATTAATTGTTTTTCATTCTTAAGTTTCAAGTCTTATTTCTTTCACACTTTTTTGTACAAACTGTGATAGCTTAACTTTAAATTTGTTGTATAGAACACAACAGAAAGGTGTACCAAATTTAGTTGTATCTTTAGTTTAAAAATTTTCATTATATTCCACAATTNAATGATAAGCTGTAATATTGTTCAAAGATCAAAGCGGAATAATTTACTTTAACCTTAGTTCTTTGTAAAAAAAAAGGTGCAATAAAGAGTTACAAGTGGAAATCTTTCCTTAAAACCCTGTGGACAATAGTACTACACACCACAAGTTATATATTGTCACTCTGAACGACACTTCTCAACGGAACTCCGAGGCACATTGCGCGTCTATCACTGCTGTTGTTCGGCCAGCACAGATAGCTTCAGTTGGGTGCTGATTTACTGCCATTACACACAATGATCAATGAAGCAGCTTACTATTTTGTTTAAAGGGAATATTACACCATTGTATNGATTTACTGCCATTACACACAATGATCAATGAAGCAGCTTACTATTTTGTTTAAAGGGAATATTACACCATTGTATTTTCATGTTTTTTCCGCTATATTATGAATGTCAAAATTTGAATAAAGTTCCCTCAGATTGCGAAAATGTCACACTGTGCGCTGGCTTGATCCAAAAGATTGGTATTACAATCTGTGTGCATGCTGCTAAACTCATCAAAAATACCTGTTGGCTAGGNCTGGCTTGATCCAAAAGATTGGTATTACAATCTGTGTGCATGCTGCTAAACTCATCAAAAATACCTGTTGGCTAGACTTTGGCGAGGCCTACGCTCAACAGATACACTTTCACAATGTGAGAGTTCAGCATAGCTGAGCAAAACCTGTCCAATTATCACAACACAGCCCCAAATTCCAGAGTTATTCATTTGGGCCACTAGCTATCAACAACCTGACTTGACAGGAGCTCCCACATTGCAAAATGCAAGTATTTTATTGTGCTATTCCAAGTAGTGTACTATGTTCAATTAAATTTTTTAAGTATTATTATGTGTTAGAAAGGAAATTTTCAATTTTTAATGTTTAAAGTAACATTTGTTGTATACTGTTTAATTTTTTAAAAAAATATCAAACCTCTAGTTTCTTGGCATTTTTAATATTGTTATGAGGCTATCTATTATTTTCCCTACTAAAAACGTATTCATAATAATTTTTAATTTAAAATTTTTAAAAAGTAAAATTTTTAAATTTACATTCCACACTTACATAAATTATTTTTTAGTGAATATTTACTATCCATTTTTTGTGTATAATTATTACTTATAAATGTATAACTTCAATTTTGTTGTGGTTTTATAATTTAAGTTTAAATTTTGGGTTTAAGGGGAACCTTCCTCCATCATATTGTTTTTTTTCTTACTTGTTTACGTTCATGAAAATAAAATTCTGAAAGCACCCCTATATCGTCTAGTTATTGGCCTTACACAGCAGTACAGGCATAACGACCAAACTATGAACTCTTAATTATGTCACATTAATTATGCCAAAATTTGACAAAATAAATATTGTGACGTAAATATGAGTTTTTAGATCAGTTGTGATGTCTGTACTACTGTGTAAGGTCTAGTTCGGTATAGACGTACTTTTGGAATTTTCTTTTTTTGAAAAAAAAAAAAATCAAATATAGCAGGGGAAGGTTCCCCTTAAACTTAAGGTTTTAAGGTTTAAAATATGTTGTCCAAATGTTGCATATTAATAACTTTTAATGTTAAAATTTTTTGGATTAAAGTTTTATGTTTTAAAACTATACAGTTTTTCTAGAAAATCAGTAGATAAATGAGGGTGCTGGCACAGTCAGGAAGTTACATTAGATTTTTAAAAATTATTATTTTTTGTCAAAATAAAAAAAGTTATAGAATTTTTAAAAACATTAACTGTAGAACTATATGAGTTGTACAAGCATTGATTAATAATTTTATATTTTTCTGTCATTTATATTTAGATTAATTGTTTTTCATTCTTAAGTTTCAAGTCTTATTTCTTTCCCACTTTTTTGTACAAACTGTGATAGCTTAACTTTAAATTTGTAGTATAGAACACAACAGAAAGGTGTACCAAATTTAGTTGTATCTTTAGTTTAAAAATTTTCATTATATTCCACAATTNGTATAGAACACAACAGAAAGGTGTACCAAATTTAGTTGTATCTTTAGTTTAAAAATTTTCATTATATTCCACAATTCTTTATAATTTCAAAATTTGATTGTACCTTAATCACCAGTCGCCTGCCAACTATTTTCCATAATTTTTTTAATTTATTTTTAAAAACTTATGTTATTTTTTTTTTAATTTTGCAGTTTATAAATATTTTTAATGTTTGTTTATTATTATGTACTTTTTAAATTATGTTTTCCATGTTATAGTATTTATGCTTCCATACCTAACTAATTTTTACAAAACTTATGTAGAATCTATTACAGATATTAAAAAGTACCTGCTAACAAAAGTTTGCATGGGTGAAAGATCATGGTTGAAATTAAATGAAGATGGTTCATCTTATAATGTTTTTTCCATAAATTTATAAAGTTTAATTCTGTTACCTTACTCCAGTAAAAATTTGTTATGGTTCATAAGCACATTACTTGTACATAAGTATTAATGTGAATGAATAAGAAAGACCACAGGTTTCAGAGTGCCATAGTTTTTTTATTTAATAAAAAAATTGGTTGTTAACTACAAAGTATGGTATGCTTCATAAAATGTTCAACAACTTCAAGTTTTTCACAAGGCTTTCAATTAAAAAACCATAAGCCATAATTAAAGGAACTCTTGTAAGGCCATTATATCATCTTTATTCTGTTGTCAACTTATTGCATTAATCCTAAAAAGTAATTATAGTTGGAAGGACAGGGTCTCACGTTTTCACATTTGTGTGTA
The DNA here is from genome assembly GCA_002778355.1 of Clitarchus hookeri. Lineage (NCBI taxonomy): Eukaryota > Metazoa > Arthropoda > Insecta > Phasmatodea > Phasmatidae > Clitarchus > Clitarchus hookeri. The sequence continues at coordinate 2,188,549 of NQII01000009.1, forward strand.
TGCTTTAGTATAATTTATTATAGCAGTCCTTTTATCTTTATTGCATGTTCCTGTGTTTGTATGTATGTGTTATGTATGTTTTATAGATTTAGTGGTCAATTTGACTGTGTTTTGTTCTCCTGAATATTGTATTGTTATATATTTACTGGGTGTTCAGAAATTGTGGGGCATAATTTTANGACTGTGTTTTGTTCTCCTAAATATTGTATTGTTATATATTTACTGGGTGTTCAGAAATTGTGGGGCATAATTTTAAGGGGTAGTAGGCCACACCGACACAAACATTTTGACGTTTTGATTTAATAGAACGTGTGTCCAGAAGTGCCCCCTGCCCCCTTTTTTTACAATGCTACAGGCATCAAAAGATGTGCGCTCAATTTTAATTGGGCGTGCCGTGCCTACAGGCATCAAAANTAGGGGTAGTAGGCCACACCGACACAAACATTTTGACGTTTTGATTCAATAGAACGTGTGTCCAGAAGTGCCCCCTGCCCCCTTTTTTTTACAATGCTACAGGCATCAAAAGATGTGCGCTCAATTTTAATTGGGCGTGCCGTGCCTACAGGCATCAAAAGATGCACGTTCCATTTGAATTCTGCATGCTGCCTAGGCTACTCATGTGTAGGCTGAGTGGAGTACACAGGTGCGGGGCGGAGCCGAGCTGGCCTTCTCCCAGACATGACTGTTTCATTGTGATTCACGGGAACACCTCGCCTAGTTGTTGAAGTGCACTGAGGAATGCTTAACTGTAAAAATTTTTGTAGCCTACCTTGACATTGAACAAACACACAATATTTTTGACGGAGTGCGTAACAACATGTTTGGCCACGTTAATGCCTGCTTGTAAGTTGTAGGAAGTCACTTTGAACAGCTCCTGTAAGGCGAGCCATGCTTCACATATCTTTGCTTATTCACTGCGATCAGCTGTTTTTTATCTTGCATGAGGATTGGGGACTGTCGTCTTCTGTCCGCCTGAAGGTCAGCGCTTTTCCAGCTAACATATGATTGGCCCAAGCAGTGCGTCAAAATCATACAGTGCACACATTGTTTGACGCCCGTAGCTTGGGAAAGGAGGGAGGGGGTGTTTAATTCTGGACACATGTTTCTTATATCAATATTTTTGTCCCTTTGTTCCCTACCACCCCTTAAAATTACGCGCAACAATTTCCGAACATCCAGTATATAATATACATATATATCTCCATCAATTCATACCCAGTTGCTAAAAGCTGTTACTATCCTTATGAAGCCAAAATAAATCCTTTAGTTAACGATAATATCAATAATCATAGCAGTAATAAGTTTGTAATTTTTTCTAACAACTTATAAATTGTTTGTATGTTGTAAACTAATTCAGTTGGTCAATTATGTAAAGGCTTCTTTTAAGAAGAGAATTAACTGTATATTTATTTTGTTTCATAGCATTTAGTGTGGATCTTGGGATTGAAACCTTCCACTGGAGGGAGTCTGAAAATTGGCCGCAGTCCAACTGATACAAATGCTGTTATTACCACAGCTGTAATGGCTGACTTGCCAGTTTTGTCAGCAATGCTCAGTCGACTGTTCGAGTCGAGTCAATATCTTGATGATGTGGCTTTACATCATCTAATAGATGCCCTGTGCAAATTGTCTCATGAAGCAATGGAATTGGCTTATTCTAACAGGGTAAGCTCATAAAATTCTCATAAAACTTTAAAAACTAAACATTTTTTTATTTGTAATTGTGATGGCACACTTATAGTTGAGTTAGTTGCAATTTAACATAATAACTAGTTGAAGGATAATATTTGTAGAAGTGATCAAGGTGATTCCAAAGCTACAACATTATAGCATAAGTGCCATTCACAAAAAGTTTTAATTCATATATTTTTTTAATGCAGCATTGTAATTAATACCACATTTTTGAAAAATAGTGTATGTTAAGAATATTACTGAGATTATACATTACTTATTTTTTATGGTTTATAACATTTCTCTATGGGATAGCAGTGAATTCTGTGCAAGGGTTGAATTACCAGTGGTATTTTCATAGATCATTGAAGTGTAACATTTTTTAGACTGTTTATGTCACAAAAACATTTAAAAACATGTTTTCTTATAGAAGGGGAAATAACAATTAAGAAAAAGCTGAAAGCTTCATTTTATTTTGAATTGAAATTTGTACTAAGTTTCTTTCCTTCTGTTTTCCTTACCCTGGCGGTTCCTGATGAGTCTTGGACAGCTTTTCCAGTCATCCCATTGTTGTATGGTAGTGCAATATCCAATAATTAAATGCTAATTTAGCATATGCTAGTATAAGTTAACAAGTCTGAACCACAACCACCATTTGCAGTATGCTATTCTCACATTTCAGCTAGTTCAAGCTCTATGGATGGATCTGCCAGTATCATCTCATGCTGCTGTAGCCAGTGGTATTGCCAGTATGCCTTGTCACCATGTCTCTTTGCCAGTTTCTTTTGAGCTCCCATCCTAGCTTCCTTTGTCCTTCGTATCCCTTTTTTTGTGCCCCCAACTACAACTATATTGTGCATACATCTCTACCATCATTTGTTAGTACTTCTTCACTGCCTTTACTGCATATGCTTTAACTTGTAGACCACCTACTCTCTCTTTAAGGACCTCTTACCTGTCCCCTTTTTTTTGGACTAACCATTCACATATTATAAATATGGGCATATCTGCATATGGTAGGGTACTCCTCCAGCAGCCAGGTGCCTACTTTGAATATGAATTTACCCAGTTTCCAGTGGACATTATCCATACTATGTGTTTTGGTGGGAAAGGAACTGGACTTTTGCTTCTGTGATGTACACTGCTGGACATGGAAAACGCTACGCACTCTTTCACTACTGAAATTTTATTAAACTGTCACAGGCTGATAGATAATAGTATAAATGAGTAGCGATAAATCTTTCATGCATAGAGGGCACATTGTTTAGCATATGCAATTCACACTTTCAATATAGGGAAGAGCCTTCTCTCACAGCTATACTGGCAGTAGTGCGGTGAGGCATTCCATCATACATATGATAGATAGTATCCTGAGGCAGATACCACCATGCTTCCTGCAACTGTACATGTAGATTAGCCAGTGTTTGGGCAGGTGGTTGACGGTGGTGCAAATGTCACCCATCACATCCCATACATGTTCAATAAGGGACAAATCTAGAGATCAGGCAGGCCAAGGAATGGTGTCCACATCTTGCACAGCTTGTTGGATAATGCAAGCTGTATGTCAATGAGCATTTTCATGCTGCATTATAGCATTGGGTATGCTGCACATAAATGGCAAAAAATAATGGCAGAGAATCTCATTGACATATTGCTGTGATGTATTTGTGCTGTCGACAACCATGAAATTTAACTGATGGCACGTCATACCATAACATCTAATGATTGGGACATATGATGTTCACAAATCAGTGCAGAATCATTGCATTTCCCACTGTGGTGCCAAGCCCTGCTGTGAACACCATCTGCATTAATACTGAAGCAGGAGTCATCAAAGAACACAATACATCACCATTTCTCTGTCCGATGTCGATGTTCCTGGCACCATTGACAGCGCGCAATATGATGCCAAAGGATCAAGTGCAAATGGTGCAGTGGACACCACGCCTGTAGGCCAGCCTCATTCAAACAGCAAATAATGGTTATTGTTGAGACTGGCAAATGCAGTGCAGACCCCACAGATTGCACAATATCTCTGGATGTGATGCCACATTCTCCTACTGCACGTTGGTGGATACAACAATCTTCTTTATCAGTAGTTAATCTGGCAGGACCAATACCTGCTCAACGTGACATACTACCTNTTATCAGTAGTTAATCTGGCAGGACCAATACCTGCTCAACGTGACATACTACCTGCATGTATCCACATCTGCACACAAATTATTTCACAGTGGTGACTGCACAGCCAAGATGAATGGCTATATGACAAGCCGACCATCCGACTTTGTGCAGTCCGACCATAATACCCCATTCAAGAGTCTGGGTGGTTATATTTTTTGCGACCACAGTGCAATGGCATACTGATCTACCTNGACCATAATACCCCATTCAAGAGTCTGGGTGGTTATATTTTTTGCGACCACAGTGCAATGGCATACTGATCTACCTCTTAACACACAGACTTCTGCTGTTTCAGCCTGTGTAGAGGCACCTGTTAAGTAGTGGTTACTGGCCACAAGTGCACCTATATCACATGAAGTTGTGACGTCAGTTTAACCATTTGCGTTGTACAGTTGGTACTGTAAGTGGTCTTGATTTTATTGCAAATGGTTGACACTTTATGGTTGCTAGATTTCCATGTTCAGCTGTGTATTTGCCAATAGTAACAAGTTTATTTAGTAACATTTTTTAGTGTATTCACTAGTTTAATTGTGTCTTGCATGGGAACCTTCTTATTTCTAATCTAACATTTACAGGTTTTTGCATCTTCCAATTTTAATAGATAAATACATTACATTGTCAATAATCTGTGGACATCTCTAGTAATGTACTAACTAAAAGACTGATATGGTGTGAGAATGATGTCTGTCTGGCTTTGTCCGCTTTCACAGTCTCCACCCTTCAATGAAAACTTTCCACTGATTTTGATATATGTATATCTCCAGAAGTTTTGTACTATTCCTCCTTCAAAATAACAAACAACTCTGTTGTTTTTCGTGGGCTGTTTGATCTGGCTTTCAACCAGAATTCAAACGTATCCATAAGCTGTTTGGCGGGGTTGGCGGAAATTTGTGCGGGCCATTAATGTCCATCCGCTTCTACGTCCTCAGACCTATAATTATAGTCTTTGCATTGTGTGTAGGTGCACTTTCATGCTGAAAATTAAGTGGACAAGTTTGGTAATGATTGTTTAAAATCACTTCATAGTCCAAGGAATTTATAGATCTGGTTTCTTTACGAGAGACAGTACATGCACTGTTCCGGTCAATATCGCAGAAGCAATGTGATAAGCCATTTGTAAAAGTCTGGCAACTGTATTGAATCTACTGGATTTTATTCAAGCCTATTATATGGTTAATTATGATGTTCTCATTTAAAAATGTAAAATACTTCTAAGTTTTTCAAGTAGTGTATTACAGTGAATGCATTCAATTCTCTAAGGTCATCATCAGTGTGTTATTATAAATGACAATAAGTCTTCCTGGCAATTGTTGAATTTGGGTGTTCCTCAATATAGCGTAATTGAGCCACTGCTTTTTTCCTGATTTATTAACAATGTATCAGTAGTATTTAAATATGAACATTTAAATGTCCATGATCTCCGGTTGTATTTATCTGCGTTTCCCAAACTCACAATCTCTTTAATTAGGGACATTTACTATTAACTGGAATTGGTATATTTTTGGTGTATTATATATAAGTTAAAAGCAAACTTGTGATATGAAATAAATTATATTATTTGGCTCTCATTGAATTTTAAATGACTGCAGTAAAATAACTGTACCTGATATTTTGTCAGCTGATATGAACATTCCTTCTTCAAAAGAGGTGAAAACACTATGTGTAATTTTCAAAGGGACACACTTGTGTTTGAGTCACATACAAACCTGCTACTTGTAGATGGTCTTATGTGCTGCTACATACCTTGTATAGACTCGGAAAATTTCCTTCCACTTCTTATCAAGTTCAACTTGTTAGTCATTGATAGTTTTTATGTTTGATTATTTTGGTGTGGTTTACAGAGAAGATATCATACGAAATTGGGAGCTAAACTGCAATCCATACAGAATTCTAGTATCTGATTTTTGTTTAACCTGAAACCACGTGATCACCTGTCACATTATTTGAAAAACTCAAATGTTTCCATCTAGACCAGCGATGTCTTCTTCACAGCCTGGTATTAGCCTACAAAATACAGTCTTCATATATTACATCACCAAAATAAACTTACATCCTTGCAAATTCTTTCAATGTCTTTATTGCAAGAGAATGGAATAATTTACTTGCAAGTAAAGAACTTGACATCACCAAATACTTTTAAGCACAATGATACCACATTAAGGGTTGTTCACAGTAAAGTTAGCACTTTTAAAATAAACCTTTGAAAATAATCACTATCTGTAACAACATATATGCTACAGTATACATTGGCATGCAGCTTTCCAGTTAAGTTAGCGGTTAATTAAAAAAACTAGTCCTAAAACTCTGCATTATATTGCGAGTGTAATGTTTAAATTTATGGCTGCTGAAGTTAGTGATTTCTCGTTTCATACACATTAAAAAAAAAATATATATATATATATTTACTAACAGCTGCTAGGTTCCATGTGGATGGTGCATGAACAAAGTGATCTGACCCATGGCAAAGTTAAACTTACATATGTTGGAAGGATACAAAATAAGAAGAAAAATGGCTCGTAAGCAGGGCTTTTAAAAATGCTCAGTTTACCGTGAACAGCCTATAGAACACAGATGATTCCACTAATGAACTATACACTTTATTTAGGCTGTATAGTCTATATTTTTTTCTCTGTTACATACTACATCAAATGTGGTAATTGTGCTCATTAATTTTTGCATTCAATTTATTCAGTGTTAAAGTGCTTTACTTTATTTTTTCAGAGTTTGTAAAAAATGTTCCATTAATTAGGGTTAAATTTTTCTGTTGGTACATTGTGATATCAGTGGTAGTTAAATTCCTATAAGTTTTTTACTTTGTTTCCTGGTAATATAATACAGTTTCTCGTGCCATTGTACATTTATTATGCCTGAATTTCATCTGTCCCCATGTTTCTCACTACAAATTTTTGCTAATCATATATTAATATTTAGTATTCAGTCAATTAACCTGTATAAGGGGAACTACTTTTGGGATTTAGTTAGTTCAAGTTGTTATAATTTTTATGCTTATGCCGGTTTAATACTGTTTTTAAGTAGGTTGAGTGGAAGAGAAGGCATCTTAAACCTAACTTCACCAATGTTATAAAAGGTATAAATAAATGAGTGATGGGATGGTTCCACAATATTCTGGTTCTTGTACTGGCTGACACTAAACTTGCACATTCACTGCTCATACTTCTTTGAGAACAAGTGAGCAACCAACCTATTTATTTTGTCTCTATATTTCTGCCAAAACTGAGTCTTTCACCTTTACTAAAAAATTTTCCTAACACTGGGGGTAAACAAAGTTTTTTCACAATGATGTGTTTGTGTTGTGTGTTAACATGTTTTTTTAGGTTAGAAGTGCTTTTTGACGTGCCTTGCAAGATTCGTGCACCACAGAGATTGCAAATTGCATATTTGTCAACCTTGAAATTATTCCACACCTTTGACATGTTTAAAGTTTATCACGGTTCCCAACTAAATTTATTCTTCCATGCTGAGAGAAAAATTAAAACACGTGCTTCTGATGGCGCTAAACAGTTAGGCAGTAGCTCAAAGCCTAGTGCAGTGTTGCCAAGATGAAAATTTATAATGTTCCCTTCTACAATGAATTCTCATTTAAGTTCCAGCCTCGGACCTGCCAAATTTATTGTAGGATGTACGTTATTGTTGATATAGAGAAGTCTTTGCAATATTGAAACACTTTTCTATGTCACATTAACATTATTCGCTTGTAAAAAAGGATGTTTCGTAGCAAGAAAACATTGAATTGTTGTGTTTAAATACCATCAGATTAGCCAATACACATTCAGCAAGTTGTAAGGAAAAAATATTCTTTTGTGTAGTGAGTGAGAAATAATGGCACTCTGTATGGTGCAGGTTTTCTAAATTAAATTACGAAACAGATTACCAAACCACAAAATCTGTTTTAAAAGTTTCAAATATCGTCAAATACCAAATTACGACCATATCTTGTATCATTTGTCGTATTGAATTCTCTGGCTGTACAGGCTACATTGAGGCCAACAGTGCACTTTTACTTTGTTTTCATTCCCACGTAGCACAAAACTACTCGTTGTGAAGTGTAACGACTCTGCCACAGACATGGGTACATTTCATGAGGATGCATTAATATTGGTTTTATTTTTTTGTTGAACCTAAACGGTTGTGCGGGTAGCACGTACCGCCATAAAGCTTTAGCCATGGCATTCACATTTTTGGCAGCATACAACAAGAAAAACCAGACAATTGATTAATATTGTGTTATTTATCACTAAAGGGCCGTTATAGTATATTACAATGGTACTGCTAACAATGATTTAGACCTCATGTAGCGCCGAAAATAAGAGTAAACAACGACTTTAATACAAATGTGAAACTACTAAGTAGACAAGGTAAGGTTTGACTGATACAGAGAACCGACGGTATAATCACATCGGTTACGGTTCCAGTTCAGTTCCTTCAAGAATCAGCGGTCCCATCACTAAAATAAATGCATAAAACCAGTGGCCCAAAACAATATCATGAAAAACAGAACCATACTATGATTTTTCATCATTTAAATTTCACAATNTCCGAGGAACCGAACGTCCCATCACTAAAATAAATCCATAAAACCAGTGGCCCAAAACAATATCATGAAAAACAGAACCATACTATGATTTTTCATCATTTAAATTTCACAANCATAAAACCAGTGGCCCAAAACAATATCATGAAAAACAGAACCATACTATGATTTTTCATCATTTAAATTTCACAATAGAAACAATATAGTCCTGAAAGTTCATCAGTAATATACCACACTTACATTTGTCTATCAAACTGCTATAATGTGTAGTATGATTCATACTCCACTAGATGCTCTTCTATAGTTTTACAATTTCTATGTTCTTCCATAGTTATATGATTTTATGAATTGTATAAATTATTGTATATATTTCAGACTTTTCAGGTTTTATTCTTTTTGTTAAAACTAATTCGTATAACACAATGATTCAGTAAAATCTGGCGGTTATATTGTTGTTTGAGTTGCACAATACTTGTAACATGTTACGTAAAAATAAAGACATTGTTTAGAATGGTAGCTGCACTGTATTCAATATCTTGCTGTTTTTCATTATCCGTTTTATTGGGCATGTCCATGTGTGTTTGTTATAGGATGTTGGACGTTTGTTCACAATTTTTACATTATATTAGAGGTATTTTTAATATTAGTTAGTCATACTTTTGAAGATGTGTTGTTTCTGTTACAATCTTGGTATACTCTAGTTTTTATTATTCATTTCAAATAAGATTGTAGGAAGCAAAGCAAAAAAATAAAGCATACAAGCAAATGCACTTTACAGGTTTCCATTGGACAGTTCATACTCAAAAAGGGAAGAATTATGCAAAATGTGCAGTGTGTAAGTGTGATTTAAACATTTTGCATTGCAGAAGAGGTTATTTCCAAGTTTATGTAACTTCAGTTTAACATAAAAGCAATGAAGCATCTCAAGTCCAAGCCAAGTCTACCCAGATAAAATTTTTTTTCAATTTGCAAAGTGACTATTTAAGTTCAATTAGGGCATAATGATATGTTACTGCATAAATTACCAGTTTCAGTAGCAGATTTTTCATAAATTGTTTACAAAATTTTAAGAGGCTAAATGTTATGCTTGTGGACTTATGAAAAAATTGACATTATAAACAAAATGGCAAAGCAACATGAAACAAGTGTTGTGAGTGTGTTGAGGATAGTTCCTTTTTCTGTGGCGACAGATAGAAGTAATGACTATTGAAAATTATACCCAATAGTTGTTACTTATTATGGTGCAGAACATTTGGCGGTGAACAGCATCTTGCTTTCGGTTACATAATTGTAGGGTGCTGCCACAGGTAAAAAGATAGGGGAAGTAATCATAGCTACACTAACGGAACATAAAATACCATTAAAAATTGTCTTGCATTAGGCTCCGACAATGCAGCAATTATGACAAGATCAAAAAATGGGGTTGCAGCTGTTTTGAAACAGCACCAGGAAAATTTAATAGTATTAGGTTTGTGTGTCATTTTTTTCATTTGGCCACAGATAAAGTGTCAGAGTGACTTCTGATTAATGTGGATGAGTTTCTAATAGACATTTATTATCTAAACAAATGCAGCAAAAAGGGAAATATAGACTAATAAAAAAGTTTCAAAAACTTTGTGACACGGATGTTAGAAAGGTGCTAAACAGATGTTTACCTGTTGGCTTTCACTGGGTGTAAGTATGTTGCAGTGTTGTAGTGGTTAGACTACTCTCCTGTGACCAAGGCAAACCAGGTTCGATTCCTGGTGGGGTTGCCCCTGCATTTTTAAATGTGGGAATCATGCTGGACAATGCTGCTAGTCGGCAGGTTTTCTCGGGGATGTACCATTTCCCCGCCCTTGTATTCTAGTGCTGCTCCATACTCACATCGCTTTACCGTCATCAGCTCTCAAGACCTCAATGTTAACAGCCACCCAAAATCTCGTCAATCACACATTAAAAAAAAAAAAAAAAAAATGGAAAATTGGTGAAAACCTTTTTACAGGAAGTAATGCATAGTTACATCATTGAAACCTTCTGACAGAGTGCAGTTATACAGTTGTGTAAGAAAATTTTTTGATCTGTTCTGTATATATATGTTCTGGAAATTTGATTTAAGATAATTAAATTTTGTTACATGCAGTGGTGGNTTTTTGATCTGTTCTGTATATATATGTTCTGGAAATTTGATTTAAGATAATTAAATTTTGTTACATGCAGTGGTGGCATATTTGAAAAATATTTAAATTACTTCTTTTTTACACAAAATGTAAATTCTTTGCTGACAAATTCCTGCATATTTTATTGATTAAAGAAGAAACATCTGAAGAGGCATTAGGTATACTCCAAGATCAGTTTTGTCCTGTGCAGATGGAAACAGATTTTCCAATTAATTTGTCAGATAGGATGGATGTTGATTGCTATAAGATTAGTAAAATTTAAGGGCTTTATGGATGCCTGAAATATAAACTAGCTTTTGTCATGCTGTCAGCCCTTGTAATACCATATAATAATGCTGAGTGTTAAAGAGTGTCCAGTGGTGTCAAAGAAACACAACCATGTTCAGGACATTTACGTCTGATGGTGTTTTAAATTATATATTTTTGTCAAAATCTGCAGCATGTTTATCCTTACAGAAGTACTAGCATGCCCATGAGGAAGACAATGAAGCCTAATACTTTCATATTGTAAAAAAAAATGTGAGTTAGAATTTTATTCATAAATTGTTTTAATTTAATCTTTCTAGGTTGACAGCTATAAAATAATGCATTTTAGAAGTTTTTTCTATTAAGTAGGTACTTGCTAGCATATTCTGAAAATTTTCAGAGACCTACTTTCATAGAATGTTTTTTTAATTCAATTAAATGAAAACATACAGTAAATATCACTGTAATTTTGGTTTTTGAACATAAATATATATACGTCAAAGTTTGATCAATCGTGTTCAGTAAGACATTACCAACATAGAGTATAATAATAATAATAATAAAGTGGACTCTTTATTACATTATAAATTTACAGTGTACTTTAAGTCTCTCTCTTATATACATGAATGTTAGNTAATAAAGTGGACTCTTTATTACATTATAAATTTACAGTGTACTTTAAGTCTCTCTCTTATATACATGAATGTTAGTGATCATGACATTTTGATGTAATTTGTATGGGATAGAGAGAAATAAAATGTATAGTACTTGTTCTAGACAATATCACATTCATGTTCGAAGGAGGATACAACAATAAAAATAATTTTTTTTCTATCAGAGCACTGTATTATCAATTTTTAGTTTTCCATGGTAATGAATGGGGTGTTATGGGTATCATATACATATAAGAAAATCATACTTCTTTGCTAACATTATGTTTTCCTATTAGGAACTTTCTATGTTCTTATATGGCAGTGTAAAAATTGATGATGAAAACCAGCGGCTACACACATTATCACACAAAGCATTCAACTGTCTCTTTGTACGATTCTGTTTTGCCAAGTTTTTGTCCATCCATTAATAGTGCCATTAAATACACAGTAATTATACAGTTGCTGAAGGAAAAATTAACTAGGGTAATGGTGGGGAGAAAGGGTGCTTTAAATCACAAGTGCAGTTCACAAGGGCACATTTATAATACTGTCATTAATACACAAACACAAATGCTACAAAAAATATTGTGGTTTGGTCTACAAAGCAAAACTGTTTATGGAAATGAAATATGGCCTAGTTAAGCCACCAATATGTTGATCTGCCCCTGGAAAATCGAGATTCAACTGTAATCCAAAGTTCAGATATTTTAACTGTTATTTTTCATTATGCATGGTATTAGCATATTTCTACACTAGTGTGTTTTTGTACTGAGTTTATCATAAGTAAATTTTTGTTTAATAAGTTTATTGGTACAGCTGAAAGTAGACTACTGCTTCAGTGTCTTATAAGCAGACTGAAAATATTGCATGTTTTGTATAGGAGCCATCACTGTTTGCAGTGGCTAAACTGTTAGAAACTGGTTTGGTGAATTTGCCGAGAGTAGAAGTTCTGTGGCGGCCACTAACCAACCACCTGCTAGAGGTCTGTCAGCACCCTCACATTCGCATGAGACAGTGGGGAGTAGAGGCTGTCACATATCTGGTGAAAGCTGCTCTGCAACACAAGTATGAGCCACCATTACGAGACAACCAGGTATGATTTATTTCTCATTGTCTTGCAAGTTTGCCACTGTGAAAGGAGATTGGTTGAAATTTTTCTACTGGCAATAATTTTGCTCATAAATAAATTTATTTTATACTAATTAAGTATTAACATTGGCACTATTTGATAATATATAGCAGGCTTTTATAAATGTTATTCACCCTCAGAGCAGAACATCTCTCAGTACCACCTTAGTAGGAACATCTGCCTGTGAGGCAGGGACCATTGTTTTTATGCTTGAGTCCCTTTGTTCTTGTCTTGAAATGTAATCCAAAATGAGATTGGTTACAAAATAATAATCAATAATAGACTTATTCTACATTATCACAACACATAAATCTTAGATTCATGTTATATAATAAATGTTGCAATTCTTTTTTATTTTTAAGAAACCTCACAATCCACCAGTCACAAATGTGTGTGTAGCTTTCCAAGTTTTAAACACGTAATATAGTTCCTAAAATCATTAAAATGTTTTATGTCCTTTTCACTAATAACTGAAAAAATTGGAATGACAAGAGAAGTTCCAGAAAATCTCACAGTGTCTTCTTCACACCACAANTTTCACTAATAACTGAAAAAATTGGAATGACAAGAGAAGTTCCAGAAAATCTCACAGTGTCTTCTTCACACCACAGATCTAAGCAATTAATATGTAGTTTAACTGAATGTACTAAAAAACGTAAGGTTTTAACCACACGTTATAGTAAAAAAAATTTTAATCGCCTGAGCAAATACTTTCAAATTCACATTACAATTTGGAAACACAGGAATTGCAAATTTTTTTCAAACATTCTAAATAATTAGTTGTCTGATATGTGCATTTATGCATTGTCATTCTATTCTTCTGGTAAGAACAGTACCGACAGTTTTTTCTTTTTTCTGAGCAGTCACTCTTTGTTACTTCCGTTGAAGGTCCCGCCGGAAATGTTCTGCCTGTTCTCAAGGTCTTGAGATTATTACTTTCTTCGCCTACTGTCTCCAAAATCAATTGTATCAAACTGTCTGGTAGGTTTGTTACAGACAATGGTTGTCGCAGGTGATACTGAATCAAAGAAAGCCCAAGGGATTGCATGAAATCCAAACTATTTGTCTTTTTGACATTTTTGTAATGGCCAAACAAAATATAGCCATTTTTGTAGCTTACAGATATCAAATGATAAAAAAATGGCAGGGGGCCATCATCATGTTTTTCTTTATGCAGAGTAATGCTGACATTCATGTCCATGGTGTCTACTCCTGATTTTGTAGCATTATATAAAGACATTATTTCCAATTTATCATTCTCTGCATCAGCGTGAATGTTATGCATTGATGACAACAGCACAACTGATTTAGACCACTTGGGTACATATGAGACAAGTGTGCACTCTTTTGTAAAGCCATAAATACTCAATCCTATTGGCCTTTTCTTATTTGGCAAAAACTCCTGTGGTATTTATGGCTTGTTACTTTTAGTGTTCCAACAACAGTAAGTTTATTTTTCCACAAGACTTCAGCAACTTCAAGTGACATAAATCAGATGTTGCATGTAGCATTTCTGTTTGAACCATTCAGGGGCATTTAGTAAGTCGTACAGTGGTCTGAGTTGGCTTTTGGAGTTTTTTTCTTCATCACGGATTGTAGCACCATCACTACCTTTACCTAAATAGATACATGCATTCAAAGGTAAGAGTCACGGGCATCAGTGAGGCACAGAATTTTTATTCCTTATTTTGGCACTTGTCAATAAATTTTTTTAATGAATTTGAAATAGCAGCTCCTGGGTCAATTTATTCTTTTAGGTGATGTGTAGTTAAGCAATCAAAGCAGAGAGATCTAATGAAAAAAATACACCTCTTTTCTGACATATCTGCCCTAAGAATAAGGATTTTAGACATTACCTTGTTGATTTGAAAATACAACAAAGAATTATTCTAATTTTGCATGAACAGAATTTATTTTGTAGTTTGTCCATGTCAAAATTTCATTTATGTCGTCTGAAAAAAGTCCTCAAATTTTTTCTGGTGTTGGATTTTCTAGAAAAGCAGTTGCACATTTTAGTTTTGACAGTCAAATTTTTACAATATTTTTCTTACTTCTATTGCCTACACACACAGGCTGCAAACTCCAAGAAAGACGGTTTCTTTTTCCTACATATGTTATGGGTTCACTTATTTCTGTTTCAGTTTTTTCTTCAGTCAAAGCACATGGCAGAAAATGAGCTATATTGCGTCCTATATTGTTGTGAAAGTCACTTTCATGATGTGTGGTCTCTTTGTCTTCTCTTTCACTCATCTCATTTTCCAAAATTTCTGAGAAACTGCTGCGACTAGAAATCTCGTGGTCTTCGTGATTCGGGACATATGAATCCTCAGAATAAGCATCATCTTCGGATTCCGATTCACTTGCAGCAATAGCGAAGACCAGGTTGAGAATATTCCTCGTTCGAGCAGAAATGTTGTTTGGTTTCCTTTTCATTTCCAAAGCCTACGATAGTAAGAAGGAAATTATAATATATAGTAAAGTAGAAAATTCTAAACCTAAAACAATGAACATATGTGAGTAAACATAGTACATTAAAAGGAATATCCATCTTATGGGCGGGTACATTATCTACACTACAAGAAATATCTGCTTGATGGGTGGGTCGTTTTACTTATACTATGAGGAACATCTGCCTGTCAGGTGACGTAGCCTTTGTTGAATTGCCGCTATTGGTGTGTGAAGCCACAGAATTGTAACATCAAACCTCTCTTGTTGGAGGTTAAGACCGCACTGAGACTTCTGAAGTGAGTCAACCTTCCATAAAAATCTTGCGCACTCTGGCGACAAATTCTGTATCAGTATCCGTCTCATAGTTTGATATTCCACTCTAAGGGTTAAACAATACTTACAGAAAATGTAATCTAAAATATTTCTTGTCTTTGTATTTTATATTATATAAATAATGTGCATAGTGTACATATTTAGCATTGTAGTTGTTCATTTCTTTTGCTGGTAGATGATTTTATATAGTGGGACAAGAGTATTTTAATATATATCAGAGGACACAGTTTGAAAACAAAGCCAGGGAATCACTATTGCACATATTTAAACCAGAAACCACCCCCTACCCCAAATTTCATGTTAGTTCTTGATGTTTTTTGTTTGTNCACTATTGCACATATTTAAACCAGAAACCACCCCCTACCCCAAATTTCATGTTAGTTCTTGATGTTTTTTGTTTGGTTTACGAGTTGAAATTAGTTAAATAAAACAGTTATGTTATAAGTTGAACCAAAAATTAATTGATGCATTATGATTTAGATTTTTATTTTAATATACAATGATTGAGTACNGATTTTTATTTTAATATACAATGATTGAGTACTTAGTATAAGTTGTTATACTGGCAAGTTTTGTGATAGTTATTGATTATACATAAAATTACCAGATGTTTATTAATTATTTGTTAGAATTTTAGTTTACAATACGAATGTACTTCACCCAGTTCCAAATTTGATAAAAAAATAAATTAAAGTTCTTTTTGTGCTCAACATTATTTCAACATACTCATGAAACAGGTCTCCTGCTCTACCGACAACAGGGTGGTGGGCTGACAAAATTTCTAATTTTGGAGAAAATTGAAGTGCATCTCAAGGAAAATTACCTGTGNGACAACAGGGTGGTGGGCTGACAAAATTTCTAATTTTGGAGAAAATTGAAGTGCATCTCAAGGAAAATTACCTGTGTGACAATAACTAAAGTACCACTGGTTCACAGCAACAATCCTTGATGCAGTTCCCATCTACTTTGTTGATTTGAGCAGTAGAAACCAATATATATAATGATTTTACAGTCTCACACATTGTTAAATTAAAACAGGAAATATTTTTACTTTTCTCTGTAACTGAGCTTGTTTTAATTTACTGGACTTGCTTTCATTTTGTCCCCTACATATGTCCTTCCGTGCCACTCCTCTGAACCAATCATGTCTGGAACATAAATTTTACTCTTTATTGTACAAGCTGATGCTGTGATGGGTCTCTCATTTTCCAGTGCACATGCAGTTACATTTAACTTCCCCCCCCCCCCCCCCCTTTTTTTTTATTCTAAAACAATATAAGACTTTTTTTCATCTAGGCTACATAGTTGCATTAAAGATTATATAACAGTGTGCATGAGTAAATCACATTAATTCACATTTTCATGTTGTATTCATGTGTAATGAAAATTATATTACGTCATACAGTGGCAGGAGCTTCAATTATTATGTGTATGTAAACTACTAGAACAAAATATTTTACAATAAAATTGATTTATTCATGAAGCTGCTTGTATTTTATGCAACACAACTTTGCAAGAAATAAGAGTTTGTGCCAGGTCAGAAAAAAACTGTAATTTTGAAATATGGATTATGTGCAAAAATCTGAAACTTGAAATTTTCTGAAGCTGTAGCAACCATAATACGGTTTTCTCAGCATTCTGTTGATGACATACTTAGTGTGAATTAGTTTAAACTTGAGTAAATGTAATTTCTTTATTTTATGTCTGTGTTTCAGAAGCTCCAAACTTTATTGTTGGGACCACTGTCGGAGCTCTCGTTGGTTCGTCATGGTGATGTGCGGCAGCGACAGCTTGAATGTGTCTTGCAGGTGTTGCATAGCTCAGGCGAGATACTATCTCATGGGTGGCCACTTGTTCTTGGTATCATTGGTGCTGTTTCTGATCATCATAGGTATGTAACTTAAATTGAAACATTAATATGCAGTGATTTGTGTACAAGAATTGCTAAGCCTATTAATACTGAGGCTGAACCTTATTAGTTTTGCCTTTCAGTTATGCTTGTTATATAACCAATTTTTCAAAAAAAAATTACGTTCTACAATCAAAGATATTTTTATAGTAGCAGCTGATGACCAGAAACAATGTTTTGAGACATCAAGCCTTGAAATTTTCGTTATTTTATATATTTTATTCTTGTTTTATTTCCAGTGTAACATTGTAAAAAAAGGGGTTACTTTAATAGTTTATTTCTAACAGTTTATATAGTAAAGGATAATATTGATTAATTTTCTAATAGAAATCTCTATTTCGAAAGAATGTATAATTTTTCAAAATAAAGACCATTTTTATATTCATTGGCAAACTATCCAATATGAAAATGTAACATTTCTATGTGATAACTCTTAAATACCCATTTTATGAAGGTAATAACATTAAAAATACTATTTATATAAAAATATTAATTTTTTTAATATACAGATTTGTATTACAAAATTAATAACTCTTATTGTTTATTACATAAACTGTTAGAAATAAACTATTAAATTACCCCTTTTTTACAATGTTTAACTGAAAATAAACCAAGAGTAAAATTTGTACAATAAAGAAAATTTCAAGGCTTCATTATGTCTCAAAATATTGTTTCTTGTCATCAGCTGCTACTATAGAAATATCCTGAACTATAGAATGTAAAATATGTTTGAAAGATTGGTTATAATAAAAGCATAACTGAAAGGCAAAAACACTTATTTGAACTAACAAATATTTTATCTTAGTCTTGCCTGTGGAATGTCTATTAAATGCTCTGCTACACTTTGAATGATACAGTTCTCATAAAAATATTTGTGTTTCACCCTGGATTTTCTACAGCATTTAAATTTATCATGTAAAATATATAAGCAAATAAATATAAACTAAAAGAAAAATATTGAAAGCATTACAAAAATTAATAAATATGTGTCTTGGTTAGAATCAGAAGACTTTGTCATCATCAGCTCCTTCCACATTTCGACCTTGACATTTCTGAACCTTATAACCAAACTTTTGTAGTCCAAATTAAATTATTGTCAGGTTTTAGGTTTATTGAATATAACAGTCTACTTTTCATAGGGCCAAACTATTGTATCTTCATTATAGTACATAAAACCAAAGATATATAGCACTATATAACATCAACTCCTCCCATGCTTAGAGCTAATCCATCCCGACTCCATTTATGATACATTGACATAATGAAATATAATGTCTGTATCTTGTAAGTCCAGGTAAGATGGTTTAGATATGAAGTTTGATATGACTTCGCAATGAAAAAGGAACAGAGCTGTTGATATTGATTGTGTCTTACTGTGTGAACATGCTGTATTCAGATTTATATTGGATGTTTTAATGCAATATGAGTGGAAGAGCAATAAAAATATTTGAGTTAGCTTGTGCAAAGGTAAATACAATAATTGGGGATAGGTCGGTTCGGTTCTTCGGTTCCAATTTATACCGGTTCTTGAGGTTTGACTCAGAACCGGTTTTAGGTTAACAACAATTACTCGGTTCTTGGTTCTACACAGCAATGGCAAAACTGTGTTGTTACAAAAATAACTACGGTATTTACTCATGTATAGCGCGCACTTTTTTCCCCAACATAAAGGAAAAAATTTCTGGGGTACGTGCTATACCCGGAAAAACAATTAAGGAGTGGTAGTCGTAAACTGTTCGGTGATGTTTGGAGGGAAGTGTATGGGAACAGTCTGTCATCTCATCTCTCAGCCTTCCCCCGTTTGCAACACTGCTAGCCGATCGATACATTCCTCCAAGCCTTCTTTGTATGGGGATGGCTGCGGGCCAAGAGGAAGAAAAGACTTTTTTTTTAGAGGCGTCACATTCCAGCACTGCAAAAAAAAAACAGTGCATCACTGCATAAAAGATGCAAAAAAAAGGGCCGCCCAGTCACCATAGAGGAAGCAAAAAAAGATAAGGAATCCGGCCGCCCACCACAGCTGTTGACGTTCTTTTAACGAACCTTTGTAGGTTACCTTTATCATACAGCACGCCACAGTGTTTTTGTTTTAGGGCCACGAGTTATTTAATTAAAGTATTATACAAACATATCACAATCACCACATATTAATGTAAATAAATAAAAAAAAATTACATATTTACTAACTTTAAATAAATTTAATACAACAAGTTTATCTGTAGACATTAAAACTTATCTTCACACTTTGTTACTGTTCAAGTCTTCCATAGGTTAAATAAAACATTTAATGTTTTACCTGCATTGGTTTAATAAAGTTGCAAGCAAAAGGCAAGTATTCAAAATAGAACCGAATACTGGAACCAATATTTAAATTGTAGAATTGGCACCGGAACCGGAATCAACATTTTTTGTTATTCGACCCTTTCCTAACAATAACGTCTCATTCAGTCTTTGCATCAACAAAATGTGTTAATCTGTGCATTACCTTAAAATTTATGTCCAAAGGCAATACTTTTTTGTTGTAATAATTTTGCTATATAAAGTTGAATGTTTCAATAAGTAAATTATAATTTCTGAATGGTAAGCTTGCAATTATATTTTTTTAAAAATTCAAGCTTAAGATTGGCTAAATATCAGATGTCTTAAAAGAATGTTAGTTAATTATTACTTATGATACTGAAATGTATCTTGAAGAAGTGTTGGTTTATTTAACATTACTATACTACGGTTAATAAAATTACCATGTTTTTTAAAGTTTATTATTTATGTACCTATTCTAATATAATGAAAACTACACAAAAAATTAAATTTTTTAGGGGAATGGTAGTTTAATTCATAGAAAAATTAAAAGGAAAAGAAAGTATGTGAATACTCTGGAGATTTTTATTTTCAATGATTTAGCACAATTAGTGAGGGTGGCAAGAATATTTGTAATTTTAGAATAGAACTAGAAAACTATGAACTGTGGATCATTGGTTGCACCTGGCAGTGCTCCATTCATGAACTGAAAGAAAACTTGTGTGGGCGAAGAAGTCACCATCTATAAATTTTCATTTGACCGAGATTTTGAAGATGTTGACACTCAAAGGAATTGGTGTCGACAAATGATTAGGACTAATTTCATACCAGTTGTTATTGTTAACAAGAGGCCCATAGAAGGCGAATTACAGTGATCTTCGGAAACTCCTTCAGTAGGTAACACAAGTGTATAAGGCATATTTCCAAAGACTGCCATTCACAGAAAATGCTGAAGAGCATTCAAAGTGAGTATTATTTTAAGTGTAACAGAGTATTTAATACACATTCCACAGGCAAGACTGAGATAAAATATTGGTTAGTTCAATTCAGTGTTTTTAGTGAATAAGATGTATCCATTTCAGCCTGTCACTTTCCAAGGAATTTTTCTAATAAGTAATGTGTTCTGGTAAAAGCATTCTTATTACATGCCTGTTGTGTATCTACAATTACGTACGTAATTATGGGCTCATGATTTCCTTAAATTCTAAATATATAAAAAAAAGTTTGTAAGTTCCTTCTAACCAACTACATTTGCATTGGAAAGCACTACGAATAGCAAAGCTCTAGTCCATAACCATCAATAGATTTCAATAAATTTTTATTGTTATTAAATACATTACTAACAGATATGACTTGTATGCATTAAATAATTTAATGTTTAAATGTATGATATTTTTGTTAGCTACCACAGTGAGCTTCTCTACATTCAGAAAAGAAAGTGAAACAAGAACTTGTATGTAACGTTTCAGTAGAATTATAAGGCCGAAATTCTATTCTCCTTTTTTGTTGATTCGTTCTTATTTTCCAACAAAAAATTACTAAATCTCTCAATTTCTCACAACAAATAAACACATATATCATTAGGTTTACATCATCGATGATTAATATTTAAAACATCTTGCAGCAATTGTAAATATATTTACTCAAACATATTATTAATTATTTTATCAATTTCTTCTTCATCAGTCACATGCGTCTGTTCTCGGCGGTGGTGACTAAATTTCTAACAGGAAAAAACTTTTTGCGTAACTTCTGTTGTTACGTGCATTGTGATTGGCTGTTATCTGACCACGCCATACTACTCATCCAATTATCAATGGCAAGACGAGAGCCAATCAGGACATTTTTCTTAAATTTCACGGGATTTACAAATTTCAGTACTTACTATCCTCTAAGAACCAAATGAACAATAACAATAGCAATAATTGACATCCTCTAAGGACAAAATTAATAACAACAACAACAATTGCCATAACCTCTAGATTACCTCTGCATCAATTAACTCATCACAACCAAAATTACATTGCACTTCTCTTGAATCACATACTAAATCTTAATTTGAAAATGATCTTAATTAATTGTTACCATAACCAAATAATCCAAATTTTAATAATAATATAATATTAATATCTGAAAAACCGCAAAGTTACAAATTTACCGTAATAACTAATGAGTCTACTTTCCTCTTCGTGGATCCAAACAGATTTAATGAATTTCTTAAAAGCAAAGTTTGTAAGTTGGCCTTGATGTCTTATGGACACAGATATCAACTAGAGATAAAACCACAAAAAATATGCCGTACTATTGGCACAATTACATATCCACACTTGCCTTAACAAGGACTCTAAACCAGAACCCCTTACACTGTAAGGTGACATTCAACCAACTACATTACAAACATAGGATTAGAATTACAAGCACTGACTTCAATTGTAATCACTCTTAACATTTTGGAAGACAGGATCTACTAACCTGAAATATTTAGAGGCCAGTCATTTTTAAATCAAGTATGTTGATCACTTAAATCATATAAGTTTATATAACCCTCTGTAGCACTTCTTCTATGTAAAATTTTGTGAGGATCGGTTTATTCATTCCCGAGATATAGCATATAAGTGCCATTTTCTTGTGTGGTGCTATCTTTATAAATGGCAGACAAATAACATCAGTGTTCATCATAGCTACTACTAGCATATAACATTTTTGTGAAACTATTTGGAACATAACTGCATGCTTACCTAAAATATTTACACGGCTGTTATATTGATAATATGCGACTACCCCCTTAAGTCACAAATTTAGTCTAACTACAAAAATATAACTTGTTGTCTGAAATTTATTGGGATCGGTTGATTGTTTCGTGAGCTATTAAATAAAAGTTTTATTTTTTTAATGTTGTGCTATTTTACACAATGGTGGAAGGTAAAGGCTTTCTATAGACACACATGAATGTTGTAATAAAACACCTATTTTATCATATGGTTGAGAATCCATTGTTGTATATTTTAATAATTTAGCAAAATTATTGTAATAAATATATTTTATTCAACATAATATGCATGGCAATTGGTAACTTTAAGTTAATTTTAAAATATTGAAAGAAAAAAAATGGTTAACCAAGATTTTAACCCAATAACCATCAATTTGTAGATGAACAGATGATCAGTAATGTTAACAGGACACATGTGAAATGTGAATATATATATATATATATATATATATATATATAGGATGTTCTTAAAACATATACATATTATGAAGTATTTTTGTTGACATTAACTTTTTTTTTGCAGAAACAACTAAATTTTACTCTTTTCCTAATCTTTTAAAAATAAATACATAATGTAAAAATGGTATAGTATTGAATAAAGACCATTCTTAAGCGGTAGTAATTTAGAAGAAAAAATTATATGGGGGGAAATTAAGCTAATTCACACAGTGTATTATGTTGATACCTTAAATTTTATTCCAACTTAATGTACTAATTAACAGAAGCGGCCAAGATATGGCAACCCCATTAGGATTTCTCACAGAAATGTGTAAAATGTCAGTTTTTTGTCTCTAGTGTATAGTTAAAAAAAATTATTTTTTGTGAGA
The DNA here is from genome assembly GCA_002778355.1 of Clitarchus hookeri. NCBI lineage: Eukaryota > Metazoa > Arthropoda > Insecta > Phasmatodea > Phasmatidae > Clitarchus > Clitarchus hookeri. The sequence continues at coordinate 2,211,728 of NQII01000009.1, forward strand.
AGCAGTTTTCTGAACTTCTTCTAGGCTAAAAAACAAATTTAAGTCTTAAAGATAGTCCAATTATCCTTTGAGAATTATCACAGTATTTAATGAATAAACTTATAATTACATCATCATGTCAGAGAAAAAACAACCATAAACTAAACTGCCTTATTCTGTTTAAACATATCTACGATATTTAGCATCACACCAATTTTTTCTTCCTAGTACTTGGGGCAGCAGTGGTGTAGTGGTCAGACTATTCGCTTCCCACCTAGGCGAACCGGGTTCAATTCCCGGCAATATCGCTCCTGTGTTTTCGCACATGGGAATCATGCTAGATGATGCTGCTCGTCAGCAGATTTTTTCGTTGATCTCCTGTTTCCCCCACCCTTGTATTCCAATGCCGCTCCGTACTCACCTCACTCCATCCTCATCGGCTCTCAAGACCCAGATGTTAAGAGCTGCCCATATCTCCCCACTCACTTGCTCTCTTCCTAATACTGTTACATTGGTTTCATTTAAAACCATTTTCTAACTGACATTATCTCATTAAGGAGTGATGATATCCAGCTAAAGAAAAAAGAACCACTCAGTTAAGTTTCATTAAGGGACAGCTGCTCGATGTGCACCTTGACTAAACACTTATAATGGTCCTGCATCTTAAAGAATGTAAATTTTAGGGGAGAAAAGATAATAATTTTAATTAAAGTAACTAATTATTGTGCTACATGACTAATGCGCTGTCCCAACTGGAACAGCATAAAGTTGGGAGGGAGGGCCCTAGTGTGGTGCTGCTAAATAACATGGCCTCCATGTTGTTGCCTGCCGACCGCTGAACAACTTTTCGTTCGTGAGACCCTCTGTAGTAAAACCTAAATTCTCAAAGCAGACTACATATATTCCGGGTTTAATTGTCCAACCTTGTGCACACTTGGAAGAAACACTTATTTCCACTATCACAGCCCAACTCCACGACCTCTCAATCCGCAGAAAATCCGCTGTCCTGCCGCCAGACTGTGGAACCACCTCAATTTCTGGACTCGTGCACCAAACCTCTCCCAGTGCCCAACCACTGTCAAACCTGCAAGCAATGCGAAAGACTGGGTGCATGATTGTGAATTAATGGTTTTTGCCTTCGGAAATGGTGAGACCAAAAACTTGCAACCATGGAAGCTCTCCCAAAACTTACATAGTGCCAAATAGCACCTCCTGTTACAGCTGTCAAACACAGAGTTGAAGATTTCAAAATCGGCAGGAAAATTTTTGTCCACCAAAGGGAGCATGTGTATAATTCTTGACATAGTGATTATAACATGTTATTTTGTGAATACTGAACCCATACACATTATTTTGCATAAACCTGGCATAAATTCTTGTCGCCATCGCAAATAAAATACATGTATCAAAAAGCATGCAATTCCTCAATGTTCTTAAAACCTGTGACAATAATATCCTGTTTCATAGATGTTGAAGCTCTACACTTGTGCCATTTCTTGAAACAGGTATGAAGTCTTGCTGGGACATATTTACTTCCTTTTTTGTCACAAATGCAGTAATATTTGTTGCATGCCCCCGTAAACAATGACTTGCCAGAAAATTGACCAATTATGACTGCCTAAAAACAAATATAAAATGTATGTGGGTGTAATTCAAGTATAGTTCAGTAACAGCTGGTCACTAAACATTCTGATTCAGAAATACTTCAGTTGAATAAAAGACTGGTTTTGTTTTCACATTTATTCACATGTTCACTAATAAGGAAGGAATAGGTAAAACCATATTTTTAAGCATAGAAGTGCACACATGCATGCCATTTTAGTGCTATTATTAATTGTAGGTAGGGCCTAGAAATTTTCATGAACAGTGAAATACTGTGAAATATGGAGAAATCGTGTTTTTTCATGAAATTTGGTCATAATTCCTCTATTCACAAAACATCAACCAAATTGCTAATTTAATGTATCCAAAACCACAATGCTGAGCTTCTTTTACCATGAAAATTCTTACAAACGTATTACAATTTTTTGTTTCTTATACAGCATTATCTCTCATTTACATCACATACATGCTAATAATTTGCATGGCAATCATGTTGTTGACTCAACAAATGTAAACAATGTTTTACTTACTCTTAAATGAGAATTATTGAAAAATTGATTGTTTGCAATATCAAAAGATTATTGCTGTATGTACGGCAGAATCATACCTAACTTATATATTATTATTTTTAAACAGACAATTCTAACCAAAAATGTTGGATGCCAAATATAGTAACTGTTTTTTAAATTTATTTTCACACATCACAGAACATGCGTATTCTTGAAGGTTGTGATAAAATCTAACCTGCCATATTAGCAAAAACATTTGCTTTGAAATACTACAGAGATAAAAGGAGCAACTATTTTGAGTAATGGATAGTCTTGATAAAAATTTCTACGATCTTAGATAGAGTCAGAAATGTGTATGAACGGAATGCCATGTGTATAACTGCCATGACCTTGTNATGTTTATTTTATGCCAGATACAATTAAACACAAACTTTACTAGAACAAAACTTTAAATGCAAAAGAAAACATTTGCAAAAAATAATTCCTGGTTAAAATTTATTGCAGAATGTCATCAGGCAAAAACATTTGCTTTGAAATACTACAGAGATAAAAGGAGCAACTATTTTGAGTAATGGATAGTCTTGATAAAAATTTCTACGATCTTAGATAGAGTCAGAAATGTGTATGAACGGAATGCCATGTGTATAACTGCCATGACCTTGTTAGAGGTCAGACTCGGCGAAGCACTTGGCGGCTGTATACTGCTTTTGCAGGATAATTGTGTATTGTTAAGAACTAAGATCACATAATAATTTTAATATTAGGCCTAACAGTTCTAGTAATATATAATGCCAATTTCATATACATTTGGTCAGAACTGTACGTAATATCACCAGTCCTGATTCAAAGCAGAGTAGTGATTTTAGAGAATACAAATTCAAAAAAAAAAGTTTGACTGAGAATATTGGAAATACGGTAGTTTCAGTAAACAATGATTTTAATTATTACTACATTGTAGACACTTTTGATTTGTGAATGAAACTTTCGTTGATGTATTCTTGCTTCTTATCTGTACAGTAGACCCACAATTTTAGGAGTCTCAATTTTATGAGCAATTTTACAAAGTTGTTCTTGGGAATCATAAAATAAATCCCAAATATAAATTAAATCTTAAAAAATAAATANTGAGCAATTTTACAAAGTTGTTCTTGGGAATCATAAAATAAATCCCAAATATAAATTAAATCTTAAAAAATAAATTAAAAATTATACACACTTTGCAAAAATACAGAAGTCATTACCAAAATCAATGACTTCTAAGTTCATTAGACTATAGCAATAAAATACAGGTTGTTTCAAAAATATTCATCTGATTTCAAAATGCTATATCTTTTAAACTAAGGAACAGAGATCCATGCTATAAAGAGTGAAATACATGTCTGACAATAAAGTTTTGCTTACAATTATTACAAATGCTCAATATGCCCCCTGCAGATGTATGGCATACATCTACACAATAGTCAAACTCGTCCCACACATTAGAGAGCATGTCTGCTGCTGCTGTTATGCTGTTTCAAAGTTCGTCCAGGGGCCATGGTGTCTGAGCGTTTAGCCTGCTCGCCTCCAACCAAGGCAAACCAGGTTCAATCCCCGGCTGGGTCTCTCCTGGATTTTTGCATGTGGGAATCGTGCTGGACGATGCTGCTGGTTGGTGGGTTTTCTCAGGGATCTTTTTTTTTCCCCCACCCTTTCATTCTGGCGCTGCTCCATACTCATTGGCTCTCAAGACCTCGCTGTTAAGAGCTGCCCAAATCTCTTCACTCACTCAAAGTTCATCCATTGTTGTAGGAAGGGGCAGCACAAAACTGAATTCTTCACAAACCCACACAAGAAATATCACGGACAGGAGATCGGATGGTCTTGGTGGCCAGTGGTGTAATGACAGATCAACAGTTACTTGATGGCTGATCCATTGGTGTGGAAGCTCGTTGTTCAGGAATGTTTGAACTTGGAAGTGCCAGTGCAGTGGTGTTTTATCCTGCTAGAAAATGGAATCAGCAGAATCTGCCTGTAACTGTGGGAAAAGCCAGTTCTGCAACATTTGCTGGTATAAGATTTCCGTGACAGTGTTGTCAGTAAAAAAGAACTGAATAGTTAATTTTTGGCTTTCAATTTTGAATTTCAAATTTTAATAGCATTTGAAATTGACTCAACTGATTGCTGGTGACTTGCACATGCTATTTTATTGGATTACAACTTTATTTACAGTTTTGTATTTGTTATATGCTTTTGATTTATTGATAGTACATTCATGCTTTCTGGTTACAATTTTGAACTTTTGGTTTCATAACACAGTGGAAACAAGCAGAATACATTCACGCTTCATTATAAGTTTGAAGTTATCAACGAAGTAGAAAAGGGACAGTGATGAAAGCATATGTAGCATGGCAGCACAATAGCACAAGTAAGTACTAAGGATGCTGCAATAACCCAGCTAGGGTAGAGGCTTCTTGGCCAGCAGCAGATAAGCCATGAGTATGTTTACATATAGATTTCGCAGGACCCTTTCAAGGAATGGATTTTTTGATTAAAAGTACTTTTCAAAATGACCTATTGTGTGACATGTTAAGTTTCTGTGGTTTGTCAGACATTGTGGTATCAGATAAGGAAACAGTATTTCACTAACAGGAATTTTAGATGTTTCTGGATAAAAAATACCCCCCCTCTCCAAACCACCAATCAACAAATCATTGGCTTGACAAAGCAAACAGAGTAGATAGTGAAGAAAAACTTAACATCAATCAATTTCTGGGGAACATTTATAATGTGTATCATTGTACTCATTGTGAAAATGAACCCTATTATAAAAACTCCGAACACCATTGTGGTATGGTTGATGAATAGAAAGTTACTGACTTCCCATACTAAACTTCATCCATCATGACAATTTTGACAGGAGACAGAAGCAGGCTGTCTAATGATTGATGATAGTCAAAATAAAAGGGATGAGCAAGGCTACGAAATATGAATGACATGAGGACCAACTATGCCATCGAAGGGAGTGAGTTGCCAACACAACAGAGGAAATCAGTAATGTTGAGATGTTGGAAGGCTCTTGCAGAGTTCTCTTCAGTTTTCTGGTGGCTGACCTAAAATGTGGGATGTGCCATATGGGTAGTATAAATCAAAAACATTCTAAAAATAGAAAGTACATAATTATATTACAAAATACAAATTTTATGGCATATTTTTTTCCTTTAAGATTGAACTCTCATTTGCTCTAAGAGAATTAACAAATTAAATTGTAGGTTGGTATTTGTATTTTGAGTAAATTGCATCACACCAAATTGTTAAGGCTAAAGTTTCATAACCTCTTGTATTAAAGTTATTTAATTATAAACTGCTCAGTGTAATACCTGATGCTTCAGTGTTTGCCTTAATGGGATTGTTTACCACAAAATTATATGCATGTAGCTTTTGCATCAGTGTCATTTACTGGTCCTGGGAACAAATATCTGTGAATTGAAAAGTAATATTTGACGTTATGTTTTGCCTCGTGTGAAGTTCAAACTGCAGATAAATATAGATTTCAAGTCTAATGTATGTATTTTTCTTTAAGCAGCAGATAAAATAATTCTTAGGTTACACCATTTGAAGCTTAATTGTTTGCAGTATGATTTAAATATTATGTTGTGGAAAAAAATTGTTGGTTGCTAATTTGTTGTCATAAGCATGACAGAACTTGGGTATTATGTCTCAAGGTTATACAGAGATACTAAATATACTGGGACCTCCTGATTACATTGGGGTCTGAATCACATAATTACTGACTAGGTGCTCAGAAAATATTTAACAATGACATTAGTGATCACAGCCACTGACACTAAGGAGAACAGGAAATATTAGTAGAGACAAGCAACGTGATTATTTTGCTAATATTGTACATAGTTTCAGGAGAGATGTGTCTATAAGTGATGTGAGGATACAACAATTTTGTGAATTGAAAGGATGAACTTCATAGACTCTTATTCATTTTGCTTTGCACGTGTTGAACATTTGGTGTAGAGCAACATATTCAAATAAAATCTTGTTTCAAGATGATAAAAATACTTGTGCTGTAAGTCTCTGTTCTGAGACGTGAAAGTTGTTACATGAACCACATCTGGGTTATAAGGGGAAAAAAGCTAATATTTAATGAACTAGGTTTTGTCAGTTATAACTATGATGATAGAATGATATGATAATTGTATAAACATAATATAAATTATATAAACAGCATAATTATACTAGAGTAAACATACAATAATCTCTTGTCACATAATATTTGAGGTTATCATTTAAGAAAGCAGGTATGTGAACATGGTAACACTATTTATTTAGGATGTGCAAACAATATAAGAAAAAATTAATGTGTCTATACCAAACAGAAATGTTTGAAAGTATCAAAAAAATTTGAATTAACAATATCAGCCTATGTAATCAAAAATGCTTAAAGACAATGTTACATTTGCTAGTTACGAGTTTAAATTGGATGAATAAATTTGGAAATTCAATTTAAGCATGTTTAATACTAGAAATCCTAAAACTAATGGTATTACAGAGAAAGTCATAGAAATATTTAAGTAAGTATAATAAAATATGTAGTATAATAACTGGAATTTAGCATTTACATATGAAGACTAACCTTTCATTATTATTGCATAATGATATCGCTTCATCCCTGTCATTAATGGCTAGAAAATCTAAAACATAACTATCAGTTAAAACTAATCAGTTGAAACCCAGAGTATGTGAGGATAGGTAACAACCAGAAATTTTTAATAATGAATCAACAGTTTAAGACAAAGTATTTCAAAAAATGGTGATGTGATTATGTGGAATGATGGAACACGGAAAAATTAAAAAATAGTAGAATGCCATTAATAACCCAAAGTTGTATTTTGAAACCACTAGAAAAAAATTAAATTTGTGAATTTCTAGTTGTTTAAGGTCATTGCATGACATTGTAATAAAACGGCTGAGAAAATGATATACGGTTTTTATTCACGACTAACCTAGTACTGATATAAGAGATGATCAGAACATTACTTAAAATTGGTTCAAAAAGTAAACAATATTACAAGTCTGCAAGTGTGGATTTTACTAAAAGAGTATGCCAAAAAGTATAGTTTGTGATGATTGTGTTTGTTATAACTGCATCTGACCTTTCCATTAATCCTATAAGTGTTGGACATTTACAACCATTTTTGTCAACAAAATGTCAAGTTTTGTTATAAAAAAATAATTTTTTAAGCACTTAAAAAAATTATTTTTCATTTGTTTTTGAATAATAATAATTTTTTTATATGTATTTTTTTATTTAATTTATTTATTAAATATTTTTCATAGTTTTTATACAAAAGTAAGTGACAATATTACATGTTTTCTTGACTTGTGCAGCAACTAGATATCATCTTGGTACAGTATGAGATAATGACAGCATTTTTGCAACAGTACATTGGACACCACTTAACCCTTTTCAGCAAAACTAAGAATTTTTTACCTTTAAATGTTGTTTATCCTGTAAGCATTGCTGAGCATACTTATTTGCCTCATTTGTTATATTACTTACTAATTGATCTAATGCTCTGGGATGAGTGCATAATGGTTTTGAGGGGTGTTGACAAAGGGCAGGAATGATTTTAAGGTGAAGAAACCCGACTAAGGCGCCAGACACAGTCGACAGGCAGTGTCATGATGATTCTGTGATCTCAGGGCCAAGCGGTCATTCACCCCGACATACTCCATTGCCTCGGTGGTGATGATTGTTGAGTTGTCCCAAAGATTAAGGTGTGGTCAGGCTCTCTCGCACCTGAAGCTTACATACGTGCACCTTGTGGGCATATTCAGGCTTACCCACATGCCTAAAGCAGCTGGATAAGCATAATTTTGGCTAGATTGACTGAATGGGAATTAATACAGAACATTCTGGAAGGCAGGTTGTTGGAGGGGGAGTATTGCAAACCTAAACACAGAGGAGGCACTGCTCAGAAATAACACACGCAGTATTTTAACACACGTATATTTCACTTTGCACAAATTACATCACTCATGCATTCATGCGGAACAAGTTGCATCGGCCCTAGCCATTTTCTCCCACCAGGTGAGTTCAGGTGTAAAATATGTGTTTGTGTAAGGGTGTCTCCGGGTACTGAACAAAAAGGAAGGTTCCAATAAAGAAAATTAAGCTATGGCATGTTACTGATTGTTGCAAAAAATGTGATGGTACCTAGAGTATGTCGTGGCACATTCCAACTCCTGCGACTCTCAAATGCTCACTGAACTGGCAAGAGCACGTGTCGCATGCGTGGCAAGCTGCAACATGCTAAAACTACATTCTTGCGTAATAAAAGCCTAAACTGGGTAGCATACTTTAACAAACACTGAAAATTAACAAAAACACACATGCATAATTAACCCTTGCAATAAAAACAACAATGAAAATTATCTGTGGTGATGTGGTAAAATGAAATTACCTTGAAACTTACACACTTGCAAGAAAAATGGAAGAGGCAAATTTCGGTTGCTNACTATAAGTAAATTGTATGCACTAATAACAGTTTTTATTTACTGCACCAGAAACATCATGATCATAAAAATTATAGGTTTCCAGCAACACTGAATTTGGACAATATTTTGCAGATAATAAGAGACAATGCTGTTATCTTTCCGCATACAAAGAAATTATGAACAATAAAAATGTTAACGGTTTAAAATACCGTATAACTGCCTATATGTTCCATTAAGTGACTGTCCACTTCACATTGCAGTAATGTGCAGAAGTGGTACTTTTAGTAGTATGCACTGAAGTATTTCAATACAAGAACACAGCATGAAATAATTAAGGAAAATAAAATTTTATGCTGGTATTTTTTACTTTTCCAATGTCTGGGGTAAAATTTTTTGGATCAAAATAAAGCCCGAGATAACTCTGGCAAATGCTTGAAAAGGTTTAGAAATGTAACAAATTTTAAATATAAATTAAGTATAACTGCGTTGATAGATATTGACAGGTACCAGTGCTGTCAATATTTTAGTTTATCAGAGTATCTTTAGATATCTGATTATCGTTGATGAAATTTTACCTGCATTAAATTACTGAATTAGTAGAACTATGTTTTAAAGCTGTTTTGTACTCACATCTTAATCACTGTTTCTTTATTTTGTCAACTTTGTGTACAAAGCAGTCTTGTTTACATGGAGCACAAACAGTTCCTGTATATTGTCACAAATTTGTTATTTTATAACATTTTAAAAGTGTTTTATGCTAAGCTTATACAAAATTATCTATTTTGTAAATTTTATTGTCACATTGTTTTCAACCAGTGCTTTTTTTTTTCTTTTTTTTTATAGAGATTCATTTGAATATTAGTAAGTATGCACAATATTTTTTCAATTATAAAATGTTAAGTTTTGAAGCAAAGTAATTATTAAGATGACCTTTTCCATTTTAAAACAATTCTAATTGTGTGCAATATATTTTTAGTGGAACATATCAGACCACTTCTACCAAAATGAAGAGAAATTGTCACAGTCGTTATCTGGGGATGGAGCAGTATTTCCAGATTTCCCAGGGATGCCCAACATGCCTCCATTTGATAAACTTTGGATGTGCCTGTATGCTAGATTGGGTATGTTGCTGGTCATGTAAATTTACATTATTTAAAATAAAACTTTCAGTTTAATGGGTCATCTATTAATTTTTTAATGTTGCTTTGTTAAATTTTCTGAATCTTTTCTTTTTGGTATTTATTTATTGACAGTTGATGGTATTAGTCAGATTTGAAAGTTAATATTTTCTTCACTCATAATAGTATTTGAAGTAAAATTTTTTTCAGTTTTTCAATTCATAAAATGTAATATTTTGTTCCTAATTATGATGCATTTTTTATAAAAAGTGCATGATTGTTATATTTTACTTGGTCAAATATAAAGAGGCTGAAATGATTGTGCAAATTTGCTGAATAGTTAAAAATACTTGGAGAATATTGGTTAAAATGGCTACACATGTTGAAGATTTTAAAATTTAACTATTGATTTAAAACCAGTTAATTTTCTATTCTTTTGTTTTCAAGTCTAAGGGGCTGCAATGGTGTAGTGGTTAGACTACTCACTTCCCATCTAGGTGAACCTGGTTCGATACCTGGCAGGGTTGCTCCCGGATTTTCACATGTGGGAATCATACTGGACAATGCTGCTGGTCGGTAGGATTTCTTGGGGATCTCCTGTTTCCCCCACCATTTCATTCCCACGCTGCTCCATAGTCACCTCAATCACCCTCGTCCGCTCTCAAGACCTCACTGTTAAGAGCCACCCAAATCTACTATCACTCACTCACACTCTCGCTCATTCACACACACACACACACACTTTTTCACTCACTCTCACTCTCTCTTACACTCTCTCACTCTCGTACACTCTCGCTCTCTCTTACACTCTCTCTCTCATACTCACTTTCTCTCTCTCATACTCACTCTCTCTCATACTCTCTCTCTCTCATACTCTCTCTCTCTCATACTCTCTCTCTCTCTCTCTCATACTCACTCTCTCTCATACTCTCTCTCTCTCATACTCTCTCTCTCTCTCATACTCACTCTCTCTCTCTCATACTCACTCTCTCTCTCATACTCACTCTCTCTCATACTCACTCTCTCACACACTCTCATAATCTCTCTCTCTCTCACGTACTCTCTCACAATCTCTCTCTCTCTCTCTCTCTCTCTCACTCTGTCTCACACTCGTGCACACACACACACACACACACATTCACACTCACTTACACACACACTCTCACACTCTCACTCACTCTCTTTCACATTATTTCTCACACTCACTCATACACACTTGCTAACTCGGCTTTATTTTCGTCTGTGTGCCCATCAAGCTGACCTCTTCCCATAATTTGTGGCAACTCTGCACTATCAAATACAAAATCTTGTTCTACCACATTGTGTTTTGCCCTTCTGATGCCTTTCTCTGCTCTATTCCCCCCATCCTGTGCCCTGATGTAGACTCCTGCAAATCTGGGGTCCTCTCTTGCATATGGGGCTGAGATGAGAAACCACCCGTGTCATATGTAACACCCTTTCTGAGTGTTCACAACATAAGAATGTGGCTGTGGTTCAACTTTCCCTACCTGCCCAGAGGTTCTCAATTCTCTGATCCAAACTGCATCACTCTCATTTAAATCCTCTGATTTACTAACTCTTCGCCTCTAATTGTACTGAGCTGCCTGTTTGACACCTTTCAGATATTTCTGGTTTTGTACCATTGCCAGCTGTACTGTGTGTTTCAATTTAGCTTTTAAAAGAGGAAGTGTTGATCACAACCTTCAATTCATAAGTAACTCAGCTGATTCTAAACCCATTTTTCACTGGTGCACTCCTGTGGGATAAAAATTCTTCACAAACATCCTGATTCTTTTTGAGAAGATTTTTGGCTGTCTTAACAGCAGCCTCTACACATCCATTTTACTATGGGTATACTTCATTTCATATAAGTTGGCCAGATTCTGACAGTCAGTGAGTGGCATCTTGATATATTCCAAACAAACAACGTGCCATTTACAAAATCCTGTATCAACTGATGCACGAACGAACAAAAGTTAATGTTACGTTGGCTATTCTGAGTGCACTGCCGACACACATTAGACAAACTGAAAATACGCGATAACAAAGAGTTCCTACATTAATTAATACATTTTATTTTACTTGGTCATAAAACAGCGGTTTTTAGTGTTTAAAAATTTAAAAAAAAACTTTGTGCTAAAGTAGAAATGTATAGGTGTTGAAAATGAAATGCACATTAAAACGATTCGTATCCAAATGAAACGCAACTTTCAAAACCTTTTTTCACGTCTTATCTCCCCTCTCCTGCATGCTTTCTATACAAGCTTTATATTACTTCCAAAAGTATACAGAAATATTGCATAATATTGTTGAATTATTTCTGCTAATAATTTGACAAATATATATTTCAAATTTGTGTCGTTCCGAGCCAATAATAGAAGAACAGTCAACTTTGCAAAGGCGCGACCTATTGAGCAAAGTTAGCCGCTCAGACTTCGCTCCGGACATTTAGTGCGCGCCATCTTTCGGAAAGCGCCAGAAAAGAGAAGCGTTCACTGGCTTTATTTAATACATTTACGAACAGATACCAATAGTTTTATTTTTCACGAGCTCTGCATAATTTTTAAAGTAACCTGTATTTCATGTACAGCAATTTTAAGTACTAATCATTTATATTCGGCAGGTAATTGTTCATCTACGTAAATTATACGCCATATTGTTCTCCGAAAACCAATTCCCTTGTTTCCGAAAAAGTGGGACACGCGTGAATAGTTTTTAAGCAGTTCTAACATTATTTCACGTCACATATTTCCAACTTGAATATATTAGCCATAATGTCCAACGTGTAATAATAGCTACAACTACCGTTTCATAAATGCTATCTCAAATTCACTGTCTCGGACAAATTAAAAAATAATTAGCAAATATTAAATTTTTTGCAAGGTTTTATATTTTTACTTTTATAACCTACTAATTTTTTTAGACAGATGTGAGTCTAAAATATCTTAAAATTTGTTTAGCATTACATTTTTTTGTAGTAACTAAATTTTAAATTAATTATTTATATTTTTGCCCTTTAACGTAACAATTTACTGATTAATGATTTATGTACACATTACTTTTACTACAATTGCAGCTACGTATTTCTGAGTAGCAAGTTTGCCTAAAAGTCCCACGAACAGTACATTGAAAAGGGAATCTGCTGATAATGACAGCATGAAAATAAACAATATCGTTGCCATGTGGCTGATCAGCTGATGATGGAAGGATACGTAGTCAGATGTAAACAGTGGTGCTACTTTTGCAGACCTGTCAGAATCTGGCCAACTTTCATGGTACAAAGCATAGTAAGGAGCCAATGTAAAAACCTGAAAGTAATGGTCTCTGGAAAAGATTCTGAAGTTTTGCAATAAAACCTGGGAGCAGTTATCAGCTTGCAGAACTTCAGTGTGACGATTACTATTGTGTCTGTCATGCGAAGTCACAGGAATGATTTTAAAAATTTTAGAATAATAATTTTACTATGAGGTAACAATCCTTGCACTTGAAAAAGTCGAAAGCTATGACCTGCCATGGACGGGAAGGTTTGTGTGTCTACAAAAATGAATGCCTAGGATTCTGCCTTTCTTCGATGTGCTCAAGACAATTACAATTTAAATTTTCCAAACTGACATTTTACTATACCCAAATGACCTGTGTTGATACACTACAAACACTTGAACTGAAGGGGCCTGGAATAATTAATCTTATCCCTTTCAGGAGGAATCAGTGTTCTTCGTCATACGTTATTTCATATCTATACTGATAATAGGGCAAGATGTATTCTGGGCCCTTTTTCCTAGCCTGCCAACCTAATAAGTTAAATTATGCTAACTTTTGGTAAACTGGGTCTCCTGTCTGCTCTTTCTTAATATCTGATAAAAACTGGTCAGCGGCAGGAAAATGAAGAAAGCGTTATTCCCAAAAGCATCCACTTCTTGTTCGAACTTTTGTCCCTCCGTTCTTGCCAGAAGTGGGCTTCACTATAAACAGTCTGTTACTTCCAAGTACTTGCCTGGAGCATACTGCAGTATGTAATAGTACCTCATCAGCCTTATGCGAAACCTTTGCAAATAAGGTGTCAATTCATCTAAATGTTTAGTTTGGAGAATTTGAAGAAAAGTATTATGGCCCATTTAGAGGATAATATGCAAGCTCAAAATATATTGTTTAAACTTCTCTGCACACCAGGTGATGGTTAAAGATTTTTTTTAAAGTACCATTTCTCTGCCTCAGATATTGGACGAGAACCAAAGTCACAATTTCTCTATTGCCCTCCTCCTCTTGCATGATGCAACCTCCTAAACTGACAACAACACTGAGAATGATCTGCATTTCTGTAATAAAATGAGCTAAAGTCTGTGCTTGGGACAGAATTTGTTTTACTTGTGTAAATGCATCCTGTTTAGGTGGACCTCCAAATAAAGGCACATCTTTTTCAGAAGTGCAAATAATGGTTTCAGCAATGTTAAATTTTCTGGAATAAATCTGGATGAATAATTCACTAGACCTAAAAACTGTTGAACTTACTGCTCGTTGGCAGGTTCTGGAAAATTTTGGATAGCACACATTCTCTCTGTATGAACCAAAATACCTACAGTGTTCAAAACATGTCCCAGATATCTTAAAGAATTAACCCCAAAGACTCATTTATCGGTATTCATGGTAAGACTTGCTCATTCCATCCTCGACAAGACCTGTGTCTCAGAATTCTGTAATTTTCAGCAATTGTGTGCGCAAATATTAAAGTGTCATCCACATGGACTGTGGTGCCTGGATCACCTTCTATAATTTGAGCTATTCTGCTGGTAAAACGTCCTGGAACACAAGAAATACCAAATGGTAACTTCAGTAAAAAAGTCTCCCAAATGGATAAACATGTTTAGCAACTGACTATTTGTCTAACCTGATGTGGTAAAATCCCAAATTTGCATCAGTTGTCAAGAAGCACTTTGCCCCATTCAACTGAGCTAGGGTGAATTTCATGCTGCTGATTGGGAAATGTGGTCTTTGTACACACTCATTGAGCTCTGAATAATCCCTACATATTCAACACAGCTTCTGCTTTAGGCACCACTACGATTGGAGAAACCTGTTCTGTAGATCTAGTTATAGGTTCAATGATGTCATGTTGGACCAAAAATTAAACTCATGATGCTCCATTGTTGTAAATGATGATTATTATTTATTTAAGCACAGTTGTGAATAGGTTGACAAATTTCCTATATACATATATTATATTTGTATAGAATTGATTAACCAACCATGCTTAATGTGGAAAAATTACGTTAGTGTCTGGTAATCCTACTATTGCATTAAGTGTCCTTGAAACATCATATAAAAGTAATAATAAGCATTTGAATTACTTGAGATACAACAAAAATATACTGCGGGCGCTGTCAAACAAAATGTTAATCATATCTACTACCTTGCCAGACATTACAAAAGTCACTGAGTATTGGAACGAACAGTAAACAATACTGAAATGCACAATGTTCATTTAAATTACTGGTCAGGAAAATGGACCTAATAATATTTATGTAATAATCATCCAGAGCTACATATTATTAATTACTTTAAAAATGTAATAGNGGAAAATGGACCTAATAATATTTATGTAATAATCATCCAGAGCTACATATTATTAATTACTTTAAAAATGTAATAGCAATATCTGCATATTCAGCTTGAAATCTTTTCTGATTTATTAATAAAATTCTGTGATTGACAGAGTTTTTAAAATTTTAGTTTACTAATAGCATACCAAATAATATATCATGTGTCGCTGGAGTTCATNGTGATTGACAGAGTTTTTAAAATTTTAGTTTACTAATAGCATACCAAATAATATATCATGTGTCGCTGGAGTTCATCCCTAACAAACTTGCTCAATAAATTAAATTTTAAATACATTTGACATTATTGACTTTGAGAATTAATGAAAGTTTGTTTTGTCGAACACAGTTCTTCTGACATAAAAACGCAACTAAAGATATATTTTTTTTAATATTATGTGGTCCAGGCAATAAATGTAAAGTTTAGCTGAAACCATTGTGGCAAAAGTGATCTTCAGACTAGACCAGGTAATTGCAGATACTCATTAGCTCTAAATTAGCAAATGGAAGTAATGAAAACTGTAACGTTAAGCGAGGGTCGGTACACAGCCAAAAGTTAAACTTGAAAACTCAAAAACTGTAATCTTGAACTTGAACAGGAGCTTTCAAACCCTCTAAAACACTAAATCACTAAACACGAAAAAATAGTGAACTGTATATGATTATGAGACCAAACAAACATGGCAACATAGAGTACTGTAATGTTCTATTTTCACTGTGTGGAGAGTAGTGAAGAAACTGTGACGGTTTCAGCCAATACATGCAAATANGTACTGTAATGTTCTATTTTCACTGTGTGGAGAGTAGTGAAGAAACTGTGACGGTTTCAGCCAATACATGCAAATGGGACTTTGTCTTTGTTTCCTCGGGAAGATGTTCGTTTTTCAAGGAATAGAGACCCCTCCCCGTTAGTGTGGTATTAAAGGGTATCATAAAACTTACTTTGGGTTTTCACAGAAAAAGAAATAGTTATAAAACTTTGATATATTTTGCCTTTTTTTTTTAAATACAAAATGCCAATTCCAAATATGGGATTTACAAAATCTATTAAAACTCTTAAATAAAAACCATGACTTTAAATCCCCTACAAAAACATGAAATTTAATGTATATTATACTAATTAATTAAAAATATAAATTACATATCTTTTCATTATTATGCAAACCAACCCCCATTTAAAACAGAAGAACAGCAGTTACTTCCCTAATATAGTCCCTGGCCTGTCACCCCGAGCAGGAGAGAAACAAAGCCTTTTATACAATTTTGTCGTCGTCTTCTTGAACATTTCCCGATGTTCACAGAGCAGAAACACCCCCTGGTGGCGTCGTGGCTAGCCGGCGTCATGTCACGGAGACGCTCAGGGGTAGGGAAGGGAAAGCAGGCAAAGCTTTGAAACAGCACACTAGTGTGCCACGTCCTTTTTGCCGTTCAGCACTCGCGCAGGCACCAGCAGCAGCGAGATGGTCTGTCGAAGCGAGTCCCATCGCACCAAAGGTAAGCCATTGTCCACGACCCTTGCGTGGAAACAGCAATCCAAGGTGAGGTGAACGTAGGCGAATTCTCAATATGCATAGGCCATCACAAAACCGAAAGTAGATCTTGCATGGTAAATCCTGCAAATCAGTAATTCATTAACTCAACTATGTATTACAAAACTTGGCAAGAACTACTTGAGATGAAATGAAATTAAAAGTAAAAGCAAGGAAACTAAGTTCCTGCAAATGCCTCCCCGACAATGGGAGCACACTGCGAACATGTCATGACTGCCTGAGATTGTCACAAACAGTGCATGAAATGCTGTTACAATGATGATGGATATGTTTATTGGTATGCGATGCCGGGTATAGAATAAAACAAATTAGTTCACACCTCATGCCTAGAGTACGCTGGGGGTACAAAAACTGAACATGGTGGTAACACAAGTGTACTACAGCCTGACAAATGCTAAAAAACATGCACATTGTAATTATGCCAACAATGCATTCAAAGTACGCTGATAATAGACAGCATCCCTGTGGAATGCAAATACAACTCTACACATCTAGTGCAACAGTAGCTGCCTACAAGCTAAAACAGGCATCCAGGTACTACTGTGAAATTAAGTTAGCTCTGTACTATCATCCAGTACATGAAAGCCTAACTGAAATTAATTTTTTAATTGACAGATTACCCAAAAATCATTAGAT
>NQII01000010.1:0-43346 GCA_002778355.1 Clitarchus hookeri
AATGTGTATCGCTCTTGACATGCTGTAGTAATTTTTGAGGTTGGTCCTTGTGATCAGTCGTTCTTTCTCATGTTGCCATGCATTAAAGCTTTTACTAAACTTCTTGGTGTGATAGCAAAACTGGTATCACTTTAATGGGCTGTGGCTCTAAATGGTATTTTTTTATATATATTGTGACTCATTATGGCATCATGATCATGATGTACATGCGTGTATGCCATTCCTTTATTATTTGTTATGTGACTGATTTTTCATGTACAGGGCAGTTTCATATCTTTTACGCTCGGTTTCCCTGACACTTACGTTAGGCTGACAGTGTTTATTTATATTAACGCGTACATGTTTTAAAGTAACCTGCAACTTCGTATGTCTTGTTATTGGTGTAATTGTATACCTCTTTATTTTTCAATATATGGCTGGTTGTTTAGGGTTACCCAAGCTAATGGTGACTCGGGTTGCCGGCCCTTGTGTCGGACTTAAGGTGTTCGTTTATATTTCCATATATGGTTGTTACCATTACACACGTCTATGTANCGGACTTAAGGTGTTCGTTTATATTTCCATATATGGTTGTTACCATTACACACGTCTATGTACAATATGCATGCCGTGCATTTATTTAAATACCTTGCTTTTTCGCACACAGTGGTTGTATGTTACCGATGCTAACATTTATTTATGTATTTATTTTCATATTTATATGTACATCCTAGATGTCGGTGGACGAAGAGAGGCTAGCTGTCGCTGAGCGGTATCAGAGTTGGTAGACACCTGCAGTAGCAGACGGCAAGAGTGGTGGTGGGAGATTTTCTAGTGCGTGCAGGCCGATGCAAAGTGTGTGTATGCTATTTCATACTCTGCACTCCTACCTGCAATGGTAAATTTGCGATACAATTAAATGCATATCTGAATTAATGTTTTGTTACATGTGTGCATGGCTGTTACATGTTCCCGAACTTCTAAGTTTTAAGAATGCTGACTTACTATGCTTATAGCAGGGCTTAAGGCCTACTTTTCCTCATCTTCTTGATTGTGGAAGGACATGAAGTATGCGATGTGACTTTCGTGGTCCTAGCTTCGGTGAGTTGGAAATGATGGGCAACTATTCTTATAAGAAGGCTTAAAGTTTACTTGACCATACCATCCCTTTTCTTCAACAGATGTTATGTTAATGATATTAAATTAGTGCCTGAAGCTTCGGTGGGTGGGAAATGGGGCGGAACTATGCTTATAAGTGGGCTTAATGCGTGCTTGACCGTGCGGCCCAGTTCATCGTCGGGGGCGATGACTATGTTATGAATTTGGTGACTATACCTTAAACATTTCGGAAATTACAACCAACTATGTTTATAAGTAGGTTGATAGCATACTTGACCATGCAGCCAGTCCTGTTCGACATCGTGGGTGATGTCTATGTTATGAACTGGGTGACTTTATCTTAAACTGTTCGTATATACAGCCAACTATGATAATAAGGTGATTTAAAGCGTACTTGAGGCTGCGATCCTTTTCGTCGTCGGGGGTGATGCCTATGCTATGAAATTGGTGGTTCTATTTTAAACTGTTCGGCAATTACAGCCAACTACGTTCTTAAGTAAACGTAAGGCGTACTTGACGTGCGTGTGGTGCGACGTATGGTAGTTTCTTGCACACCTACCTGGCATACTGGAGAAGATCCAGGATAGAGAAGTGCGCACACTCGACAGTTAGGTAATTAGAGGCCAGCTATGCTTTTACATGGGCTCAAGGCATGTCTGATGTTAGCCCGGTGCGACATATGGTAGGATATGGCACACCTGTAGTCCTGGAGGGGATCCGAGATACAGAAGTGTTCGCGCTGGTCATTTCGAAAGTTACAGCCAAATATGCTTGAGCGTGGACTTGATGCATACTTGACGCGTGCACGGTGCGATGTATGGTAGGTTCTGGCGGGGATCCGAGATACAGAAGTCGACATTTCGGAAATTACAGCCAACTGAAGGAATGAGAAAAGTGGCTTGACGGTGCAATAAACTCGAACATTCTTCAGACAACATGGATTGTACTGGCATGGAACGACAGATTGTGACGAGGATAGGTGAGAGAGCGACCACGCTGCTGCTGGCAAAGCGGTGAAAGTGTTAATAGTTTTTTTTTTATCCTACTGCTAGTTGTTAGAGAACAATAGGAAATAAAATAAGTCCGCGCACGAGTGTCGATACACCCCATACCACGTTAATACATGTTGAAGGTACAGCAGTGCACTCGGATGCCCGGACAAGTCGAAAAGACAGACCTTCATGCTCTATTGGCTCTGTATGGATGCATGTAACTTTTATGTGTCGACACGACATGCCCAAACTTTTTAATGCATATATCAAATCACTTTTTTCTGAATGCTACAATAATGGTATTTCTTCGCACTATTAATAATATATGTATATATTTTACACACATAAGAAGTGTGTATCAGAGTGCTTACATGGTTCGTACAGTCTTTTATGCGATTATGGTGAGTTTATTGTGTTATTGTGTAGAGACTGTGTACGCCTATGCGAGTATTTATTATATTTCTTCTCATACCCGTGCAATGGATCCACAACCAGCAGACAGGTGAGTGGATGAACCTTCATATTGTGTATTGCGTGTATTTACTTTACTTCATCTCCATACATTTCCCATGCGATGGTGTTCGTGTTGTCTAGACGCCAGACTGGTGACTGAAGGGTGGTCGGATAGAAACCACACGCCTTCTGGATTTTTTCGAGTTCACAATCAACTAAAATAATTCAAAATGCTCCTGGCGGACACCGTTTTACTCACCTCGCGACTGTTGGCAGGCGCGGGAAATAATGATGGCTTAGCACATTCTGTTGGCAGATGCGGGCATTAAAAAATGCCGCTTACTGCAGATGACGACATTGATGACATACAAAATAGAGGATGCGAAAATCACGAGAGAGGGGAAAGGGAGTTAAGAAAGAAAAAAATAAGGAGACCAGGAGGGGAATATAAAAAAAAACCAAAGAGGTAGAGCGGACGAGAGAGAGAGAGAGATAGATGAAGGCGGAGCATGAGAAAAATTAACATCGGAATGACAGAGGGTTAGAAATTTAATCGAATTGCAAGAGCATGAAGATCTGAGGTGGAATGATAGAGCAGGAGAGAAAAAAGGGAAATTCCAAAGGGGAAAAAAAGGAAAAAAGAAAAATCCAAAATCGCCACAATTTGCGATGAATGACAGAACAGGTGTCTTCGATACCTTTGGCACCGCATCCAGCATCCAGGTGCCCCAGAACGCATCATTTCATACTACTACTCGAGCAGCTGTCGTTTCCCCATTGGTTGCTGCATAAATGTGAAAAAATTTACCGTTCTGAGTGACCTCCGCGTGATTGGGGCACACAATTATGAGGTGCTCATTGATTGGCTCAACGCAACCCGTGGCGTGTCACATAAACTATGGTTTAATGAAAAATGTATAGCCAAGGTACGCGTGGTTAAGGTTTAGCGTGTCCCCAAATAATAACGCGAATTTTGCAGGTCTCTTACTATGCCCAGGTCTAGCTCGGGCGACGTAAAACTGTACATATTTCGACATTTGAAGACAAATATCTCCAGAATATAGTTACACTGTTTTGCAAGGTTTTTATTCTCATGATGTTACATAATCACGTCGACACATAAAAAACGATATTATTGAATAAAATGTTTCAATTTTGTATCACTACAGAAATTAACACGATGGAATGAAAATCATGTTGATCATAAAATAATTTTTGATTGAACAATTGTTCAATTAACATTATATATGCTGATATTCGGCTAGTAAAGAATCTTGTACATCACAGTCAAAGAGTACATAAAAATACAGAGTTGAAATAGCCGCTTATTCCCCGAACTTCAGGCGCACACGTCACCAAAATTACGTCACTAGTCAGCAACATGTCGGAATGCTGTTCGCCAATCAGCGCCTGGTTGCCTACTTGCCAGCCGACAGCATAACCAATAGGGAAAATTTCGCATCACGCGGTAGCCAATCAGATACAAAGCTCGTTCCCAGACCGTCGCACAACCAACCAGAGGATAGGTATGCAAACATTAAAGGGACCGCCACGACATTTCGTCTCAGTGTAAGTGTCTAATGTGGCGTGCACAAATATGACGACGGTAAGTGGAAATACGGACCGTAGCAGAAATGGTTTTCCTGTTGTGGTAGCTATAGATGACAAACTTCTAGCTGGTCTTGCATTTCTGTCACCATGCTCAGACCTTAAAATATTAATAGAGGTATGCAGACGTTCAAGCTCAAGAAGCGAGGGAGCGATAAGGCACTAACACGCACCTCTAATTCCTCATCTCTCCTACGCGCAAGACGTGCGTTGTTTCCGTCGTAATGTTCTACTGTGGAAATTAGATGTGTAACAGTGGCACTTTATTACATGCGATGAAAGCCCACATATTCAATTACGCCCGTATTTTTTACTTTTCTGTTGCCGCTTACGAAAATTGCATAGGCAAGATTTATAAATGCTCTATTTGACCATTTTTACACATTTTTTTTCTCCATGAGTGCACTCTTAATATGATAAAAGTACAATTTTTTTTTTACCTTTTCTGAGAAAATGTCGTATTTAAAGAACATTTATTTACCGAGATGCGCCTATTCATGCAAACAACGATTTCACAAAAAAAATGTTTCAGTACACACTCCTCTTAATTGAGCAATTTGAAAGCACTGCTTACGATCTACTTTTCCCCTTATTATGTATCCTTCCGTCATATGTAAGGTTAAGATTGCCGTAGACCGTCTTACTTTATTGAAACGTCACTCAAGAGAAACGGTAAAAATTTTTTTTTAGTAAAGCAAAAGTGTTGTTAATATGGAAAATCGTACTCTTGTGAATATAAACAAAGAAATACTAACTTCAGTTGCCATAAATTCAAAAGTTACACTCTTGACACAACTTAAAATCGTAAAACTGTTTTTCGTCGCTCTCTGTTTTCTTAACTGCGAGCCCGCACTCAGGCACGTACTGTTGTGTGTATGCTACAGTTACGGAATGTGTAATTACCTAATATTGATTTCAAAAGTGCTTACTTTACCGCTAACATACTTCACAGACAAAGACAAGCATGTTCTGCCATCGTCCTTTCTAAGTGAATGCACAGTTACAGACGTCCTTCCCGTGTATTCAGTACGCTATTGCAACACCCTGAGACATATTATTCGCAAATTTACCACGTAATTGTATACGTATGGAGAACCCGATTAACGCGGAACGAATTCCACGGAAGCTGTATTTCAACATCCTACTTGCACTCCTGCCGTTTTCCTTCCGTTATTGGCCGCGTGCCTTCGTCGAAGACAATGTGGTGTTCGACTGGGTCAATGAGAATTACGTTACTCCTGTAATGGGTGAATGTTATTTGTGGGCAGACAGTTAAAACGCGTAACAATTCAAATGATCCAATCATAAAATTGGTTCTGAACTAAAGTGTTTTGGGAACACGTGTTGGCCTGAACTATTTTCGCGAAAATCAGGTTCCCTTGTGCATACTTGAAGTGACAAAGAGTAAGGTAAATTTTAACACGTAGATACATCGTAGCGTTCCTTCATTTGCTTAATAAAGACTCAAATGAATAAGGATGTTAACATTTATACAGACCCTAAGCTTAATATTCCTATATTTGCTGCCCGATATGTGGTACCATTTACATGCAATATGTAGGTTTAAAAAATTCCATTAGAGTTTATGAAGATTATTATAAATTTTTCTTACAGCGTAGATACATTAAAAATTGGTTTTATTCATGGGGACATGCTATAAAAACATGCAAGTTTGCTTTACATTTGTAATTCGACCATACTTTAATTTACATGTGAGTTTCCTTCCATGCATCAGTGGAGCCTTCCGATTTCCGCGGAAAGAATATTATGACCAATTTTATTTTATAATTTTTAGCTCATATCCGCTTTCGTGAGGTTATTTACGCACCAAGAGTTTAGAGTTTCTTCCCACAAACCGCAGACGCACATTGTTGCAGTAAACAAATTCTAATTGGTGACTCGAGTAAGAAAATGTCTTCTAACAAAAGCACAAGGGTGGCCAATAAGAAATATAATTCTGCTGATAAGCCCGTAGGGTAATGAAACCAATCGTGAATGGAGTTGAGTTCAGAGATTTGGGTGGCTCTAAACCACGAGGTATTGAGAGCTGATGAGGGTAAATGAGGTGAGAATGGAGCGGCGTTTGAATGCAAGAGTGGCAAAGCGGGAGATCCCAGAGAAAACCCGCCGACCGGTGGCTTCGTCTTGCACGAGTGACCCGGCCGGGGATTGAACCCGGTCCGCCTTGGTGGGAGGCGAGCAGTCTAATCGCTCAGCCACCGCGGCACCTATCGCGAATAGAAATATTTCTCGCGAAAATCGAGTGACCTTATGTATAGGCTGTTTCGGCAATGTGAGCACTTTTGAGGCCCTAGTTACTATTTTCTTTCAGCCATTTTTTATCCTTTAACCACCTTTTATAATAAATATTGCCATGTAGGTATAAACACAATGTGTGTATTCTACCGCACACGGAAGTTAACGTCTAAGGCTAAAATAAATATATATTTATTGACTCCTAATGAGAGTGCTTTTGAAAGTGGCCGCTTTACCGCGAATGGCCTATATTTAGGGCCAGTGACTTTTCGCGTAAAAATTGGAGCACGCAGTAGACTTGAATACTATATACACACCTCAGCTGTTGTTATACCTCCATTAGCTGCTGGTGCCGTGTCCGTCTTTGACCAAGCCACTCAGGACTAAGTAACTCCGACACTGAACCTTCGTGATTCGTGCGCAAATAGTTAACACGGGCCAGAACATTTTTTTGGCAATCAAAGAAGCTGGATGACCCTATAGTGCTTTGGACTGTATCTTGTCCTCGAAATCTTTTCGCGAAATGTCACTGCCTCTACTTATATAAGATTCACATGCAGTCTTGTCAGAAGGGGAATGCCTTCGCACCCAGACACCAGCCAACGAACTAACAACACCGGCTCCAGTATTACCTGCATTTTGAACCCAGCGTGATGACAAACTATAAAGCAAATTTCGCTGCTTCGTCCCATATCGGCGACTGAAATTCAACTGCTACGCACCTATCAGCATGGGAACCAAAACTGGCAAAGGAACAGCATGTGCATGCACCCCTACTCAGCCTTGCTAGCAGCGCCTGTTGTAACGACTCTCGTATGTCCACCCGCTATACCACACAAACACAACCCAGTTATCAAACACAAATATCTGCTAAATACTACAAGCAGAGACCTGCAAAATTCGCGTTATTATTAGGGAGACATGTTAAACTTCAAACACGTGTACCTTTGCAATACGTTTGTCATAGGACCATGTTTGATCTGACACACCCTGGGTAACTCTGCGCCAATAAATGAACTCTTTAACAATCGTGTACCCCAATCGGGTTCAGTTCAGTTAGAAAGTGGTTGGTTTCACACCTAGGCAGCAGCCAATGGAAAAACGACGCCGGCTTCAATATGCACAATAATACGAAGTTCAGCCTGATGCCAAATAATATCGCCAATTTTGCATGGCTCTGTCGATCACATATTGCATGTTGCATGAAAGTCGAAATTATGGTCGGTGCTGTGCAAGTCCAGAAGCAAGCACCAAAAAGGGCATTGCCTTTTAGTGAGCACAGGTTTTGTTGTTGCTGACACACCAGTTATTTTATAACTGATTGCTACATGGGCCGTGGATCTGCTGACGTCCTTTGCATAGCTTCCAAAGTGTCAGTTATAACAAACTCGAAAGAAGTTTCCAGCCCATTAGATTGCTATTTTGGAACATCTCAAATGAAAATAGATGTGTTTGTTAAGAGGTAAAGTCGCCTTTACGTGCATCTGGGTGTCGACCATATGGAATTATGCCGCAATTTTAAAGACAACACCCTGCTACAGGTTCCTCTATTTTAATAAATATTGTTCGGTCACTAACTTTATTTTTAAAGCGCATATTTTAAAAACTTCCTTTTTCGTAAAACGCAAATTCAAAATGTAAATGTAAAATGAAAACTAGTAAACGGAAAGAATATGTTTTTTACTACCATTCTCAGTGATACCAGATTTTCTTGAATGGATTTTAGCGCTATCTAGATTCCATAAGCCTTCCATTATTGATAGGGACATATATATTAGTATGATAAACAGCTATAATAACCATGCTCTTATTTGTTAACGGGGCGCTCTTAACCATGACGGCCATTCCGCACCCCGGCCTCCCAGTAGGCGGGGAAGAGGGATCACGCCCTCTAATCACAGACATGACCAGCGCTTACCGAAATTGACTAAATCCATAGCTCCGACCTTTCATCAGGCCCTACCGAGCGTAGCCCCGATCTGATTTACCAGATCGCACCGAGCATGTCCTACCACAAGGCCTGAGATCCTAGCACTCAGTTAATGATAGGGATAGGAAAAATTCGCGTTTAAAACGACGTGTAGGCTAGGCTGTACAATCCTATGTATTTTCCAGCCTAAGCTTGCTGTCCATTGGCCGCTGCCCAGCGTGCAGCCAGTTTTACCAACGACTGGGTGGCACGGGATTCGGTGCTTCTGTCCTTCCGGGTTTGTAATTGGCGCAGAGTTCACGTGGGCGTGTCTAACGAACTGTGATCCAATTGCGAACGTAAGAGAAATTACATCTGTTTGAAGTCCAGCTTGTCCTAAACTAAATTCGCGGTATTTTCCAGTCCCTAACTATTGACAGCGTGTGTCTGCGAAATACAACTTTCCTAATTGACAAGCCAATTGTGGTCTGGTAACTCCGATACTGATGGACCATTATTAGCGGGCAGCTACATAATAAGTAGAGCCACATATTTTTTTTTTTTTTCGTGAAAAGATTTAAGCGGAGGCTAGACTTCAATATGCTATGTGCACTTATGCAGCCTTCCTTTGNCAGCAGCCAATGGAAAAACGACGCCGGCTTCAATATGCACAATAATACGAAGTTCAGCCTGATGCCAAATAATATTGCCAATTTTGCATGGCTCTGTCGATCACATATTGCATGTTGCATGAAAGTCTAAATTATGGTCGGTGCTGTGCAAGTCCAGAAGCAAGCACCAAAAAGGGCATTGCCTTTTAGTGAGCACAGGTTTTGNAAATTATGGTCGGTGCTGTGCAAGTCCAGAAGCAAGCACCAAAAAGGGCATTGCCTTTTAGTGAGCACAGGTTTTGTTGTTGCTGACACACCAGTTATTTTATAACTGATTGCTACATGGGCCGTGGATCTGCTGACGTCCTTTGCATAGCTTCCAAAGTGTCAGTTATAACAAACTCGAAAGAAGTTTCCAGCCCATTAGATTGCTATTTTGGAACATCTCAAATGAAAATAGATGTGTTTGTTAAGAGGTAAAGTCGCCTTTACGTGCATCTGGGTGTCGACCATATGGAATTATGCCGCAATTTTAAAGACAACACCCTGCTACAGGTTCCTCTATTTTAATAAATATTGTTCGGTCACTAACTTTATTTTTAAAGCGCATATTTTAAAAACTTCCTTTTTCGTAAAACGCAAATTCAAAATGTAAATGTAAAATGAAAACTAGTAAACGGAAAGAATATGTTTTTTACTACCATTCTCAGTGATACCAGATTTTCTTGAATGGATTTTAGCGCTATCTAGATTCCATAAGCCTTCCATTATTGATAGGGACATATATATTAGTATGATAANCTTGAATGGATTTTAGCGCTATCTAGATTCCATAAGCCTTCCATTATTGATAGGGACATATATATTAGTATGATACACAGCTATAATAACCATGCTCTTATTTGTTAACGGGGTGCTCTTAACCATGACGGCCATTCCGCACCCCGACCTCCCAGTAGGCGGGGAAGAGGGATCACGCCCTCTAATCACAGACATGACCAGCGCTTACCGAAATTGACTAAATCCATAGCTCCGACCTTTCATCAGGCCCTACCGAGCGTAGCCCCGATCTGATTTACCAGATCGCACCGAGCATGTCCTACCACAAGGCCTGAGATCCTAGCACTCAGTTAATGATAGGGATAGGAAAAATTCGCGTTTAAAACGACGTGTAGGCTAGGCTGTACAATCCTATGTATTTTCCAGCCTAAGCTTGCTGTCCATTGGCCGCTGCCCAGCGTGCAGCCAGTTTTACCAACGACTGGGTGGCACGGGATTCGGTGCTTCTGTCCTTCCGGGTTTGTAATTGGCGCAGAGTTCACGTGGGCGTGTCTAACGAACTGTGATCCAATAGCGAACGTAAGAGAAATTACATCTGTTTGAAGTCCAGCTTGTCCTAAACTAAATTCGCGGTATTTTCCAGTCCCTAACTATTGACAGCGTGTGTCTGCGAAATACAACTTTCCTAATTGACAAGCCAATTGTGGTCTGGTAACTCCGATACTGATGGACCATTATTAGCGGGCAGCTACATAATAAGTAGAGCCACATATTTTTTTTTTTCGTGAAAAGATTTAAGCGGAGGCTAGACTTCAATATGCTATGTGCACTTATGCAGCCTTCCTTTGGCTATTGGCAGCTCGATTTTGTGTGAAGAGCATCAGTTACATGGGTGAGCTAATCAGAATTAAGTTTCTTAGTTACTGACAAACAGATAAGACGCGTAACAATTCAAATGGCCCAATCACGATCGTGGTTCTGATCTAAAGTGTTTTGGAACAACTTCTCCGGAAATTTTTTCGCAAAAAAAAGATGCCCCTATAATAAGCTTTAACAAGTAAACCACACAATCATAAAAGTGCTGACATATCAATATTCATTAAACAAATTGGGTAAAATAGTTACGCTCGGTAGTTTTAGAAGACGAGAATTTAACTGAAGTGCACTTAGAGAAAAATTTGTTATAATCAAGAAAACACTTATTTGTATATGGCCAAGCACATTTTTTTTACACGAGAAATTATTTTGCTGAGTAAAAACATAACTTGAAAATAATCACAATAAATTTTTGTAAAACGAAATTAGCTCTTGAATATACTAAACTACTGTGTCAGGGGAAAAAAATAGAACGTCAACAAAATATTACTATCAACTGTATACTTTTCCTTGGCCACTCATTTGATTACCTTCATTCATAAATAAAGCAAGAGTTTTCTTTTTTTTTTGTTACAATTATTATAGTAACAGTGTTTGTTACTGTATTTATTAATGCTTCATAATGGTATAAAAAACCCTTAATAAAACAAGTTCAATGGGAAACTAAAACGCAAAGCTGTAAAACTTGAAATATATTGTTTTTACTTACATTGGCTAGTACTTTGAATGTATTTGAAAATATTCACATTCCATCAGTTATTATTTTAGCTGAAATTGCTAGGGCTAATGTTCGGGTGCAGATGAACTAGATTCGAATCACGGCTGGATTTTCGCTTTTTTTTATAATTACCAAAACTTTTTAATGCACGTTGAGTGGAACAAATCTTTGGTTGCTTGAACCAAATCTTACAGTTCGGGGTAAACCAAAAAATGACAAAATAATTTTGTTTCCACGACATAATACTTGAATGCCCTGTACAAACCATTAATTTGGTTGTGCCGAACAAATACTGATTTATTCAATAAAATCTTTTTCTCAGTTTATTGACTTTGATGTGCGAGTTCCCGTTCGCTGACGGACCGCGCGAAGCTATGGGAACGGCACTTGCTTGTGATTGGCTACTATATGCTGCGAAATGTTCCCTATTGGCTGGTCTGCCAGGCGCCGATTGGCGAACGGCGTTCAAACATGTTGCTACTGGTGTTGCTGACTTATACACGTAATATTTAACTGTAGTGAAAATATTTCTAGACAAGTTATATTTCAAAACACTGTAGGGTCATTCACCTGTTTACCTGTATTGATTGGCTGAACTACTTTTTGACTCATGTTAACTGTCTGCACGCGAATTACGTAGGAACGACTGGTGTTTCCGAATTCTGAGTGGCCCGGTCAAATATGAAAACGCCTTCTTAAGCAGACGGCAACCAATGGCAGTAGACAAACTGCTGCTGGGAGCTCATAGTATTGAAGTCTATCGTGTACTCACTTTTTTTTTTGCGAAAATTTACTATCTACAGCGATAGACACGTAGGAACGTTTTAAACAAGCAAACTTCGTCACAATTTCGCATGTGCTTGGGTCCGTAATTGCTCCACTTAGAGTGCCAAGTCTGCTAACAGGGGGAGTGCTGAGCGAGTGACCCGTGATCGCCGAAGAATGGCCGGAAGCCATCTAACTGCCACCTCGTCCTTCGGTTCAACATACGCGTCACAGCGTCCTCTTGCGGACGAACAAAGAGACATCACTCTCGCAACACCCCATTGGGCAAGAGCCTAGCCATGGCTGCGATGTGACAAACCAATTCCTAACTTCCTGTGATTTTCCTGCGATACGGCGCCATCACTCAATCTTTCCTCTCGCTGTGTCCTTTATAGATGACACGTAAATGATTGGGTAAAGAAATTTGGGCGGCTCTTAAAATCGAGGTCTGGAGTGCCGATGAGGGTGAAGCGAGGTGAATATGGAGCAGTTCCGGAATGAAAGCGCGTGGGAGTACGGGAGATCCCCGAGAAAACCCGCCAACTAGCGGCATCGTTTGGAACGTTTCCCACATTCGGAAATCTTGGGTGACCCCGCCGGGAATTCAACCCGGTTCGCCTTGGTGGGAGACGAGTACTCTAACCACTACTATTGGCCGCAGGGACTGAGCGGTTAGACTTCTCACCTCCCATCAAGACGAACCGGGTTCAATCCCCAGCTAGATCACGCCCGGATTTTCGCAAGAGGGAATCGTTTCGGACGATGCCACTGTAGGCGCGTTTTCTCACGGATCTCCCATTTCCCCGCCCTTGCATTTCGGCACCGCTCCATTCTCACCTCATTTCACCCTCATTAGCTCTCAAGAACGCGTTGTAAAGAGCCACCCAAAGCTGTCAACTCAACAACTGAAAACACTACGCCACCGCGGCCTCTACATAACCAGTAGAGACCTGCAAAATTTGCGTTGTTGCCTGAAGACATAGGGATATGAACATTTGGCGAGTTCATTTCAGGACAAGGTAGACGTCAAACACATGTACACTGAAGATGAGTTTGCAATTATATCGTAGTTTATTAGACACACCCTGGACGACTCTGAGCCAATAGCAGACTTGCAAGGAAACAAGTAGTGAGTGCCATACTGCCAGGTGTGAAGTAACACTGGCTACTCTCTGGAGCAGCAGCCAATGAACAAACAACTGAGCTTCGTGTATACACAGGTTTGTGGAGTCTAAACTACAGGTCATTGAACTCAGGAAATTTTCCTATCCCTGGGTACAACGTGTCGCCAAAGAACACTGCGAAATTTACAATTCTGTAATTATTGGTTCTGATATGTAACACATAAAGTCCTGCAAACTTAGCGTTATTATTAATAGCCAGGCTCTACGCTAGGAACCAACCCTTGCACTATTTCTCGTTTTACCATTGGAAAATATTTAATTTTACGCGACCAGCATAACTCTGCGAAAATTTACAAACATTTCCTATTGGTGTAAGCGAATCATCTTCTGTAGAGTAAGAAGGAATTTAGTTTTTCACTGAGGCAGCAAACAAATAACGTTCGCGGGGACACCTGATTTTCAAGAAAAAATTTATGATCAGTTGTATTACATAACACTTTAGCTCAGCACCACGTTTGTGATTATATGACTTACGTGTTGTGCGTCTTAAGTGCATTTCCGCCAATCACAGACTTATCTGTAGGAGTAATCAAACTCTGATTGGCCAGCTGAGAAAGGACATACCTTCAAACAAAGACACGCGGCCAGTAATTAAACGAAAACTACTAATATGCCCATATGGTATTTAAGTTTAACATTTGCAGAAATTTCGTGAACATCGGGTGTCCGTAAACGTACTCTGTTAGCAGGAATTTACACAGGGTTTTGAGCTCTATCTCCATTCGATATAATAACGTGGATATTGCATGTTCCTTAGAAAACACTAATATAGCGTTGTGAGATGTACAGTTTTCGACAAATAATTTGAACTTCAGTGTTCAAAATATTTTTTTTGAACTGAAGCTTTAAACGCGTGCTTATTTTCCCGATTTTTTAGGAGATTTAAACTTTATTTTAGTTTGGAATTCATGCTTATACTGAGGAATTGCTATGTCTGACCGCATTGTTTCAAAAACTTCGATTTCTAGAGACCTGAAAAAATTGAAGTTCAATGACCTGCAGGATACAGTATGTACAAATATGCCGATATTAACTGCACATTGGTGGTCTGCTATCACAGTGGAAGGCGACTATTGGGCCAGCCTTCTCCAGGTGATGTCACACATCGTGTGGAACAATGGCTAAAGTTACGTAAATACACGTGTTTTGAATTTTAGCTTGTCTCAAAATGAATCCGCGAATTCTTCTGGTCTCTGTAGATCGAAAGCTGAAGGGGTGATCGATAGTTTGCTTTTGATTTTATTCGAAATGGTTAGTTGTTTTTTAGAAATACAGTTATTCTTTAACTTTACTATTTTTTATGTTAAACCGGATTGTTTTCATAAGTTCGACTGCAAACAACTGGTAAAATTTCGGAAGAAAGGAAATTGAGGGAATGTTAGGCGTGAAAATGAACGAGGAAATAAAATTNCAAACAACTGGTAAAATTTCGGAAGAAAGGAAATTGAGGGAATGTTAGGCGTGAAAATGAACGAGGAAATAAAATGAAGTAGTTGTGAAAGTCGGAAGGCAAACACAGGTCGCAGCGTGGTGGGCTTTCGTCTGGCGCACCGACTAGTGTCAACAGCACCTTACAGCGGGGCTTTTCAACCGGATTGGACTCTAACAACCGGCACTTATGCTTCACTTCCGTCCACCCTTCGACTCAACACTTGAAGAAGAAAACCTCTGTGCACTGTAAAAATGTTTCTTTACTCGAGACACACTTTCGTCAAAGAATACTCACGTATACAGAAATAGCTTGGCGATTCCTTGGTGTGGTAGTGCGCGTTCTGTGATTGGCCGTGCGCGTACGTTTACAAAATGGCGGCGATGGCCAGCAAAATGTTGGAACGCCGTTCGTTAACCAGCGCAGCAGCCAATAGGGACAATTTCCCCATCATGCATTATCCAATCAGATAGCCCGCGGTTGTTCAGTGATCTGACTGCTCGGATTTCAAAACCAATTCTACTCCGTTGTTAAGATTGTGTGACATTTACTTTGTGTGATTTAAATGCGTTCAGACTTGTAAATAATTATTAACGGTAAATTAATTCTCAGGACCCATTCAACTTAGGTAACCAATCGTTCCTCGTGTTTAGAAGCAACCAATTACGAATCATGCATGAGCCGTGGTTTTTACAATAGGATAAAACTACGTTAAATAATTTCAGAGATATCTTGGTATCGCAAGTTGGAAAGAAAAAATTAGCACAAACCTTTACTTCATGATTATTTCAAGTGTGTATTTTTCTAGAAATATAATATTACTGGTAAGTTAATTATTATTTGTTGCTTGGTGATCAAACTTTTCAAAATAAGGAGAATTGTTTTAAAGAATGTCAGCTGATTAATAAAAATAAGACCAGCAAAAATCCTCACAAAATCTGGAATAGGTCATATATATTAAAAAAATTTAGGAAATCATATAACAACCCTTATACACTGCGCATTTTCGTGTTTATAAAAAACATATTTTATTAACTCTTGCCTCACATGAAAAAATATACTGCTTTCGTCCTTTCCTGAACAGTAAATTATCTTTTACCAATTCACTTATATACGAGAGTGACTTTTCTTCAAACGATCAAAACACGTGGTAGCTATATTCCAATTTCACATGCAGGCTCCAACATGCTTCCCTTTGTCATTGTTCTATGTTAGCATTAGAAGACATCTCCTTGCTTGGCCAAACCACAAAGGATTCTGTATTTCTTACTAAACGTCCATGATTCACGTGAGTAAAATACTTACCAATCAAGAAATTAAAAAACATATCAGTTAAGAATATCCTTTATTTAAATATTAATGTGTAATATTACTTACCTGAACTTACAATTTTTTCCCGAAGCGATATTGCTAGAGAACAGAAAAATTNAATATTAATGTGTAATATTACTTACCTGAACTTACAATTTTTTCCCGAAGCGATATTGCTAGAGAACAGAAAAATTGGCGAGTTCAATGACCTGTAGGCTAGACTCTACAGACTTATGTACACATATGCGGATATCAACTGCACATTGGTTGTCTCCTGTCAGAGTAGAAGGCGACAATTGGACACCGTTCTCCAGGAAGTGTCAAACACCGTGTGGACCAATGGCTAAAGTTATATAAACACACATGTTTTGAGTTCTAGATTGTCTTAAGATGAATCCACGAATTCGTCAGGTCTCTCGTAATTGCTTATTTTCTCTGATATTCAGATTAATTTAAATATAAAAAGTTATACAACACAAACTATTAAATTTTAAAATTAAGTTTGTTGTACAACGTGAGATATTTTTCGTCGTCTTTGAAATACTTTCACTTAGGCTAACTGATAGATGCTCACTATTAGGTGCATGTCACGTTAATCATTAATCACGAAAGTGGATCTGATCTAAAATGTTATGAAATACGACTAGTCAGGAACCTGTTAGCAGGTAGGAACACCTGATTTTCGTGAAATTAATGTGAAATTTTGGTGAAATTTCGACATCCTACTGGCATGTAGGGTGCACGTTAAACTGAACACTCTTAAATGCCTTGCTTAAGAGCTGCTTGTATACTCATTGTGTATTCATCCTCCATATGTAGAGGTGATGGTTTATCACGGGGAAAGTTGATTGTTTGCTAGGATTCAACGTACTGTACACATGTCAGACAGTTTTCTTTCCTTATTGGCTGTCATGCATGTATGAAGCTTCTACCCCATTTCACTGGCCCAATGAGGATTCTGATACTATAAGGAAGAACGTTCGTGATTGGTCTGCATACAACTTAGCCTAGTCAAAAATTTGTTTATCCAATCATGAAAGAATAAACTGGTTAGAGGGTTGCAGAGGAAAGATACATACATCTAAAGTTCGTCATCTTGCTAAATGAACACCCGATTATTAGTTGTCACTAAAAACTTTTACGTGCCGTTTATAGCATGATTGTCGAGTTTGGGCTTAATAAAACTTGCCTTCTAAGAAATGGTAAGCTCTCTGTTACTTAAACAGTGCTGCAGTTGAGTTGCACAATATTTCTCTGGTTCTTGTTGTGCCTCGTATCTTATCTTGGACGTTGTTTGATAAACTTAATAACAGTAACAAGTAAAGCAAAGAACAAACGATTTTTGGAAACTGTGATGGCAAAAGAAAGCACGTAGACTTAAAGTAGTTCAACTTGGTTATAATTAGCTCGAGCCCAAAAGTGTTAAAATAAATTTTATATTATCTAATTTCTTGCTTACATTTTTATCCACTATATTGGAAATCCAATTATCTATATTTAGTTACTGCAATATTTGAACGCGTAAATATTATACACTTATACAGTTCTGATCTGGAAACACTTTTGGCGTAAAATACTTTAAATCTGCAAAATAAATTCCTTTTCAAATAAACTAACGTCTCTATTCCCAAATAACCTAGACAAGCTATTTGTAGAAAAAGAGTCATATCGTATTCAGAACATTTACTGTTAAACAGATCGAGGGCATAAAATACAGGTATATGGCCTTGCAAAAATCGTGCACTAAATGTATACAGAAAACACGTACAGCAATAACTTGCAAGTGATATGATGATACATTTACCTTTTTATTAATGTTATAACCTGAAAAACGAATTTAATATTTGGAGGGCCACCCGATTTTCGCGAAAATAATTCCACGGATGCTAGATTTAAATTTTCTTCTTGCATACCTGCAATATTTCTTGCGTTATTAGCCGCGTGCCTTCGTCGAAAACAGTTCGGTGATTGACTGGCCCAATGAGGATGTAATTACTGCGGTGCTGAAGGTCTGCGATTCGTGGACCGGGCCAATCAGACGCGTAGCAGTTTGAACCAACCGATCGCGCAAGTGGATCTGAGTCGAAGTGTTTTGAGACACAACTTCACGTGAAATCTTTTCGAGGAAATCAGGTGCCCCTAAGTCCGAGTATAAAAGACTCTCCGTCAACGGAAGCCAGTACAAAGATTTGGCGCGTAAATGATTGTTTCCGGAGCGTTTGAAGAACGGAGGAATATATCCCGGAGCATGACGACTTCCCGAAATTCAGGACACTCTACAAATGTAACATGCAAGGCTCGAGTACACAAAGGGTTTTTCCAGTCTAGTGAATTTTCGGTGTGTCTAATAATTATAGTCTGTTGAAGGTTGATTTTAAAATATTGAGAAGCCCTAGTCAAGATAAATGTTCTACCTCATCTTGTATTCTCCTAGCATACGTGTAACTAATATCGCCCTGGAACATCTCTCTATATTCATCCCTCATCCAAAGTAATACGTCGAATTGTTAGGAAAATGTACGTGATAATAACAGGTAGTCATACCTGATTTTTGCGAAAATATTTCAGGACAAGTAGGTTTCCAAAATACTTTCGTTGAGAACCGCTTTCGTGATTGGATCACTTGAATTGTTGCATGTCTTATCTGTCTGCCCGCGAATCACGGACGGTCAGGATAGGGGAAACTTAATTCTGATTGGCTCACTCATGTAACAGACTCTCTTCACTAAAAGACAAGCGGCCAGTAGCCAAGGGAAGGCAACAAGTGTGCACATAGCATATTGAAGTCTAGCCTCCGCGTAAAGCTTTTTGCGGAATAACAGGTGACCCTACTAAAAAGCAATTATGTGCTTTCATGTGTATAGAACAAGAAACTCAGGCTTAGAAAGCAAACAACTTTAACATTACGCTCTTAATACAGCGAGAACCCTTAGAACAAATTTATATTTATTCGCCATCGACGTAACTGGGATTCTGCGTGTTAATGTGTGGTTGGTTATGAGCAGTGAATTTTATCAAAGTTAGGTTTACAAATTTCTTATTTTATTATGAACAACCTTTAATGATAAAAAATATCAGCACCTGCAAGACAAAACTCGCACAGGTAAACTATCATTGTTTTACTAATATTTCAGGTTCTTACGAGAACACTAATATCAAGCAACAATGATGTTAACGAATAAAAATAATATTTCTTTAATATCACTAAACCGAGCACGATAGGTCTTTATATATATCATGTTTAGACATTTGCAAAATTCAGCTTATTATTTGGTATCAGGCTGAACTTTACAATACTGTATATACCGGAGTCGGCGTGCGTCGTTTCTCCACTGGCTGTTGCATAGATGTGAAGCCACGCCCTTTATATCAGAACTGCACGTGATTGGGGCGCGCAATTGTTAAGTGTTTATTTATTGGCGCAGAGTTACCAAGGGAGTGTTAGAGTAAGCATGGTTCAGTAACAAACGTATTGCAAATGTACACGCGTTTGAAGTTTAACATGTCCTCAAATAATAACTCAAATTTTGCATGTCTCTAATCATGTTACACACAAAGGGCATTTCATTTGGGGGGAAATCATTTTGGCTTTCCATCAGCCGACATCCTGGAACTGACAAACGTTGCAATGAGAAAAAAATTATTTGGTTTTTCTAATTTGGTTACCCCAAATAAATATTTCGTTGGCCCAGGTAAAGATTTGTTTCTCTGTACGTACATTAAACAGTTCCTGTTGATATAAACAAATTGGAAGCACAAACGAGATCAGAATCTGCATTACCCGCGCCCGAACAATACGTCCTAGCGTCAACAGCTAAAATCACTCAATTTAGAACGCTTTTAAATACATCCCATTTAAATACTGTACAACGTGCGCAATTGAATATTTGAAGTTGTACAGCTTTACCTTATAGATTCCTGTTGAGCTTGCTTTTTTTAAGATGTTAATACCATAATTAAGAGCAGTAAGTACTGAAACATTTTTGCGAAATAGTTGTTTGCTTTGCGCGAGTACGCGCATCTCAGTAAATACGTGTTGTGGAAATACGGTGTTTTGCCTGATATTAAAAAAAATACTATTAACCATGCCCCTATCTTTTTACTTCTATTATATTAAGTGTATTTATGGATAAAAAGGCGAGAGAATGGTGAAAGTTCGCATATTTAAATCGTGCCTATGCAGTTTCTTTAAGCGGCAACAGAAAAGTACGACTACACCCGCGCAGTTTAATCTGTGGGCTTCCATCGCGTGTAATCAAGTGCCACAGTACAGGACCACGCCTCGCGCGTAGGGGTGATGAGGCGCTAGAGGTGCGTGTTACTGTCGCCCGTATAGCACCCTCGCTTCGCGACCTTCAACACACAGCCACATGCTCATCTTAGGCCTCAATACATTCACTCATGAACACTACTACTATTCTTATTTACACAAAAATTACAAACTCTCGAGCTATGTTTTCAAACGAAGGCAATCAAACGACAAATGAACGGCAGAACAAATATTTACAGTTGATCCAATAAAATATTCTGTCGACAATCTTCTGCCCCAATGCAGATGCTTTTTTAATTCGAACACGTGTTTTTTTTAGATGAACAAAATAAATTTAGTTGCTTTTGAAGTTTTGTTTACCTAACGGAATATTTTGTTGCGGCAACTTAATATATTTTTTGCCCTATACAAGCAAATATTTTGTTTTCCTTTCTGTCAGAATGCCCAGCAGTGGCCATGGGCGTACGCATTCGCTGATTGGCCACGCGAGGCTCTGGGAACTGGCCTTGTCTCTGATTGGTCACTGCATGTATTCAAATGCTCCAAATTGGCTGTGCTCTCAGTTGGCCAGTGCGCTACCAGGCGCTTATTGGCAAANCATGGGCGTACGCATTCGCTGATTGGCCACGCGAGGCTCTGGGAACTGGCCTTGTCTCTGATTGGTCACTGCATGTATTCAAATGCTCCAAATTGGCTGTGCTCTCAGTTGGCCAGTGCGCTACCAGGCGCTTGTTGGCAAACAGGACCACGCTATGTTGCCGAACAGTGAGTTTTATTTTTTGCTGGAGTGCGCGGTTAATAGCTTCTGNGGCAACTTAATATATTTTTTGCCCTATACAAGCAAATATTTTGTTTTCCTTTCTGTCAGAATGCCCAGCAGTGGCTATGGGCGTACGCATTCGCTGATTGGCCACGCGAGGCTCTGGGAACTGGCCTTGTCTCTGATTGGTCACTGCATGTATTCAAATGCTCCAAATTGGCTGTGCTCTCAGTTGGCCAGTGCGCTACCAGGCGCTTATTGGCAAACAGGACCACGCTATGTTGCCGAACAGTGAGTTTTATTTTTTGCTGGAGTGCGCGGTTAATAGCTTCTGCATCAACACTTCGAGTGGTTAACAGATTTACTGGAAATCAAGACACGATGAAGCTGAGCCAACTATATTCACGACTGCATGACCATAAATACACTCATGTGTAGCCGCAACCCCACTCGTCACTCACGCTCCTCACGATTTCACGTATCACCCCCACTCATGCACTGGAATCCCGAGTGTGCTGGACCTCGCGCTGGGCATGCCCTGGCCGAGGGTCAGCGCACTCGAGGTGATCCCAGAGCTCAACTCAGAACATTACCCTCTAATTGACACTCTCCACACAATCATCGATCACTCACCTCGCACCCCCATCTTCAACTACAAGTTGGCAAACTGGCAAAGCTTCAAAGCTACGCTAGATGAGCAGTTCGACCTGCAACACCATTTATAGTATAACGATTATAGAGGATGATTACTTTGCATTATTTATTCATTTCGCTTTGACCTGCAAATTTCACGTTATTATTTAAGGGCATGTTAATTTTAAATAAATATAACTTTGCAATATTCTCGTCACTGTAAAATAATTTATTTGACACTTCCTGTGTAACTCTGTGCCAATAAACAACACTTAACAAAGGTGTGGGCCAATCACGTGCAGTTCACTCGTGAAAAGCGTGACTTCACATCTGTGCAGCAGCCAATGGAGAAGCAACGCCGACTCGAGTAAACGCAGAACTGTGAAGTCTAGCCTGATGCCAAATAAAAAACATGAATTTTGCACGTCCCTAGCCATCAGTTATGTTCGTCTCCATACTCCCGTTTGCAACCCAGTTATTCATTCACACGACACCTGACACTGTACAACGTTCATTACCGCCCGGCTCTCGGCCTGAAATTGCCGAGTTGAAAGTGTCCCAAACACACGGCGCTGCCGTCGACAGAAACGCGTTAATTTAGCGTATTCATCTGGCGACAAGCTAGACTCCACGATCCTTTGTGTACTCGACCGATCCTTTGTGTACTCGACCCTCAGTTAGTTGTTCATTGGCTGTTGCTCCAGTTTAACCCCATACCAGGTAGCGGAGTGAGTAAGTGAGTGAAGAGATTTGGGCGGATCTTAACAGCGAGGTCTTGAGAGCCGATGAGGGTGAAGTGAGGTGAGTATGGAGCGGCTCCGGAACGAGAAGGAGTTCCCCGAGAAAACCAGCCGAGAAGTGCCATCGTCCGGCACGATTCCCATTTGCGAACATCCGGAGTGAACCGGCCGGGGATTGTACCCGGTTCGCTTTGGTGGGAGGCGAGCAGGATAATCGCTCAGCCACCGTGGCCCCAGGTAGCAAATTATTCGGTCCTGGTTTTCTTGCGTCGTATTTATTGGTTCAAATGCGTCAAAAGCGTGGATTACTAACTTCCATATTATTAACCAGAAACCCAACATCATGTCTAACTTGTCTTCAAATTAATTCGCAAAATTTCCTCGACTCTAGTCATCAAATTACTTTCTTACATTGACAGTATATAATATTCTAGCTGTCGTACTAATTACGGTTTTACAATAAAATAAAAATTTTTAATTGTAATATTCTTATAAACAGTGTTGTTATGAAACTAAGAATATAAGTTACAAAATCGATAAAAATTAAATGTTTCTTCTAAAATCACGACTTCAATAAAAAAGATTGTTTTTAACTGGTGCACTCCGATATATTTTTGGGCACGTGGTTCCAAGTGTGAAAAATCTTGCACGTGTTCGTCGCTTATTTTTATGTTCTGTCCGTGCTAAATTAAGCTTGCCTGCAGAGCTCCAGGGTAGTAATAAACCAACAAAGGAAAAACAAATTATAGGCAACTCAGTCAAGCGTAAAACTGGTATCTTTCTTTTTTCTTCTTCTCTCTCTCTCTCTCTCTCTCTCTCTCTCTCTCTCTCTCATTGTCTCGCACGCATGAACTTTTTTGCAACTGCCCATTAAGAAATGTACGTCTCTAATACACACAACTAAAAAAATAACATGTTTCTAAAATTAATTCTCTAGAAATTACCATCCAGAATTTTTTGTAGCAATTGAAGTAAGCACATTAATTGTTACGGTACGTGTGTCTGAATAATTAACAAACAAGTGTTGTTTATTTAGAGCCTAAAATATTATGACGACTCATTTGGCAGCCGAGTACACTTCAAGAACTTATTATGTTGGTGTACTTCTGTGAGTGTACCGCAGTTCTGTAAACACCTTGTGTGTAATCACTAATTTATTTTAACTTTATACAAGCAATTATTTCGAATATATTTGCCAACAATTAACTTCGAACACCACAACTAAAATGTTGTATCTTTACGGCGCAGCGTGTAATGAAACACACGAAATGGTTTGTTTGTCTCAGGTTTTATAATACTCATGAATTATACAGTACATTTTTGTTAACCCTTTCTGCCCCAGTGTAATTAGTTGTGTACATTAAGCACGTGTATGTAATTTTGGTCTGTCAGCACACTGCAAAGTTTCATGATTAGAGGCCTGAAGATTCGCGGATTAATTTCGGATCAAGCTGGAATTCAAAACACGTGCGATTATATAACTTTAGCAATTGGTCCGCTCGGTGTTCGACACCTCCTAGAGAAGGCTGGCCCAATCATAGCGTTCCACTGTGACAGCAGACAACCAATGTGTAGAGACCGGAGGAATTTGTGGATTCATTTTGGGACAAGCTAGAATTCAAAACACGTGCGATTATATAACTTTAGCTATTGGTCCACGAGGTGTGGTGACACCTCCTGGGGAACGGTGTCAAATTGCCTCCTTCCACTGTGATAGCAGACAACCAATGTGCAGTTTATGTCGGCATAGTTGTGCATAATACTGTAGAGTCTAGCCTACAGGTTATTCAAATCGCGATATTTTCAGGTGTATATTAATGATTAATGAGCTTTCTTGTGGGTAAATAATTCGCAAACCGTCTTTTTGGTCTAGGATATAATTGGTTGATATAACTGTAGCCGAACATATAGCCTACAGCTCATTGGCTGTGACAACGAAACAAGCTTTGTGTCGACTTAAGTACAGCACGCATCATATTTTTTATTAATCTGCAACGCCTGAAACCGTTAATTAAAGTGGGTCTGAGGAGATCGAAGATTTCATTATCACGGTCATTTGAGCACTTTTGAATTCAACCTCTGAAAAAATGTCACTGCTCTCACCTGCAAATGTTTTAACGGGCACACTGGCTGGCATACATACAGTTATGTTGACAACGACACGAAGGAGGGAAAGTAGTTCACTGTCTTAACCTTGAATTTACTGTGTCAGGT
Source organism: Clitarchus hookeri (assembly GCA_002778355.1). Classification (NCBI taxonomy): domain Eukaryota; kingdom Metazoa; phylum Arthropoda; class Insecta; order Phasmatodea; family Phasmatidae; genus Clitarchus; species Clitarchus hookeri. The sequence continues at coordinate 24,608 of NQII01000010.1, forward strand.
AAACATTTGTGAATACTTAAAATACTTATTTTTCTTACTTTTTATCTAACGCACATAAATGTAAGCATTAGCAAATTTCAAAAATTTTTAACTCTTCTAATAATTTCACAATTTCATTTGACCGACGCTTGAATGAAGAGATGAGACACCTTGAAATGTAAATTTTACATAAGGTGTAATAATACACAATATGCTTAAAAGTAGATCCTGAGTATGGCTTTGGAAAGTGCTGAGTTTACCACGAGCAGNGGTGTAATAATACACAATATGCTTAAAAGTAGATCCTGAGTATGGCTTTGGAAAGTGCTGAGTTTACCACGAGCAGCCTAGTGAGCTGCAGAATTCTCGTCGTTATTTGGAGATCGTTGAACATCAAGCAAGCGTATCTTTGCTCTACGTTTGTCACTGGGCCATACTTTACTACTGAGATTGTTCTTCCAGTGTCTCATCTGAAGAAAGGGACATATTTAATGCCCCGAAACGTCGTGAAGACATATAATATTATTACTGTGTTACACTTTTTTCGTCGTTCTGTGCTCTCTGTGTTTCTATCGTTTCTTTTCTCTTCTTATTTTTATGGTTCCTGTGTAGTTCGTAGTGTCGAATTACTTGGTTTTATAATCTGACAAGGAATACTTTTTCCTNTTATTTTTATGGTTCCTGTGTAGTTCGTAGTGTCGAATTACTTGGTTTTATAATCTGACAAGGAATACTTTTTCCTCATTTGTTTTTCATTGTGGTTTTTCCCTAATTGCGTGAGTGTTTATTGTTCAGCTGCGTCCACTCATATTGTTTTTGCACTGTTTTGTTCACTTTTGTAGTGTTTTCGTTTTCGTCATGGTGTTGTCTTTTCTTTTGGTTTTATTTTGTTGTCTGTCCTGTTTTGTAATAATAAGTTGATTTTNGTTTTCGTCATGGTGTTGTCTTTTCTTTTGGTTTTATTTTGTTGTCTGTCCTGTTTTGTAATAATAAGTTGATTTTCCATATTTCTGTATTTTTAATTATATACATATTTGTTTTCTATTGACGAGGAATCAGCTTTTCCTAGTCGTATGTCTGTGGTGTTGTGAAAGGTTTTTTTTTTTTCGTTTTCGTCTCGCTGAGTTCTGCGTGTGTGCGGTTTTGTTGAGTCTCAAGGTCGGAAATGGGCACAGTCCAATCACACCATCGTAATGATATGAACTCACCATTGGCATTGAACATTAAAGATAAAACCATACTTACTGTGACACGCCCCGGGGTAACTCTCAGCCAACAAATGCACATCTCACAGTAGTGTGCCCCAATCACAAGCAATTCAGTAGAAAACAGAGTGATGTCACATCTAGGCAGCAGCATATGGAGAAACGACGCTGAATCGTCTACATACATACGGCGAAGTTTAGTTTGATGTGAAACAATAACGCGAATTTTGCACTGCCCTACACGTGCCGCAGTAGAGTGTAAAATTCACCCTAGCCACGCTTTCATTGACAAATACGAGAGTTGCAAATAAGAATTGTTACAAAGCGCACTGTACCTACGCCGACGCAGCACTTGTTTCGTTATCACAGCCAATGGGCTGCAGTCTTTGTGCTCAGCTGCAGTAATATCATCCAATCATAACGTGGAGCAGAAACACGGTTTACGAATTAGCTACCTACAATTAAGGCCATTGGCATTTGAGCTTCACAGAGTACAGCAAAGACCAAAAGTGGCCTTCGAGTGTGTTATGTACACAATTGTGTACGNTTGGCATTTGAGCTTCACAGAGTACAGCAAAGACCAAAAGTGGCCTTCGAGTGTGTTATGTACACAATTGTGTACACTAGATCTTAATGGGCTAATTTATTTGTTGTGTTAAAAAAATGTATTGCTTACTAGTTTACAAAGAATTGTTTGTAAAAATACATAAGGTTTTTACAAGTAAAGTCTGAGTCAGCAACAATTAGTAAGAAATATATATAACTACCGTAAAATAACAAACATTTCTTGGGTCAAAATATAATAGAATACACTCGTTATAGTTTGTAATATCATACCTGGCTGATAAAGTTATGACTTGGTTAATTTATTTGCAGGCTAATCACAAACATTCTGATTTAGAGATCCATAATCCTCATTACACCAGTGAAATGAGATAGTAGCTCCATACTTGCTTTACAGCCTATAACGAAATAAAACTGTCTAACTTTTGTAAAAAAACGTTACATATACCGAACAGTCAACTTTTGGAGCGATAAACCATCGTTACGGCCATTCGATTTTGGCGAAAATAATTTCATGGGAGCTAGATTTCAATATTCTAGTAGCTCAGCTACAGTTTCCTTCGTTGTTAGCGGCGTGCCTTTGTCGAAGACAGTGAGAGAGAGAGAGAGAGAGAGAGAAAGAGAGAGAGAGAAGTTACTGCAGTACTGAATGTCTGCGACAGAAACCTAAGACGTGTAGAAGTCGAAAATATCCAATCGCGAAAGTGGATCTGAGTTTAAGTGTACTGAAACACAACTTGACAGGNTGTAGAAGTCGAAAATATCCAATCGCGAAAGTGGATCTGAGTTTAAGTGTACTGAAACACAACTTGACAGGAACTATTTTCGCAAAAATCGAGTGGACGTAACAATTTTATCTAGCAATAAAATGACCAAGTCATTAACGACACGGGCTTTGCATTATAATAGCAGTCAATAAACACATGACAGTGGTTTGGCTTGTAAGTTTAGCCTGCTGCATAATGAATGCAAGAAATAAAAATGGCTACACTAATAACCATAAACGCGCTACAAAACGGTGGTCCAGTCGTCGCCTTCCACTCTGAAAGCAAGCAACATATGAATGGGTCGACCAGAATTAGACAGCCCAATTAATTAAGGTCTTTGATTCGTTGACAGGTGCCTAATACGTAAGTACACCCTATTTTCGTGAAAAGAATTGCTATCAAGTTGTGTTTTAANTTGGCATTTGAGCTTCACAGAGTACAGCAAAGACCAAAAGTGGCCTTCGAGTGTGTTATGTACACAATTGTGTACGCTAGATCTTAATGTGCTAATTTATTTGTTGTGTTAAAAAATATATATTGCCTACTAGTTTACAAAGAATCGTTTGTAAAAATACATAAGGTTTTTACAAGTAAAGTCTGAGTCAGCAACAATAAGTAAGAAAAAGATATAACTACTGGAAAATAACAAACATTTCTTGGGTCAAAATAGAATAGAATACACTCGTTATAGTTTGTAATATCATATCTGGCTGATAAAGTTATGACTTGGTTAATTTATTTGCAGGCTAATCACAAACATTCTGATTTAGAGATCCATACTCCTCATTACACCAGTGAAATGAGATAGTAGCTCCATACTTGCTTTACAGCCAATAACGAAATAAAACTGTCTAACTTTTGTAAAAAACGTTAAATATTCCGAACAGTCAACTTTTAGAGCGATAAACCATCGTTACGGCCATTCGATTTTGGCGAAAATTATTTCATGGGAGCTAGATTTCAATATTCTACTAGCTCAGCTACAGTTTCCTTCGTTGTTAGCGGCGTGCCTTTGTCGAAGACAGTGAGTGTGAGAGAGAGATAGAGAGAGAGAGAGAGAAAGAGAGAGAGAGAGAAGTTACTGCAGTACTGAATGTCTGCGACAGAAACCTTAGACGTGTAGAAGTCGAAAATATCCAATCGCGAAAGTGGATCTGAGTTTAAGTGTACTGAAACACAACTTGACAGGAACTGTTTTCGCAAAAATCGAGTGGACGTAACAATTTTATCTAGCANACACAACTTGACAGGAACTGTTTTCGCAAAAATCGGGTGGACGTAACAATTTTATCTAGCAGTAAAATGACCCAGTCATTAACGACACGGGCTTTGCATTATAATAGCAGTCAATAAACACATGACAGTGGTTTGGCTTGTAAGTTTAGCCTGCTGCATAATGAATGCAGGAAATACAAATGGCTGCACTAATAACCATAACCGCGCAACAAAACGGTGGTCCAGTCGTCGCCTTCCACTCTGAAAGCAAGCAACATATGAATGGGTCGACCAGAATTAGACAGCCCGATTAATGAAGGTCTGTGATTCGTTGACAGGTGCCTAATACGTAAGTACACCCTATTTTCGTGAAAATAATTGCTATCAAGTTGTGTTTTAAAACAATTTAAATGAGATCTACTTTCACAAAAGGGTGGTTTCAACTGCTGAGCGTCAAATGCATGTGCCCGCGAATCACAGTCGTTCAGTACTGGAGTCACCTGATTATCATAGTAAACGCACTGCATGAGTGCAAGTAGGGTATTGAAATTTAGCCTGGGTGGAATTCTTTTCGCGAAAATCGGGTGTCCCTACAAATAAGCATTGTAGCTGAGATATACAAACGTGATAGTGAATCTGACTTAAAGCGTTTTGAACTGCAACAAGACGCATAACTCTTTTCGGGACACGAGTGTCTCTTATTATAGGAAAGTAAGCGAAAGTCTAACATACAGGTAACTGAACTGGCGAATTTACACGTCTCTGAACTGTTAACAATTTCCGTGTATGCAGGGACATTTTGACGGGAAAATACACTTAACAGGCGAAAACGCAATCCGTTATAATTAAAAATGGAACGAGATCCTTAAATGCAGATTACGAAACGTCCCCGTATTTCAGATAGCTTCGGGTTTCGGGAACGAACAAAGCCGAGTATACACGAAGCTTTTTGCGCCCCACTGTAAACAGAAAATTATAGTTCCTTTGGCAGCTAGGATGTCCTCGCCAATTAGACAGGTTCGTTCGAGTTGAGAGATGTTGGGGGCTATTGACAACGAGGTCTGGAAAGCTGAGCATTCGTTCGAACACCAACAAGTATCGCGTGGTATATGCTACCGTTGGTAACACGTAAAGCTTCGAAACATTACTAGAAACTGGCTTCGTTCGCGTGGGCTGTACCGTTTTCAACTTCTACACCCAACCATAACTTCGTGCTTTTGTTGCCGGAAGTAGTATTTTGGTTGCTTAATTTTTTTTTTTTTTTAAGAATTTGACAATATGTGATATTAAATTAATTTTGATTAACATATTTTCTAAATTTACACGCACAGAATAAGTACATTTGAAGTCTTTATAATTGTANAAGAAGGTGTAAAATACACGTCGATAGGTGGGAGAAACCGATTATGGATTTCAGGTATGTTTAACAAAACATGTATTAAGGACGTGGCAATTCTTCCAATTATGAATGACGGGGTCGCGAATGGCAAACATTCAATACAAATTCTTAATGGAACAAAATAGTTTCGTTACACACATCTATTTTTTTTCTATTTCTTAATTTTAAATATTTTTTTTTTTAAGAATTCGACAATATGTGATATTAAATTAATTTTGATTAACATATTTTCTAAATTTACACGCACAGAATAAGTACATTTGAAGTCTTTATAATTGTAGGAAATTGAATGAAAATAGTTTCTCAGTTTAGCTCTGAGGCGATCGGCTGGCGACTTGTACACCCTCTGCTCTCGTCAGCACATCAACGTGTACCCACCTACACCTTGCACACCTTTGTGTGCTGAAGTTGTAGAAGGTACCAACCGCGCGGCAAACCTGTGTCACATTTCCGGACCTTGTTTACTTACAGCAAGGTCGTAGGTGACTGATAATGGACAAGGACCCTGCAGCTTTGGATTTTATTTAACCCATTCTGACACAGTGTACAGAATTGTGTACGTTACGCATGTGTAAGTTGTCTTGGTCGGTACTGCACATTGCGAAGCTCAATGACCAATGATCTTACCTGTGGGTAAATGATTCGCAAACCGTCTCACTGGTCTAGGACATGATCGGTTCATATTACTGCAGCCGAACATATTGCTTTGATCTCATTGGCTGTGACAACGAAACAAGAGTTGTATTCACTTTAGTACAGCACGCATCATAAAATTTTTAGTTTTCAACGCCTGCAACCATAAGTTAAAGTGGTTCAGAAAGTGTTAAAATCTTTAGAAATTTATTTTTATACACAATAAATAGGGATACCCAAATTTTGCGAAAATATTTCCACGCTCGTTAGATTTCAATGCCCTTCCGGTGCATCATCAGTTTTCATTTACGTGTTGGCCACGTGTCTTTGACAGGAGACATTTTTTACTTGAATATTCAATTATAATTAAGTTACTCCGTTAACTCCCAACATTCCTGGACAGGCACCTAACACGAGTGCCACCAAAATCATACAATCACGAAAGTGTATATGCACTGTAAACAATGTTCGTGTTTGTACAAGGAATTCTTTGGCAACCAGTTTCCAAAGATATTTTTGTAACACTTTAAATAAAGTAGACTAAATTTCTCAAAATCATAGCGAGGAACGTGTGAAACTAATATTGAGTTCTTACTAGGAAGTGATGTAAACTTCCGTTCATTATAAATATTGAGCTACATAAACAGTTTTGTATGTTTTCTAAAATAACGTGTTGTAAATATACACTATTATATCTGCAGAGTCACAAGACCAACTTAACTAACAAAACTTTGCTCTTATTTTTGCACCGAATACGACAGTAAATGCCTTCAAAATATCAGTTAAGCTATTCCGTTAAAAAGAACGCATTTGTAAAATTTTAAGAGTAGTGTGTAGGTATGAAACATAAACATTAACATTTAATGAGTAAAAGCATCACGCGCTTTTTTAATTATGGTAGGTATATTATGATTATCTGAATTGTTTTAAGTGTTAATATGTAAATGTTCAGTTTAACCAAAAATAAGACACTTTTATTCTAACACGGGTTTATTATAACGCTTGTGATACATGAAATAATTAGGAAACAACTAAACACGTCTTTTTCCCCCACAACAAAAATAGAGAAAACCCAAAATCAATTAATAAAGACTTATCAAACCATCCCTAATTTTAATATCATAATAATAAGAACAGAAAGCTAATTCAAACCTTACTCTACACTGTAACTCTAAAAGCCATAGCCGCTTGTTTTTTTTTTAATTTATTGCAAATGAACTTAATAACTTTAATCCAAATTTAAATTTAAATTAAAAAATACAGAAGCCAGTGTTTGATCGGTATGGCTTAACAAGAAGAATAATTTAGTTAAAATAAAAACTTCGGCTGCGAGAGTCGGTGTCGCAGGAACCGGAAGTGAGTGGCGAGGAAGAGCGGTGCCCTCGCCAGGTTCGCAGCAGAGGGAGCCTCGTTACCTCACCTAGACGTTGTTATGCACGGTGTCGCCTCGCCTCCAGATGTGTCTGATGCGCACGTGAGATACATCCTCGCGTGTCCAGTTCCACCTCTGCCTCGACATCCCAGTGGCGAGCAACATCTCCTTGCGCACGGAAGCAGCGCTCGAAACATGCCGCGTGCAGCCGACGCCATACCACCGCCGCGTTCGTTACCTGTGTTCGAGAGCTGCCATCACGAGGGACACCCGAGATTCTCGAGAAAAAATTCCCGTGCATGTTAGATTTCCATACCTTGCGACTGTATTAGTAGGGGCAGTGATATTTCGCGAAAAGATTTCTATACAGGATACAGTCCAAAGCACTGCAGGATCGTCCAGCTTCTTTGTTTGGCTAAAAAATGTTCTGGCCCGTGTTAACCGTTTGCGCACGAATCACGAAGGTTCAGTGTAGGAGTTACTTAGTCCTGAGTGGCTTGGTCAAAGAAGGACACGGCACCTGCAGCCAATGGAGGTATAACAACAGCTGAGGTGTGTATATAGTATTCAAGTCTACCGTGTGCTCTGATATTTACGCGGAATGTCACTGGCCCTACGTATAAGCAGTTCTCTTCTGTTTTTTGGCCGCGTTTATTTGTGAGAAGACATTGTCGGCTGACCAATCGAAATTAGGTTACTCCTGCAGTTTANTGCGTTCGTTACCTGTGTTCGAGAGCTGCCATCACGAGGGACACCCGAGATTCTCGAGAGAAAATTCCCGTGCATGTTAGATTTCCATACCTTGCGACTGTATTAGTAGGGGCAGTGATATTTCGCGAAAAGATTTCGATACAGGATACAGTCCAAAGCACTGCAGGATCGTCCAGCTTCTTTGTTTGGCTAAAAAATGTTCTGGCCCGTGTTAACCGTTTGCGCACGAATCACGAAGGTTCAGTGTAGGAGTTACTTAGTCCTGAGTGGCTTGGTCAAAGAAGGACACGGCACCTGCAGCCAACGGAGGTATAACAACAGCTGAGGTGTGTATATAGTATTCAAGTCTACTGTGTGCTCTGATATTTACGCGGAATGTCACTGGCCCTACGTATAAGCAGTTCTCTTCTGTTTTTTGGCCGCGTTTANGTGTGCTCTGATATTTACGCGGAATGTCACTGGCCCTACGTATAAGCAGTTCTCTTCTGTTTTTTGGCCGCGTTTATTTGTGAGAAGACATTGTCGGCTGACCAATCGAAATTAGGTTACTCCTGCAGTTTACGCCTGTGATTCGCGAGCAGACTCCTAAGTAGCGTAACTCGTAAGTTATCCAATCAAGGAAGTGGAGCTGAGCTAAAGTGTTATGGAATACAGCAAGCCGTCACATTTTCTCGTGGGAATCGCATGTGCCTGACGATCGCGTATTATTGTCACGCGCACCGCACTTGTGTTCAGCGCGTGGCTTGCAATCAGTGAAACATTCGCTGATATTGGGATTAAGCAATCATGTCAGAGAGGCGTGGCATGTTCCACAGATCACACCAGCCACACGGATGCCTTGCTGTGTGCAATACCAGTGAAATGACATTCGGAGACACGGTGACTGAACGGATTAACCAAGTTGGCTGAAGTTTGCTGTGGCATTACGATATGCGCATTCTTTGAAGTGACGGGTGAAGGAATATTACCCCACTTGCCGTTTCTATTAGGTCATATGCAACGTGATATAATGTCAGAAACACTCTAAGTGTAAACNGAATATTACCCCACTTGCCGTTTCTATTAGGTCATATGCAACGTGATATAATGTCAGAAACACTCTAAGTGTAAACTACTCAAACGAACAAGGGGTCGCGGTGACTGAGCGGTTAGCCTGCTCGCCTGCAACCAAGGCGGTTCATTCCCCGGCCGGGTCACTCCGGATTTTCGCATGTGGGAATCGTGTTGGACGATGCCGCTGGTCGGCAGGGCTTTCACGGGGATATCACGTTGCCTCCGCTCTCTCAAACCGGCGCTGTTCCATACTCACCTCTATCGCCCTCATCGGCTCTCAAGACCTCGCTGTTAAGAGCCGCCCAAATATATTCGCTCACTCAAATAAACAGGAAGGATAGTATATTATTCTAAGTGGGAAAGAATATTTCAATAGGGCGCTTTCAACTCAGTATTTTATCGGCAGAGAGCTGGCCAGTAATGAATGTCGTAAAGTATAGTGAGTGTGTCCAGTGTTGTGTGAACCAATATGAAGGTGTAAATGGAAACGCATAGATCAACAGAAATGGTTGTATGTGTTCGAGAATATAAGTGACTCTCCTAGGTTGTCATAATTTTCGGTTTACCCATCAGACCAAGTGTACACAATTGTGTACATTACGCACGTGTATGCCATTTTTGGTCTGTACTGCACACTGAGAAACTCAGTGACCAATGATTAGACACCTGAGAAATTCGCGAGTTCAATGACCTGCAGGCTAGACTCTACAATTTTATGTACAAACATTTCGATATTAACTTCACATTGGTTGTCTGCTGTTGCAGTGGAAGGCGACGATTGGGCCAGCGTTCTCCAGGAGGTGTCAAACACCGTGTGGACCAATGGCTAAAGTTATATAAACACACGTGTTTTGAATTCTAGCTTGTCTCAAAATGAATCCGCGAATTCTTCAGGTCTCTACCAATGATCTTACCTGTAGATAAATAATTCGCAAACCGTCTTGCTGGTATAAGTAATAATTTGTTCATATAACTGTAGCCGAACACACAACCTACAGCTAATTTGCTGTGGCAACGAAACAAGTGTTGTGTCGACTTGAGTCCAGCACGCGTCATAACATTTTTTGTCTGCAACACATAACAATATAAATTATAGTGGGTTTGAAATTGTTACTCTGCAATGAAACCTATGTGTTAACAAACAAGCCTTGTAGACTTTAATTTTATTATAAAAATTCAACTTCATAAAAAAATTGTGTTGTAAATAAATCAGTGGTAGGTACAATTACCAGGGAATATTTAGCAATCGGTTTCCAAAGAAATAGTTTTTAACAAGTACAGCAATTTTCACTGAATCAAAAAGGAACTGCTTATACGCTTGTAAAGTACTGATATTTGATCTGCGCGGTAATATTCACGCAACAATTTCGTGCCTTTAAAGACAATTTGGTTGAGATATTGTCAAATCGATTATCCAAAGGCTGAAAGCCAAACAAGTACTTTAATGCTGTACATTTCAGAAAACGCGCATAGTTCGTTGTGGATCAATAATATGTTGGTACGTTCACTGTACAGAAGCATAGTGAAATTCCTTATATGTAATGGAAATTTCAACTTAGGCATTGTATAGGAAAAATTAGAAAAACACGATTTTTGCGGAAATATTTCCACGCACGCTACCGGAGTTTCATCGGTTTTTCTTTGCTTACCAGCCACGTGGTTTCGTTACGAGGCATTTTCTTACCTGAATGGCCAATGAGAATTAAGATACTCCGTTACTGACACGTACAACACGTAAAACGCATAATGCCTACATCACTCAGTTATGAAGTAGCATGTGAGCTAGACTGCCCTGAAATACAGCTGGTNGTTACTGACACGTACAACACGTAAAACGCATAATGCCTACATCACTCAGTTATGAAGTAGCATGTGAGCTAGACTGCCCTGAAATACAGCTGGTCACGAAATGTTTTCGCGACTGGGTGTCCGTAGGAATAATACTACGCGATAGGTTGCAAATGTAGGAATGTTAAGCATCGCTACTACAAAGAGATAGCAACTTCCCTTCAAAATTTGATTCTCTCCTGAGTAAATGTATACAAGCTGCTATGGTTGTAGGGGAAACAAGATTACCATTCAAGTTTTCTTACAACACGTATACACTGCTGCGCAGAGAAAAGTCTAATGTTGTGGCAATGGTGTACCTGTTACTACTAAAGTAAATTTCATTCTCTCCTGAGCAAATGTATACACGCTACTATGGTTGTAGGGGAAACAAGATTACCATTCAAGTTTTCTTACTACACGTATACACTGCTGCGCAGAGAAAAGTCTAATGTTGTGGCAATGGTGTAACTGTTACTACTAAAGTAAATATGATTCTCTCCTGAGCAAATGTATACACGCTGCTATGGTTGTAGGGGAAACAAGTTTACCATTCAAGTTTTCTTACAACACGTATACACTGCTGGGCAGAGAAAAGTCTAATGTTGTGGCAATGGTGTAACTGTTACTACTAAAGTAAATATGATTCTCTCCTGAGCAAATGTATACACGCTACTATGGTTGTAGGGGAAACAAGATTACCATTCAAGTTTTCTTACAACACGTATACACTGCTGCGCAGAGAAAAGTCTAATGTTGTGGCAATGGTGTAACTGTTACTACTAAAGTAAATATGATTCTCTCCTGAGCAAATGTATAGACGCTGCTATGGTTGTAGGGGAAACAAGTTTAACATTCATGTTTTCATACTACATGTATACACTGCTGGGCAGAGAAAAGTGTTATGTTGTGGCAATGGTGTAACTGTTACTACTAAAGTAATTTTTTGTTATCTGTGAGCCGTCAGTAACTTACGTTGCTGTTAATGTAATATACTGTTAGGCTGTTAATCAGCATGTACAATTTAACTTATTTTTGTAACAACGTTATCTCCTTATTGTACTGTCTACTTTAAGGTTGTGTTTAAAATGCGGCAAAACAAATTTGTTGTTGAATTGATGTTAACATTTGTGTTAGAAATGTTCATGTATTCTCTTTGCTTTAAGAAAATAATCCCTTGTAAAACAAATTAAGAACAATAATTCTATCAGAAATAGAAATACAATCAACGAAGAAATAAATGACGTCTGGGCAGTTAGTCAAGCCCGTTCCTTTAGTGATTGACGTGCTTCGCTTTACGTAACCTAGAGTCTTACCACCTGGTTTGTTTTAATATGTCTGAGTTTTGTATTGTGCGTATTGAAACAAATATCCCTTTTAGATCCTAATTAATTTACAGTTTCAAATGTTGCAAACAAAAATCTTTGATGCGTGCTGTACCTAAGTCGACACAGCACTTGTTTCGTTGCCACAGCCAATTATATGCAGGCTATATGTTCGGCTACAGTAATGAGAACCAATTATAACATAGACTAGTAAGTATGTGTGCGAATAATTTATACACGGGTACGATTATTGATCATTGAGCTTCTTAGTGTACAGTACAAACAAAAATTACCTGCACACCTGCGAAATGTACACAATTGTGTACTCTGGGTCTGAACAGGTTGAAATGACAAACTGCAGTCCTCTTTCCTTATCTGGAAATACTTTATGCACTAGAAATATATGCATAATTTGCACAAGTAAACAGCTTTGCAAGGCTTGATAGCTGGTCTATGCTAGATTAAGTTCTCATATTATGCTTCAGAATTTGAATACAGTGGTTTAATTTTACTAGGTTTTCGCTGTTCACTAGTACCCGCCATTTACAACGTCAAGTTGAGTAGACTTGTGTTGGTTGGATATTAATTTATTGTCGCAATAACACAAAATATTTTGTTCTCCCTGTTCTTTTTAGCCTAATACAACATTTGGTTTCGGCAAAATTACTTAGAGGCTTTATTAACATTAACAATTAAAGAGTACATTTGAATTAAGACATTCCAAATAGTTAACATTATTAATTTTGTCACTACATAATTAATTTTACAACGGCATAAATGTTTAAAGAAATGCCTCAATTGTAGGAACACCCGAATTTCGCGAGAATATTTCCCGACCAGTTGTATTTCAAACTCTTTAGCTCAGATCCACTTTATTCATGGGATGATTTGCGCGTTATGCGTCTTATATATCTGCTCGCGAATCACAGACGCTCGCTACACGAGTAACCTAATTTTGGTTTCCCAGCCAAGTAAGAAAATGCATTCTCACGAAGAAACATGACCAATAGCTAGGGCCAGTGACTTTTGGCGTAAAAATTGAAGCACACAGTAGACTTCAATACTATATACACACCTCAGCTGTTGTTATACATCCGTTGGCTGCTGGTGCCCTGTCCGTCTTTGAACAAGCCACTCAGGACCAAGTAACTCCGACACTGAACCTTCGTGATTCGTGCGCAAACAGTTAGCACGGGACAGAACATTTTTAGCCAGTCAAAGAAGCAGGACGATCCTACAGTGCTTTGGAGTGTATCTTGTCTCGAAATCTTTGCGCGAAATATCAGTGCCCTACATATAGGCAAAAGAAAACAGCTTATATACCCTTAGGGTATTGAAGTCTGTCATGCGCGGAAATCTTTTCGGGAAATTCCGGTACCCTTACTCAATAGTAATATTTTTGCTGCAACACATAAGATTGTGGGAATTCAGAGGTCGTATAACCGGAGCCCCTCTAGTAGTGGGTACTGTGTCTTACTACTATCTTCACATATACGTCAGTGATTACGTTCTCACCTCACATTTCCTATTGGTAGGGGCAGTGATATTTCGCGAAAAGATTTCGAGACAAGATACAGTCCGAAGCACTGTAGGGTCGTCCAGCTTCTTTGATTGGCTAAAAAATATTCTGGCCCATGTTAACCGTTTGCGCACGAATCACGAAGGTTCAGTGTCGGAGTTAATTAGTCCTGAGTGGCTTGGTCAAAGACAGACGTGGCACCAGCAGCCAATGGAGGTATAACAACAGCTGAGGTGTGTATATAGTATTGAAGTCTACTGTGTGCTCCGATTTTTACACGAAAAATCACTGGCCGTATCTATAGGTATTATAATATATTGTATCCACTGCCATAAATAATACGAAGAACCGAACAAAGATTCAGAAAAAAACCCAACATAACTCACAAAATTAACTACAATTTCTACGAACCAAAGGAAAACCTAACAATAAAAAATACTTGAGGCAACAAACTGTAAAAGAACAGTCACGGACATCAGTAAAAATTTTAACAAATCAGAAAAAAAAGTGATATTCTATTTAGGATACAATGATAATAACATAAAATAATTAAACCTAAAAAAATAAAATAGAAGAGGTTTGCTAACTAAATAACATGTATAAAAATCAAAATCTCATTAGGCAGATAAGGAGAATAATAACTAAAACAAGACGCAAGGCACAACAATAACTACATCAATTCTTCTTATTGTATCATAGTCTTAATCATATTCTATTTATAGTACATCCATGGTTACTTCAATCCTTTCTGAAGCCCTGCTGAAGTTTTACTTTCGGGATATCTCTCCGCCTGACGCAAACTAAGCTTGGGTAAGTCTAGAAAATTACACCGCAATTCTGCCCTCTCAGTTTAATAATATGTTTCATGAGTACTATTTTTTACAAGCCATTAAAAACAACTTAATATTCTCACTTTTCTTATTCATAACAATAACAAATTAAGTGTTATTATTTTATACTTAATGTATAAGAAAAATTTACTTTAACCAAAAATAAGATACAATCAATGCATAAAACGATATTGAAACATGACATATTTAAGAAACAACCAAACCCGTAATACGTACGGTGATTTTATTACAAAGTTTTATTAAAAAAAGTGCGATGATGCTGCGAAAAGACAATACAGTCTGTCCAGGAAATAATCCTTTCCTGGTTTGTGTAATTTATAACTACTGTCAATCATTTTTCTTGTCAAGTTCATTGCCGTCCGATAGTTTTCAATTTATTGACTGCTCAATTAATGTTCCTTCTCTGAGATTTATTGCTAATTTTCTGAGATGTGTTTTGGATTACGGTCTCTTTATTTTCGCTTCGGATTATTTTTGGCAATGGATGCAGTCAAGTTAACCCGTTCAGTCACCGTGTCCCCAATTGTGACCACGTTGCAGATGAATGAGCGTTATGACCCGAACTGTACACAGCAGGGCATCAGAGCTCGGTCTTGCTTGTGGCTGACATTATTTGTGGACTTTTCTACCCTTCTTTAACGTGAATGGTTAATATCAATATCATCGTCACGCGGCACGTTGTTCATTGGCTGAAAAAAAAAATGCTGAACACAAGTACTGTTCGTACCAAAAAATCACGCGACTACAACACTTTAACGCGGAAGTCAATGTGTGACCGAACGGGTGGAGACACTCAGGACTTGACTCTCGTGTGACTCGAGCAACGGCAGTTTACAAATTTCTCCGCCCGTGAAACCCACATTCGCAACTGTTCTAGAATTTACACGTCTCTGCTAATGATCAGGGCCACCTGATTTTGGTGAAAAGATTTACGCAGGAGCTTGACTTCAATATCCTATGTTCTCACTTGCAGCCTTCCTTTGACCATTGGCCGCTATAGTATTTGTGCGGAGAGAGTATGTTACATGAGCGAGCCAATCAGAAATAATTTTCTGTGACACTGATCGCCCGCGATCGCGGTCATACACACAGAAAATTAATTCAGATTTGCTCACTCATGTAACTCTCTCTCTTGTTTTATTCATCACCGCGCTAGACTTCACAGTGCTATGTATATATCAGCCAACGGTTGATGTTAATTGGCCAGAGCCTTGGTAAGAAAACATTTTCCTTGTGACTGGACTGCACGTGGTTCGCTCACACCAACATAGAGTGTTTAACCATTGGCGCAGAGCTATCCAGGGCGAGTCAAGTACAATGTGGACCAACAACCAGCTTATGCAGTAATACATGTGTGTAAAGTCTAACTTGTCCCCAAATAACTTCACGTTTTCTGCAGGTCTCTGGTGATCATATCTCCGCTTATCCGACACGCCCTGCAGGACTCTGCAGCAATACTAAACATGAAGCACTCTGGTGGCTTCATTTAGATTGGCCGAGTAGAACAGGGGACTGTGGCAGCTGCCAATGAGAAAAGAGACCTGCTTGATTAAGTACGTGACTGTGGAGTTTTGCATAGCGCTGTTTCAAAAGGCGAAATAATAGGGCATTTACTTACGGGAAACTTACAGCACCAATGCTTTTTGCGGTGTCTTCGAACTTTTAAAATGGAACCTTAGAAAAATCACCCCATGTACGACGTTTTCGGTTGCATCCTAAATGTGCCGTGTATCAGAAGGGTTTTATTCTAGTATTTTAAAAAATGGGTGCGTGTACTTATGCACTAGAGTTAGAAGTTATACTTCTTTGGCGTGACTAAAATAAAATATATTTATTGTTATGGCCTAACACACTACAACATATTCGTCAAATTTTGTAAGGATGGGTTGATTGTTTCTCGAGATACGAGAAAAACGTCCCTACCACGTTTCTGTCGAATTTGGTACACTGTGCGCGCGCAAATTCCATTGCACACTAAATTTTTAACCTCAACGTGCCAAAAAAAAGTGTTACTTCAAAAAGAACGTTATTTTTCGTTGAAACGAACATTTATATACATTATATATATTATAATATTTCATTTATAATTAATATTAATAAAAACAGTGAGGAGGAAGGAGTGTTGGTTTTTTCTCGGGACAGGTGTTTATCGCGAGAATATTTACGGTCATGCTAGACTTAAATATCCCACGTGACCACAACTTTCTTTGGTTATTGGCCACGTGTTTACTTGAGAAGACATGCTCTTATTTAACTGGGCCAATGGTAATGAAGTACTGCGACACTGAAGGTCCATGATTCGCGGACAGACAAGAGAGGCACGTGTTATTTAAAATCATCCGACTACGAAAGTATTGGATATAAAAAAAAGTGTTTTGGAGTGCAAATGGTGTTGAAATTTTTCCGACAAAAACACTGTCCCTAGTAATTACTAGTAAGAAATAGTTCTTATTAACAATATTATTACACTGAGTGCGCACGAATGCAATGCGTTTTCCCTTTGGTGTTACTTTATAGACTAAGTTAAGCTTTGTTTGCACGATGCGGAGGAATATCCTGCAAGTAGAACATTAACAGGGTTAAAAAAAATGGGAAATAACCGTGAATGGACTATATATTCACCTTCAAAGATATCAGCGCGAAGTGTTAACCCCTTAACGAACTATCTGGAGTAAAGTCGTTCATATATATGTTGCAAAATACGTAAAGTCATGCTCGATACTGTACAACATCACAAGCTACTGCCAATACAGACAACGGCCTTTACCTGGATGATTCAATTGGCTGCTGCTAGCACACCAACAATTTATATTGATTGCTGCAGTTGTCATATACCAATATAAGTTATTTTCACAAGTTTCGACGTAACAGTTGTTGCAAGGAATTCGGAAGTATTTGTGAGACAGAAAATATCCTCTTTTGCAACTCCTCAAACGAAATATTTACCCTTTGAGGTGTATGTACGTATATATCCGTGCTCTGTTTGTGTGGAAATTCCTTTGCTCTTGGAGACAAAACTTGTACTTTTACTGCTTTATTGTTTCACTGGATTATATGGGAATATAATTTTAAAAATTACAACTAGTCAACATTTTAAGCCGTAAGAATAAATCTGTTCTTATTATAATTTCTCAAAATAAACCGATGGATTGTAAAGCATGTTAACTCAGTCGCGACATATTAATTGGGACACAGTCAACGCGCGACTTAATTGGCGCACGGGCAGCCAATAATGAACGTTGCAGGGCACCGCTCGATGTAGCCAGAACCAAAAGAACGACGGTAAGTGGAGAAACAGAGACAAACACAACTGATATTTAGGGAAACTGACTTTTCGNGAATCTTTTTGCGAAATATCACTGCCCCTACTGATATTGCTGTAGTGGAGACTACAGTACGCTCAATACTATCTCGTTCTCAGTACCGACAAATGTGTGCAGTCCTCAGAGGGTTAATGTGAGGGTAAGAGGGTTGAGGTAGTGCTGTGGCTATGTCGAGAGACAGCAGTGGTAGTCGCGCTTTGCCGCAAGGAAGCTACTACAGTATATTAACAATTCCGGAGAGAGTGGTATTGTTATCGACACACGCAGCTCCTGAGTAGCATGAGAATCCACTGCAAGGCGTGTGTGGCTCCTCGCCCGGAATTACAAGCCCCATGGCAGGCACAAGCACAGAGCACGCAACAACACAGACGCCAAACTACTTTTTAAGTCCCTCTCGCATTGTCACATTTTTGTCCCCCAAATATATCTGACGATAAATCTGGAAGACGAAATATGGCCAAAAAGATTTTCCTTTCAACAAATTCGATCAAATAATCTTGATTGTGTTTGAAAGTGTATCACACTCTCACATTACTTTACTGGGAGAATCTAGTATGAATTTTTATTTAAAAATTATTTTCAAAGTGATATAATGCTGTGTATTTCCATGCCGTCCATTACAGGAAGAAATGTAACGAATGTTGTGATTTATTTTCACTTCTATTCTAAAGTCTAATTTTATTCATCAGAAAAGTTTCGTGCACAATGAAATTTGATGTTTCTCAGTTCTATATATTTTGTGCAATATTCACTAAACGAGGAATTTAGGCTGAAGCCGCTTCTATATAAACTATTATTATCTTCATTACCTATTCCTAGGGCCAGTGCCTTTTCGCGTAAAAATCGGAGCACACAGAAGACTTCAATACTATAAACACACCTCAGCTGTTGTTATACCTCCATTGGCTGCTGGTGCCGTGTCCATCTTTGACCAAGCCACTCAGGACTAAGTAACTCCGACACTGAACCTTCGTGATTCGTGCGCAAACGGTTAAC
>NQII01000010.1:43399-109209 GCA_002778355.1 Clitarchus hookeri
TTCGTGATTCGGGCGCAAACTGCTAACGCGGGCCAGAACAATTTTTTGTTAATCAAAGAAGCTTGACGACCCTACAGTGCTTTGGTCTGTATCTTGTCTCGAAATGTTTTCTCGAAATATCGCTAACCCTAGTTATCATTTAGGGGGATGAATGAAGTGTATTCACTCGTTAAAGACTATTACAAAGTCACCTGTCTACGATGACTGAGGTTTGTGATTTAGAACATTACCACACTTNTTCACTCGTTAAAGACTATTACAAAGTCACCTGTCTACGATGACTGAGGTTTGTGATTTAGAACATTACCACACTTCAGTGCGGTATTATTTCTGTAGACGGATTAAACAGCAACGCTGCTGAAGTTCTAGAATTGAATGTGATTTAGTTCTGTATAATACTTAATGAATGTTTGTTTTGGGATCGCAGTTATTGTTACAGTATAAACTACCTACTATATATCATTAAAATATGTTTAGATGATTACGAATTCACTGGCAAGTGAAATATAGATAGCGAAGTGATCGCATGACTTTATTTTTCCAAGGTAAGGAAAGTAAAATATACCGAACATTGTAGTCGGAAAAACATTCTAAGAAAATATTTCCCTCCCTCGGCAAATAACATAATTATTATTATTTTATAGCACGTAATTCGTAAACATATTCACTTTTTTTAAGTGCAGTAATTTTTACAAAATGTAATGGTAATAGACATAAAAATATTCTCATTATAATTTCGTTTCGAAATAAGCTTAAATTAAAAACCCCTTACGTTCGTGTTACGTTTACAATTGGTTCACACATAACGTGATAAGTTATAGTACAATCATGGTAACTCCAAATTTTCTAAAACCCTTATAAAGTTCTACTTTCAGGGNCATAACGTGATAAGTTATAGTACAATCATGGTAACTCCAAATTTTCTAAAACCCTTATAAAGTTCTACTTTCAGGCTATTCCTCTGCCTCATGCAAACAAAGATTAAATAAGTACAGCAAATTACAACAAAGGGACAACGCACCGCATTAGTGCGCACTTATTTTAATAATATTTTGCATGATAACCGTTCTTTACTAGGCATTACCAACACAAATATTTTATATTTATATATCCGTATAAATTGTTAAAGAAGTATTTTAATTTATAAAAAACCAAATCAAAGTTCAATGTAACAAAATATAAGATTNATCAAAGTTCAATGTAACAAAATATAAGATTTTTTTTTTTTTCGAGAAATATAAATCTGCAATATTTATATCAGTCAGTTAACCCCTCGATATTTAGTAATATGAACTACGAATATCTCAGTAGACAATTAGCTAAATATTGCAGGCCCTTTCTAGCATTTAAGATAATCTTATCGAAAGTTATAAGGTACATCTTCTGTTAACAGTAATGAATATCGTAAACTCAAAACATTCTTAGTAGGAACACGTAGAGAAATCTTAGCAAAAAAAAATTTTTGCCTTTGATACACTACATTAAACACCGGCAGCTTTCTTTTTGGATTTCGACCACGTGTAATTGTCACAAGTCANTTTGCCTTTGATACACTACATTAAACACCGGCAGCTTTCTTTTTGGATTTCGACCACGTGTAATTGTCACAAGTCATTTTATTATTTGACTGGACTAATCCGAATCAAGACACACCGATACTGAAATCTGTGATTCGCATGAAGACACCATAAATCACCAAAAAAAAANGACTAATCCGAATCAAGACACACCGATACTGAAATCTGTGATTCGCATGAAGACACCATAAATCACCAAAAAAAAACCAATCCAATCTCGAAAGTCAATGTGAGCTAAATGGTTTTAAGATGTAATTAATTAAGGAACTCAACNAAAAAAAAACCAATCCAATCTCGAAAGTCAATGTGAGCTAAATGGTTTTAAGATGTAATTAATTAAGGAACTCAACGCAAAATTTCTGTTTCTTTATGCATAGGGCCACCCAAATTTTCACGAAATAGAAAATAAAACTTTAATTATCTTATTTGCTATTTACGGTTACGTGAACGGTTAAGAGGGCACATTTTGAAGTCCCTTCCTTTGGAATAATAATCATTAGATATATTTTATTTTAGCCTTGGACGGTAACTTCAGAGTGCGGTGTGATACACACACTGTGTTTATTACTTACATTGCTATATTTAATTAAATAGGTTATTAAAAGATGCAAAATGGTTGAAATGAAAAAGTAACAAACGCCTCGGAAGTGCTGACTTTACCGTGACCAGCCTACACCGCACAACGGAACATGTATCTGGCTAGAGGCGTCGTATCGTATTCGTTGCCGCGCGCTGTGAAAGATCCGCTTCTGCTCGGAGCTCCTCCTGGTGACGTGGACAGTGATTTCCGTCAGACGGCGCGGCGTTTCACTGGATCGCCGAGCAATGAACCCACTTTGCTTGCACCTTTAGCTCGAGTTGGAGAAACGCCCGGTTCTTTCGGTTATCCTCCTGTTGCTCGGTCGAGCGTCAAAATGGCCTTTGAAATAATTAACGCAGCGGTTGAGGAATTCACGTACAAGCCTGTGTTTTGAGGAATATCGTTGTGTTACTACAGTTCTTAAATCCCCGAAATTTTTTATTTCTTAATGTCCTTTGTGCTCATTTGGTCCTTTTGATTATCTTTACTTTTATTCTTTAATGGGTTTAATTTTTATTGAAGTTTTAGCTGTGCGTTCCTTTGGATGCGTAAGTGGAAAAATATTAAATAGGCTCATGCGTGATACGTACACTCTAATAAATTGATCGGAAATTTACCACACCAGTGTATACGCATAATGAGAAAGCGGGAATGGGAATTTTTCCCCTATACATTCTGTAGCTTTCCTAAATTTGCTCAGGAAACAGTCAAATGCGTAAGGAAGTTCCTAACTTTGTATAGTTACGATGCTAAACATTCTTATATCTGCAGCTTGAAGTGTAGTATTATTTGCATACAGTGTATGGATTAAACACTTTCATTAAAGTTTAGGAAGTTTACCAGAACAATTTTAAGTTGTAGAAACCCTCAAAATTCATTTCAAAAAGACGTAGAAAATTCTACAAATTTGATATCACAAGAATGACTGAGCTCTGATGCTGTGCCTTGTACAGTACTGCGAAGCAGTTGAAACCATCAAATCCTAAAAGAAGATCTAAGTTTAAGTGTATTGAAATAGTGTTTTTCAGGAGTTATTTTTTGCGGAAATTGGATGGCCCTAACTATAACAACAACCACACGAACTATAAATTCTCTTATTCTCTTTATTTACACATGTCAGCATCCTATTGTCATAAACTGCAATTCGCAATTATTCTAATGTACAATTTTTAAGATAGGCAGAGACCTGCAAAATTCGCGTTATTATTTGAAGATGGATTATACTTCAAACTCATAAATGAATCTATTGCTCTTGTCGTTGCACTAAACAAAGCTTGAAATGCCTTGGGCGACCTTGAACCAATCGGAAACAAGTAACNTCTATTGCTCTTGTCGTTGCACTAAACAAAGCTTGAAATGCCTTGGGCGACCTTGAACCAATCGGAAACAAGTAACGACAAGATAGCCTAATCACGTCCCCGGAAGGGAATATGGGTGGTCACGTCTACAGAAGGTTGAATGTAAACCAATTAAAATGTCCTTGTCAATGTCAAAGGCTGTAAAATTCGCAGCATTGAATCGAACAAATACACCACAACTAAGTTGTTACGAACGAAATATTTTGATATGGTTTTAAAAAACTTTAGTCTNTCTATTGCTCTTGTCGTTGCACTAAACAAAGCTTGAAATGCCTTGGGCGACCTTGAACCAATCGGAAACAAGTAATGACAAGATAGCCTAATCACGTCCCCGGAAGGGAATATGGGTGGTCACGTCTACAGAAGGTTGAATGTAAACCAATTAAAATGTCCTTGTCAATGTCAAAGGCTGTAAAATTCGCAGCGTTGAATCGAACAAATACACCACAACTAAGTTGTTACGAACGAAATATTTTGATATGGTTTTAAAAAACTTTAGTCTNTTGAATCGAACAAATACACCACAACTAAGTTGTTACGAACGAAATATTTTGATATGGTTTTAAAAAACTTTAGTCTACGATCGTAATAAATATTAGCGAAAAAAAATTGGAAATATCACCATTTGCTATTTATTTAAGTGGGAAAGGCATTTTCTTTGATTATAGTCTAATGCACAGTTATTCATTGCTCTAAAATTTTTCAATAAACTCATGAATGTTCTCAACTCTACATATGGTGTGAATGAAGCGAACAAGTTCCTAATATCTTATTCCTAGGAATCTGCGAAATTCGCGTTATTATCTAGCTTCAGGCTAAACTTCACAGTATTTTATATATTCGAGCTGGCGTCGTTTCTCCATTGGCTGCTGCACAAATGTGGAGTCACGCCCTTTCTGACTGAACTGCACGTGACAGGGGGAACACAATTGTGAAGTGTTCCTTTATTGGCGTAAAGTTACCAGGGGTGTGTCAAATAAAGTGTGTTCCGTCCCAATGTAGCGGTCGCCATTAATCCCTGGTACAGTGTTAACCATTCTGAGAAGCTTGAGGCTGAATCTTGGGTTTGTGCTCTACGTGTCTGTACGCATAAGTTCCCAAACGCTTTGAATGCTGCCGAAGTAATATTACATCGCCTTAATTTAACTGACTTGTATGGAGTTTGCCGGAACATCACCACGTCCGCTTTCTTCGCAGAAACTGTTCGTAAAAAATTACAACGCCAGAAGTTCTTCACAAGATCTTCTGCAAAGTAATATTATGTCATCAACACTCAAAATATAAACTACTCAAATTAACAGGATTGATTGTATACTACACCAGGTAGAGAATAACATGGGATTTGGACGCTTTCAACTTGGCATTATTTTGGAAGAGAGCCGGCCAGAAATTAAAGTTTTTCAGTCGAGTAAGTTTTTCAGTCGTTGTGTGAACTAAGGGGATAGTTGTAAGTGGGATTGCAAATACCAATAGAACTAACTAACGGTCGTACAGTCGTGAATATTCGCGGCTCGCTTCTAGAATGTTTATTTTCTAGGTCAATCCGTACATCACTCGGAGTGTTAAGTTCATGCAAGCCGATGTACACTTGCTCTCGTAGACAGCTTCCGGACATGGATTCCTCCTTTTCGAAGTTCAATGTCCCCTCTCAATAGCTACCTTATCGCTCTGGTCCCGGACTTCCTCGGGATGCGATATAACTTTGTCTTAACAGCATAGGGTGCAAGGAAAGTACAAATAAGCAGTTGCAACTCAACTGTATAACGAGAGATACTTATCTTATTCATTTGTTTGCCAACGTTAGAACACAGTCAACTACAACTTTTTACTTTATTTTGTTGCCAGATTAAGCGTTTGACTTCGCCAGCCGGTTTTTATCTATTTATTTTAATACTGGCCTAAGGTTTCTGAGCACAAATTCTGATTTTGTAATTTACCGGCATTTATTTGGTACCTAAAATGCATTTCAGAGAAAAAAAAAATAGGCATGTGTTTCATGTAAATATTCACGAAAGCACACGTGGGACAAAATTAGTCCCGTGAAGGCCCTCTGGACAAAGAATATAGTGCTAAAACCATAAAAATTAAAATATGTAAACAAGCACATGTTTCTACAATATCTAAAGAGAAAAACTACATGATCGTTTATTGTGTACTAATGCGATAAGCATGTAGTTACTATTTTTTTTTGCAATAATTGATTTAACGCTTTAACTGCGGTACAAATTTACTTACAATTAATCCAGTCGTCTGTATTCACGACTGCATTGCCAATAGATCTGTTGCTCTCTGTACCCCCATTTACAACTGTCCTATTGTTTCACACAACACCAGGCAAGCTTACTATACTGAAAAACTTTCATTACTCGCCGGCTCTCTGCCAATAATATAGTGCCGAGTTGAAAGTGCCACAGTCACTTGTTATTTACTACGGAGAATAATTTCAATCCATCTTGTTCACTAGAATAATTTCCACAATGAGTAAGGACACCCGGTTTTCGCGAAAAGAATTTTACGGAAGATTGATTTCAGCATCCTACTTGCAAACCTGCAGTTTTTCTTCCGTTATTGGCCACGTGGCTTCACCGAAGACAGTGTGGTGTTTAACTGGGTCCATGAGAATTATGTTTCTCCGGTACTGAACATCTGTGATTCGCGGGCAGACACACAAGACGCGTAGCAGTTGAAACCAACCAATCGCGCAAGTGGATCTGTGTTAAAATATTTTGACATTAAACTTGACAAGAAAGCTGTTGATGAAATTCGAGTGTCCCTAACTGTGAGTAGAGCCCCGAGTCTTTCGCGAATTCGTTCGGTGGCGAGGTAGACTTTAAACCCTTAGTCTTTTCTCCTTCCGTTGTGATTGGACGGCAGTTGTTTACACACGCCTTGTTCAACTGTGAGCCAGTAGTACGCCGGAAGCAGTAGTGTCCCAACGCAGCTCCCTTCTCACCTCGATTCACCCTTATCGGCTCTCCAGACCTCGACGTTAAGAGCCACCCAAATCTCTCTACTCCATTTCTTCCTGTTTAATAGTGTGTGGAAAGTTATCCAGTGCATGCTCAAACAACTGAGGGCCAATCATGGAAGGAACACAAGAGTATACATTAGTCTAGCCTGTCACCGAAAGAATTTGCGAAATCATCATATCTCTAATTCTAAGCTAGTGCTTTGGAAAGGAGCCGTTTATCTTGTGCCAGGACTGCAGGTGAATCGGCAGTAACAACACAAACTGCTTATTCATTGGTACAGAATTAGTCAGGCCACGTTAAATATATTGTGAACAAATCAGAAGCCTTCACAGATCCATACGTGTTTAAAAATTAAGAGTTCCCCTGATGATAATGCACATTTTGTAGGTCACTAATATTCACTAGAGGGACGTAAAACATGTATATTCGAGTTTCTTTTTAATGGGCTCTCAGTATTTTAGACGCCCTTGACACATGTGAGCCAATCATATAGGAGAATGAGTTTGCAAAAATCTCCGTGTCTTTAATCATCACAGTCTCATGCATAATGGCTAGAGACCATGGACAGCTTGCGGGTGCATTCGATAGCTACACAGAAAAAAAATTTAATATTGTTGAAACAAAAAAAAATACTATGAGGCCATTTCTTTGAACGTTTATGTTGTAGTAAAATTGATAATGCTGTGAAAAATTTAATAATCTTAACCGTTTACAAAGACTTATATTACTATAGGGCAAATATATATTCTTGAAGTATTAATGTTAACAAATTCTCTAAACTATGTTGCCGCAACCAAATGTTGTATTACGCTAAAAAGTAGCACGAAGAATAAACTATTTGTGTTACTAACCCATTTAATTAATCCCCAGCCAACGCCAGTTTAGACTGATTTTACATTGTAAAATGGTGGATACTAGTGAACAGCGGTTACCTCATAAAATGAAACCACTTTATTTACATTTTAAAACATAGGAAGATCGCTAAATGTCATAAGATCAGCTTTCAAACCTTGCAAAGCAACTTGGGTGCCCCAAATAAGCATTTATTTCTAGAGAGTAAAATATTTCCACATAACTAAATAGTACTGCAGTGCCATTATAGGTACTAGAATACCCTCGACATAAAACGAAATCACACACTTGGGAAGAAAATGGGTTTGGTAAAGTGGTGGTCATCATGAACACTAGGCGCGGGTTCTGTTCTCCCCCCCCCCCCCCCCCCCCCCCCNAGTTTTTTATTCGTAGGTAATATTTATTTTTGTAACATAATAATTGAAATTAATTGATCTTATATCGGAATCCTGTATTAAAGCAAAGGGAAAACAACACAATTATTACACGTGTGGTAAAATCAAATCAACACAAAATTAGTTTTGGCTTAACATTAACACCGCCTTAATGTTAACAGCACAGTAAGGCGGTAACGTTGTTGCAAAATCCATATTTCATTTACATTCAAAGCATTACTACATATTACATTAACAGCAACATTAGTTACTGACGGCTCGCAAATAACCAAAAACTACTGCATCTGTAACACTAATACTGTTGTCACAACATTAGACTTTTATCTGTGTGGGCTAAACTCGACAGTTCTGAGAACACCACAAGCCGTCATAGCGTACTTTATCCTGTGTGCTCTGCTGTACGTGGTTCGCCCTCTCTCTCTCTCTCTCTTGCTGCACGTGTATTTCTGGTTCACACTTATATAGGGCATTTCAGGAAACAAGTGCGACATCAAACAAAAGTAGCAAGAAAGTGTTAGTGCATAAATTCTATCCTAGCATCAGTAAACTCGCGAAAAACACAGGTCTCTGGAAATTGCTGAGTGAGTGAGTGAAGAGATAAGGGTGGCTCTTAACATCGAGGTTTTGAGAACTGATGAGGGTGATTGAGGTGAGTATGGAGTGGCGCCGGAATTAAGAGGCGGGGGAAACGGGAGATCCCCGAGAAAACCCACCGAACCAGAGGTATCGTCTAGCACGATTCCTACATGCGAAAATACGGGAGAGAATGGGACGGAGATTGAACCCGGTTCGCCTTGGTAGGCCACCGCAGTCGCGACAGCAAACACTGGCTAAAGGCAATATGTAAAGAAGATGGTTTAGCTAGAGATGATGGTTTCTAGCAGGAAAAGATGACTGTTTGCGAGGATGCAATGTACTCTACACATGTCCGACAGTTGTATTTACTTATTGGCTGTCATGCTTGTATGAAGATACTACCCCATTTCACCGTACCAATGATGATTACAATACAATAAGACATATCGTTTGTGAATGGTCTGTAAAATACTTAGCCGAATCAAAACTTTGTTCATACAATCATGGAAGAATAAAATCGTTAAAATGTCATAGATACAGACCTGAAAAATTGGCGAGTTCAATGCCCTGCAGGCTAGATTCTACATTCTTATGTACAGATATGACGATATTAACTGCACATTGGTTGTCTACTGTCACAGTGAAAGTTGACGATTGGGTCAGCGATCCCCAGAAGGTGTCAAACACAGTGGGGACCAATGGCTAAAATTATATAAACACACGTGTTTTGAATTATAGCTGGTCTCAAAATGAATACGATAATTCTTTAGGTCACTAGTTATAGGTAAAGACCTGAATAATTCGCTGATTCATTTTGGGACAAGCTAGAATTCAAAACACGTGTGTTTGTATAACTTTAGCCATTGGTCCACACGGTATATGACACCTCCTGGAGAACGGTGTCCAATTGTCCCCTTCCACTGTGACAGCAGACAACCAATGTGTNCACACGGTATATGACACCTCCTGGAGAACGGTGTCCAATTGTCCCCTTCCACTGTGACAGCAGACAACCAATGTGTGGTTTATATCGGCATATTTGCTGATAAGACTGTAGAGTTTAGCCTGCAGGTCATTTAACTCTCGAATTTTTCAGGTCTATAATTATAGGAGATACGTTGTCTCAAAAAATTTTCACAATTTTCCGTCATCTTCATTTATTGCGGGAAACGTTTACTATTAAAAGGAATTCAACGTACTGATTTTTTTCGCCACCGGGTTTTCGCGAAAATAATTCCACGGAAGCTGAGTTTTAAAATCCTACTTGCACACCTGCTGTTTCCCTAACTATATTGGCCTCGCGCCTTCGTCGAAAACAGTGCGGCATTTGACTGGGGCAATGAGAATTAGTTACTCCGGTATTGGACGTCTAAGATTCGCGGGCAGGCACCTAGGACGCGCAGCTGTTGAAATCTTCCAATCGCGCAAGTGGATCTGGGTTATAGTGTTTTGAAATACAACTTCACGGGAATTATTTACACGAAAATCGCGTGCCTCTACGCATAACCAGGGGCACCTGTTTGATGCGAAAATATTTCAGGACAAGTAGCGTTCCAAAACACTCCAGTTCAGAAAAACATTCGTTAATGGATAATTTGACTTGTTACGCGTCTTATCTGTCTTCGTGCGAATGACAACCCGTCTGTATTGGAGAAACTTTATCCTGATTGGCTGACTCACGTAACAGACTCCCTTCACACAAAGGCGATAGACCAATAGCAAAAGGAAGGCTGCAAGTGAGCATATAGGATATTGAAGTCTAGCCCCCACGTGAATATTCTCGCGATAAACAGATGGCCCTAGTAACTTGTCGTGCATGTATGAAGCTACTATCCAATTTCATTGAGGAAATGAGGATTCTGGTGCTCTATGTCAGAACGTAATGTGACTGATCAGCAGATATCGTAGCTAACTCATAAACTCAATCATACAATCAAAAAAGTGTTCTTGAAGACGCGCTGGCTCAAATAAATTCCGATTGTAATGGGCNTCATAAACTCAATCATACAATCAAAAAAGTGTTCTTGAAGACGCGCTGGCTCAAATAAATTCCGATTGTAATGGGCCTCTAACATTAGGATATTCTTATTATAGTTGGCTATGAACAACATGATTCCCAAATGACTTTTAAGAAATTTTCGANAATCGCGTGCCTCTACGCATAACCAGGGGCACCTGTTTGATGCGAAAATATTTCAGGACAAGTAGCGTTCCAAAACACTCCAGTTCAGAAAAACATTCGTTAATGGATAATTTGACTTGTTAAGCGTCTTATCTGTCTTCATGCGAATGACAACCCGTCTGTATTGGAGAAACTTTATCCTGATTGGCTGACTCACGTAACAGACTCCCTTCACACAAAGGCGATAGACCAATAGCAAAAGGAAGGCTGCAAGTGAGCATATAGGATATTGAAGTCTAGCCCCCACGTGAATATTCTCGCGATAAACAGATGGCCCTAGTAACTTGTCGTGCATGTATGAAGCTACTATCCAATTTCATTGAGGAAATGAGGATTCTGGTGCTCTATGTCAGAACGTAATGTGGCTGATCAGCAGATATCGTAGCTAACTCATAAACTCAATCATACAATCAAAAAAGTGTTCTTGAAGACGCGCTGGCTCAAATAAATTCCGATTGTAATGGGTCTCTAACATTAGGATATTCTTATTATAGTTGGCTATGAACAACATGATTCCCAAATGACTTTTAAGAAATTTTAGANCTCTAACATTAGGATATTCTTATTATAGTTGGCTATGAACAACATGATTCCCAAATGACTTTTAAGAAATTTTCGAGTTTTGCTAAGTGATGGGCTAAAACTCTGACCATACGAGTATAATGACTTAGTAGGGACATAGGCCTAGATGTAAATGTGTGAAATAATCGCAGTTCTGGCTCTAAACTAACCCGCCACGATAACAAAAGTACTCAAGTTGCTTCCCTATTTGGACGAACACAAGCGAGCCACTTTCCTAAATGAATATGGTATATTATCTTTTACCGATCGATATGAGAGACGTTATATTTTTTTNACAAGCGAGCCACTTTCCTAAATGAATATGGTATATTATCTTTTACCGATCGATATGAGAGACGTTATATTTTTTTTCAGAGATACGTTTGTGTTTGTGATGCAGCAATGTGCCAGGCTCAGTCCTGCAACTGTCTGTCAATACTGGTCCCGGTCCGTCAGAGCAGCCATTCCCTCGTCTCGCTGCACCGCTGACATTCCAAACACTCTGACACTGTCGGTCTGTTATGTGCCTGCAGTCAGACACTTTGTTTGAAAAATGCACAACAGCTACATTGTTCTCAATAAACCTGGGCAAATANCAAGCGAGCCACTTTCCTAAATGAATATGGTATATTATCTTTTACCGATCGATATGAGAGACGTTATATTTTTTTGCAGAGATACGTTTGTGTTTGTGATGCAGCAATGTGCCAGGCTCAGTCCTGCAACTGTCTGTCAATACTGGTCCCGGTCCGTCAGAGCAGCCATTCCCTCGTCTCGCTGCACCGCTGACATTCCAAACACTCTGACACTGTCGGTCTCTTATGTGCCTGCAGTCAGACACTTTGTTTGAAAAATGCACAACAGCTACATTGTTCTCAATAAACCTGGGCAAATATATTTCCCCGAGGCATCTTTGCCTTATTATTTATTATTATAATACTTGCCATGGTAACATAAAAGCCAAAGCGAATGCATAAGAGAAAACTATATGATAAATTTACTTGGTTTAGAACTCAAATTTCGCAAACATGAAAGGAATTATTTTCTTAGCTTACCCACGTAACATAAATGTACTTTTGTTGGCGTGTTCAAACCAAATGTAATCGAATAAAGTAATAGGATTACGCAAACCACACCGAAAATCAATCCAAAAATGCAAGAAATTCTTTATTGTCTTAACCCGTTCTGTCACGCATTAATTTCTGGGTTCAAGTGTTGGAGTCACGTAATTTTTTGGACTGCGCTGTACTTGTATTCAGCACGTATCTTGCAGCCAGTGCACAACTTTCTGCGTGCGCCATGATATGGGCATTAACCATTTATATCAAAGAGGGGTAGACAATTCCACAAACCAGATTAGCCACAAAGAAGTCTGGGCACTGGTGCCTTGATGTGTACAGTACCCGTCAAAAGTACTATTAACGTGCAACACGTCCTCGATTGCGGACTCGGTGACTAAACTAGTTAAAATATGGCAGTCATATAGCTCAAAAGAAAACAAGATTTAAACGCAATTTACATTCGAGCTCTTGAGCTATACTAACAAGTATCTTTAACGATTCATCATGGTGGGAGTTAATGTGAAGGGGCAAATTTCATAGGCATCACTCAGACACAGGCTACACATATTCCAATTAATTTACTTCCCGCCTCCATAAATTGTTTTAAGCGGAGTCTTACTCCGAAATGAGCCACGACGTAACAATAAAAGATGCAGGCCCTGGATTGTGTAATGCGCATGAATTATTGTTCCGCGCTCATGAAGCATGAAATTATGGTTATTTGTACACGACCCTAATTGCCTTTCATCTCCGCTTCCCATACACACTACAGTTCTCCGTTTTAATATCTGCGCCTGTCTTTTATTCTTCTTGGCCGTCTCCCATTGAGTAGGCTAAGAAAAGAACTCGTTTTCAGCTACCCAACAGGTTTGTTAATTTCTATTGTTTGCCAACTCTTTTTTATTCTTATTGGCCCGGTAGCGTTGCATTTTTATACAAACCTATGTTATGATAGTACAAAAGCTATTTGACTCATACTTTATACTTTTGTCTATAATATGTCCAGTACTAGATATTCCTAGTGATAAAGAGCTTAACAAAGGAAATTGACATGGCTTTGAATCTTCATTTTGTTATATTGATACTTTAGACTCGGTCATTACGTCAAACTAAAAGTATATATATATTTTTTTTTCAGTGAAACCCGTAACTACTGGCTGTGATATTTCGTGAGAAGTTTTGAAGTCTTTATTTAATTGCTTATCTCTAACGTCTCTTTGAATTATATTTTGCACGTGATAACAGTTTGTCTTGTTTATCACGGACTTTTAGCGTGGAAGTGATAGCAATCCGATTGAATCTCTCAAAAACTGAAATTATTTCTACATAACATCACAATTATACTACTTTCGTGTGCAAGAAGCTATGTTGTAATGGAACGCTCGTGTTGATTAGTTGGCGGAAACACGGGCATTTCTTACAACAAGAGACATGTAAAAATCGCGTTATCGTTCGACATAAGTCTGGACTTCACAGTACTGTATACCAACACCATCGCTGGTGTTGGTATGCCATTAGTTGCTGCAAAGATGTGAAGCCATGTCATTTAAGACTGAACTGCACCTGATTGGTTCACACACTTGTGAAGTGTTCATTTACTGCCGCAGAGTTTACCAGGGCGTGTCAGATTAAGTATGGTCCAATGACAAGCCATTATAATGTACACGTGTTTAAAG
This sequence comes from Clitarchus hookeri, assembly GCA_002778355.1. Classification (NCBI taxonomy): domain Eukaryota; kingdom Metazoa; phylum Arthropoda; class Insecta; order Phasmatodea; family Phasmatidae; genus Clitarchus; species Clitarchus hookeri. Next base: position 57,190 of record NQII01000010.1, read on the forward strand.
TTCAACATGTTTCCTAATAATTACGCAAATTTTGCAGTTCTCTTCTTATAACTAAAGGCTGTCCTTGGCAAACCTAGAACTTTTGAAAGCCCTTTTTAATATATTCGTGTATGCACAGTGTGTATCCTCCTGCCATATGTAAAATTTACATTGCCGGGGGCCTGACTATTTTATTCATGCGTCGGTCACGTGATACTGTGAAATAATAATAAAATTAAATATTTTACAAAGGTGATCATCGTTCCATTTACATGCATTAAACATAAATAAAAAATAGAAACCATGTCAGTATGAACAAATTATTATCTAACACATTTAATTCAACTTTAAGGCATGAGTGGAGACATGCAAAATAAGCGTTATTATTTGGGGACACGTTAAACTTTCAAAACGTGTAACTTTGCAATGCGTCTGTTATTTGGACTAAACTTTGTCTGACACCGCCTGAGTAACTCTGCGCCAATAAATAAACACTTCGAAATTGTGTGCCCCAATCAGGTTCAGTCCAGTAAGAAAGGACGTGGCTTCGCATATGTGCAGCAGCCAATGGAGAAACGACGCAGGGCCCAGTCCATAGAGTATTGTGAATTTTGGCCTGGTGCCGAATAATGACGCGAATTTTGCATGTCTCTAGAAATGGGATTACTTTCACACCGTCGCTACTAATTTTACTGAGCGCATACCATTTCGAGTGCCCGTTACAAAACACGCACGTAGAGGGAATGACCGTTTTGAAAAGTTGATTTCCAAAGTGATCAGTTAAGCGTGAACAAGCTCTAGGCAGCAGCATGTGGTTTTACGCGAAAATATTTCAGGACAAGTTGCTGTACAACACACTTTAGTTTAGAAGCTCTTTCTGACGGGAGCCTTTGAATAGTTACGCGTCTTATCTGTCTGGCCGCGAATCACGGACGGTCATTATAGGACAAAAATAGTCCTGATTGGCTCACTCATGTGACAGACACTCTTCACACGAAGACAAGTGTGCACATACAATATTAAAGTCTATCCTCAGCGTAAATCTTTTCGCGGAGAAACCGGTGAACTTGTTTCACGTGATGACTGAGTGTGGGAAGAGATTTGGGCGGCCCTTAATAGCGAGGTCTTGACAGCCGATGAGGGTGATGGACGTGAGTATGGGGCAGCGCCGGAATAAAAGGGTGGGGGAAAAGGAGATCCCTGAGAAAACCCGCCGACCAGGGCCATCGTTCGGCGCGATTCCCAGGTGCGAAAATCCGGTGACCCGGCCGGGGATTGAACCCGGTTCGCCTTGGTGGGAGGCGAGCAGGCCAACCGCTCAGCCACCGTGGCCCCTTCAGGCGAAGAGATTTCCACCTGGGCTAGACTGCAATATCTCACGTGAATGACTGAGTTTTTCGTTAAGTTAAGGCTCCTGTGTACGTGAAACTGTTCTGCGTGTTCAAGGCCCTGAAGCAAGGGAGCGATAGCGGCGACAATAACCCACGCGCCGAGCGCAGAATCGCCCCTAAGCGAAAGACGATGTACAAGCTTACAGTCGTAGCGGTGTACTGTAACCGCGGGACTTCATTTCACGTGATTAAAGCCTACAGATTCAACTACAGACTTATAGCTGTACCTTTATCCTACTACTGAACAAAAGAACACTCTAAAAACTATTTATATAAGTTAAAGTGAAATTGTTTTTAAATTGACAAATGTTTGTACGAATACAAACAGTTATCTTGTGTAATTCGTTTGTGAAACTGCAAGAACTATGTTTTTAATGTACCTTAATAAATGTTTGTTCTATACTGACCCGTATCCACGATTTCAAGCAAAATAGCGGACACTCAACAACGAGTGAGTGAAGATATTCGGGCGGCACTTAACCGCGAGTTATTGAGAGCCGCCTCAAGAAATTCTGCAAAAACTACGGGCCATGTAAAGTGAAGTTGCGTTAAAAAAGAAATGTTATGCAAGTTTTAATAATGCAGAACACTTAAAACCACTCCAAAAATCAAACCGCAATAAAACTAATACAATTTTAAAAAAAGGCGAAGCTATTACCAGGGACCTGCAAAATTGGCGTTAGTTTTGGGCATCAAGCTATAATTCACAGTACTGTATATACTCGAGCCGGCGTCGTTTCTCCGTTGGCTGCTGCGTAGATCTTAAGTCACTCCCTTTCTGAGTGAACTACACTTGATTGGAGCACATGGTTTTGAAGTGTTCATTTATTGGCGCAGAGTTACCCGGGGGCGTATTTAATAAAGAAAGGTCCAATGACCAAACTACCATCAAGAAATAATTTTTTAAGTTAAAAGTGTCCTCAGAATATAACGCGAATTTTGCTTGTCTCGAACTGTTAGTATTAATGTTTAATATCCACACAGAACTTTTCTAATGAAATTAATGCATTCTTCTTAACCGAATAACTTTTGTTATATTTTGTAGATATTTAGTGTTATATTGAGTACAAAAAATAATTGCGAAATTTGTAATTCGTATTGTTCCTGCGGTTGAGGGTGTTGGCTAATAAAGCAAGGGTCGTGGTTTCTTATCTCCGTGCTGGCAAGGTAAATCTTCTTTTCCGTGAATTATATTTTGAAATAATTTTTTCCGGAATTAATTCATCATATCCCTTTTCTAGAGGAAAAAAAATGTTTTATCTCCACTTCTTAATCATGTAAGATATAAAACAAGGCTATATTTAACAACATTACATATATATGTTTTGCAGATTTTACAAGACATATGTTTGTATTTCTACGAAGGGTTTTCTTTGCGACTAAGTTTCCTAGGTTTTTCTTGTAAAAGCACAAAAAAAAAGTACAGCTACGCAGAAAGTTGCTTAAATTGCGATCCCCAGCTTTTTCATGAATTATTTTACTTTTACTACCCTTAATACGATTAAAAAAANAAAGTTGCTTAAATTGCGATCCCCAGCTTTTTCATGAATTATTTTACTTTTACTACCCTTAATACGATTAAAAAAAACCATACGGCATTATGTTATTTGTTTTTACCTTTTCCAGCAAAAAAACCGTATTCCTGTCACATTTATTTNAAAAAAACCATACGGCATTATGTTATTTGTTTTTACCTTTTCCAGCAAAAAAACCGTATTCCTGTCACATTTATTTTCTTAGATACGCGTAAACACGTAAACAACGATTTCACAGAAAATGGTTGAGTAAATAGTCCTCTTAATGGTCGCTCGTTTTTGTGAGAAAGCCTTTTACTTACATAACTGGGTAAGTCCGAGTAAATTTACTTCACTGTGGAAAACTCGTGATTTGGCGGGAAGAAACCTCGGATACCTAACAGTTAAAATCATCCAATCACTGTAGCGGATACGATAGCGGAGCCTGTTCATTGGTTGCCGCACGGCTGAGAATCATTTTATTTCCCTTCTAACTGAAATACACACAATTTGTTCGGATCGTAATGAAATATTTATTCATTGTCTTGGAAGTTCACTGTTAGAATCTTTCTTAGCCTATATTCGCGGAAATATTCAGCGAAATGTGGAGTTATTGTACGGAAAAGCAATCTGCAGTGACGGTAAACGGTGCTGAGCTTCATAAATACCAAATACGGGAAGTCTCCGTGCGTCGTATGTCTTCAGGTTTCGGGAACAAACAGTGCCGAGTCTTGACGAAGATTTCTTCGCCACTGAAACCAGAAAATTTTCGTTTCTGCGACAGTTTGTATATCCACGCCACTTAGACCTACTCCTTCTAAACATCAAAAAATAGCATCAGACACATGTAGCCTACCAGTTAGAAATACTCAAAACACTGAAACATTATTAGAAACGTTAAAAATAGGCACTTATGTTATATGTTACATATCTAGAAATAACATGTATGCTACATTCTCACAAGGAGGTCGTAGGTGAGTGGCATAACCCACGAATTATCAAACACTTGATTTGTGCTCAACTTTGAACCAGAATTAAATATTATAAATCGTTTGAATTTTTTATACGCAGTGAAAAAAACCCCAAAGTAAAGAAAAACTTACTAAACGGTTTAAAAATTCCGTACATTTTACAAACAATTCTTTGCAAACTAGTTTCTAAGTATTTACTGCAACAAATACAAGAAAAAATTGGGGCCGCGGTGGCTGAGTGGCTAGCATTCTCGTCTCCCAACAAGGTGAAACTGGTTAAATCCCCAGCCGGGTCACTCCCGGATTTCCGCATGTGGGAATCGTGCCGGACGATGCCGCTGGTCGGCGGGTTTTCTCGGGGATATCACGTTTCCCCCGCCCTTTCATCCCGGCGTTGCTCAATACCTCAATCACCCTTATCGGCTCTCAAGACCTAGCTGTTAAGAGCCGCCCAAATCTCTTCACTTCGGAAAAAAATTACAGTGTAGCATATTTACGAAAGAGGTGCCGTGAATTCAAAGAAAGTTATGTGGAATTTGCGGAAAGTCTGTTTGTGATGGATAGGGCCACCGGATTTCGCTAAAATAATTCGTGTCAAATGGTATTTCAATACAGTTAAACTGAGATCCACTTGCTCGACTGTACGATTTCACGTGCTGCGCGTCTTATGTGCCTGCCCACGAGTCACAGACGTTCAGTCCCGTAGTAACCTACNACTGTACGATTTCACGTGCTGCGCGTCTTATGTGCCTGCCCACGAGTCACAGACGTTCAGTCCCGTAGTAACCTAACTCTCATTGGCCTAGTAAAGCGCCACACTCTTAGATGAAAGCGCGAGGCCAATAACTAGAGACCTGAAGAATTAGCGGATACATTTTGGGACCAGCTAGAATGCAAAACACGTGTGCTTATATAACTTTAGCAATTGGTCCACTCGATGTGCGACACCTCCTGGAGAAGACTAGTCCAATCATAGCCTTCCACTGTGNCCTCTCATTGGCCTAGTAAAGCGCCACACTCTTAGATGAAAGCGCGAGGCCAATAACTAGAGACCTGAAGAATTAGCGGATACATTTTGGGACCAGCTAGAATGCAAAACACGTGTGCTTTTATAACTTTAGCAATTGGTCCACTCGATGTGCGACACCTCCTGGAGAAGACTAGTCCAATCATAGCCTTCCACTGTGACAGCAGACAACCAATGGGCAAATAATATCGGCATATTCTGTACATAAGACTGTAGAGTCAAGCCTTCGGGTCATTGAGCTCACGAATTATTCAGCACAAGTTATGTTCCAAAATACTTTAGTTCAGAACTACTTCCGTTATTGGAGGATGTGTATTGTAACGCGTATTTTTCTGACAGCCCGCGAATCATGGACGGTCAGTATGTGAGAAAATTAATTCTGGTTGGCTCACCCATGTTAAGAACTCTCCTCACACAAATACAAGCGGCCAGTAGCCAAAGAAAGACTTCAAGTGTGAACATAGGATATTGATTTAGCCTCCGCGTAAATGTTTTCGCGAAAAACTGGAACCCTTTTAGTAAGTATGGAAAACAGCAGGTGTGCAATAGGATGTTGGAAAATAGCTTCCGCGGAGTTCTTATCGCGAAAATCGGGTGTCCCTGTTGATAAAGCAACGTCTCCGCAATTGTACGGAAAGATGGAGATAATATGCTCCATCATTTAACGATAAAGAGACGGATTTTTGTACACCGTTGTCCTTGATGGGGGAAGTAAATTACAGCTAGGGGTACGCGAATGTCACGAATTCATTTGGCAGCTGCCTAGACTTCTGAGTTCTCTGCCATGGTGAGATGTTTTTGTATTTACTTGGTAGCACTTGACACGGGCACTTTCAACAGGCTGAAGACCTGAAGAGGACATGTCAGAACAACTAAGGTACAGTCATTTAAATAGTTCTACAGCTTAGATGCTGAATGTCTAATCTGCTACGGGAAGAATAACATAAATTTATCCATTTCTAATTATAGCGTAATTGTTATAAAACTGCAATATTCGCTTTATTTTTCTTCGACAATTAATATTTTATGCACGTGTAATTAGCATTCTGTTTTTCATTGGATCGCAGTTCATTAGACACGCCTTGAAAGCCTTGCAACAATGTATATACACGTCATAATGGCGTGCCGAATCATCTGCATTCTTGTCTGAACGAGAGTGCCTTAGCACCCGGCAGTGGCCAATGTACTAACGACATCAGATATAATATCCAATTGTTGTGAAATACATTGAGGCGCCAAAGGATGGCAAAAATTTTGCACGTCCGTACCGATTGCGAAAGAAGGAAACGGTATACACAATTAAACCTAACCTGCCCGCAACTTTATAACCTTGTAATCTGCAGTTATCAATTTGCAAGAAAACAAGCAGGCTTACGAAGCACGATCCTTTATAACATTTCCACTCTGCGCACTTGTCCAATCTGTGACTGAAACAGTAAACGTGCCTACACTGAATGGAAGTCAAAGTGGTGACCTTGATTTGTCGACCAGACGCACAACTACTGGTTAAGCGAGGCGTAAAATGTCAAAGTTATATTAAAAAGCAAAATTTGTTTTAAAAATCGCACAAACTTTCAAATATTTTGTATTTAAGCTCTGTTTGGCACATAAAAATACATTTTAAGTGTTTATAAAGTGAAAAGAGAAGAATTAACGTAGGTTCAATAAAGGTTATGTGAAGATAAAATCACTGTGAAATATATTTGTTTACTAGAAATAAACTTAGTATTATATAAATCGTCTAAGAATGGAATCGGTTGTTTTTACTGCTGTATAATATAAATTGAGAAATGTTTCAATGGCTTAAGATATAGTGCATTTGTTTAATTAAAGATGGTATTATTGTTTTGTAAAGAGAGAATGAAATTCATGCATATCCCTTCGAACAAACCAAACGGAAAACTAGGAAATCCATTCAGAATATCAGAGACTGTCCTAATTTTCAGCGCGAGCTAAATCTCTCGTCGAATTTTATGCTCACGAAAGAGCGACCGTAGCCGTCAAATATAGTTATAAAATACGACGACAGATNAATATTCAGTTAAATTCGTATAACAACTATTGTACTTAAAATAAATAAAACAGCGCACCATCTAGTTCTATGTACACTACCTTCTTCAATAAAACTGCTATTAAAAAAAACGAAAAAATTGTGTTCAAAGTGTTTCCAATAAAACCAATTAACTGAAACGGAATTTTGCAGTGCATTCAACTTAATTTACTATATGGGAAAAAATTCTAGACTTAAAAGATAATGTCCAAAACACCTATTTATTGTCTCCGAACTTCAAAATAACCGCTGCTTCATGACGTCACGAAATTAGAGCCAATCACAATCCTAGTTCCGAACCGAGATCAGCAGATCTACGATCGGAACTCGTACAACTTAAGATCGTGTTTGAACCAAGATCTTAGGATCTTCGTCCAGGACTGTTTATGGCGCAACCGGTCATAATGGATAATTGGCTCATATAACTGTATCCGAAAACGTAGCTTACAACTTGTTGGCCGTGACAACGAAACGAATGTTGTGTCGAGTTAAGTACAGAATACATCATAAAATTTTGAGTTTGCAACAACTGAAACGTTAAATTTAAGTTTGGTCTTACAGATTTAATGACAGCGTTGCGTATTTCTTTGTTACGGACACCGTTTACGCTAGTTAAGGGAATTTGTTTTCAACGCAGCAAAATCGATCCTTTTAGCTTTGGGCTTGCTCCTTTCCGTTTCCCGAAGCTATGCAGAAAAACAGAGACTTCAAGTATTTTAAAGGAGTGTAATCATTTACATGTTTTGTTGTTACATAACGCTTTCCGTATATTAGCAGTAGTCAATTAAACTAGTCCCGTTAAATGATTGACATTTTTAACATTGTAAACTAGGATAACATTTGCCCAAAGTACTTTTAAACTGATGATTAAACTGTTAAAATATCATCCCGATTATACTCGTTCACGTATCGCTAGGGACAGGTGTATTTCGCAAACATATTTATGTCCATACAAGACTTCATTATCCTTCATCTACAACCACTACTTCCTTTGGATATTGGCCACGTGCCTACGTGAAAACATGTTCTTATGTGACTGGACCAATCGTAATAAAGTAGTCCAGTACTGAACATTCATGATTCGCTGACAGATACTTGAGAGTCGGGGCATTAAAAATAATCCAAACACGAAAGAGCATGTGAACTAAAGTGTTTTGGGGTACAAATGGTCTTGAAATCATTTCGCGAGAAAACATTTGTCCCTGCGTTTCGCACGTAGTACAATACGTGAAATCATGGACGGTACTAGGCAAGTCCAGAAGTTAGCATCAGAACGTATACGTGACCTTGCCCTGAGCAATGGTATTGGTTTCTGCCGATAAACCAACTTCTTTATAATTGGTTGCTTCTTGTGCCGTGGATCCATTCAGGTAGGTCCCAACGGGTCAGCTTTTATAAGTAGGGGCAGTGACATTTCGCGTAAAGATTTCGAGACAAGATAGACCCCAAAGCACTGTAGGGTCGTCCAGCTTCTTTGATTGGCTAAATAATGTTCTGACACGTGTTTACCGTTTGCGTACGAATCACGAAGGTTCAGTGTCGGAGTTACTTAGTCCTGAGTGGCTTGGTCAAAGACGGACACGGCACCAGCAGCCAATGGAGGTATAACAACAGCTGAGGTGTGTATATAGTATTGAAGTCTACTGTGTGCTCCGATTTTTACGCGAAAAGTCAGTGGCCCTATTTATAAGTAGGGATAGGAAAATTTTGCGAATTCAATAACCTGTAGGCCAGACTCCACAGTCCTGTGTATACCGGAGCCTCATTGGCTACTGCCTCAGATAACAGCCAGTGTTACCCCACACCTGACAGGTTGAGATTCGCTATTGGCTTAGAGGTGCAAAGGGCGTGTCTAATAAACTGTGATCCAATTGCAAAGGTGGCTTTTATTTTTGACGTCTATCATGTCCCGAAATGAATTCGCGAAATTGTTCTATCCCTAGTTATAAGATATTCGTATGTACTTCGAACACCAAAGGTTATTTCATTTGCTGTACCTGAAAAAAATTAATCTTCACGTCTGATAATTTAAGTAAACCTGGTTTTCGCTCGAATATTTCCACACAGGATATATTTCGATAACCTACTTCCGCACCTACTGTTGAGTATTTATTGGTCGTTGTTCATCATCAGAAGACATTTTCCCATAATACTTCAGTCTATAGAAGGAAAACATCCGCATATTCCACGAACACCAGATGCTTACACCAGCTAAATTCCTTCAATAGCCACCAAAATGTTGGAACGCCGTTCGCCAATCAGCGCCTGGTAACTTACTTGCCAGCCAGCTGACCAGCCAATAGGAAACCTTTCCGAGTACGCAGTACTCAATCATAGAAAGTGTACTTCTGGAACCTCGACCAGACGAGAAAGGGTAGATACAGTCAATTCTCGGTTTTTTCACACTTTTTAAATCAAACCTTTGTGAAAAGTCGTGCCATGTGTGAAGAGAGGAAACTTTCTCATTTTAAATTACTTGTAAGCTGGATCTAATGCCAGGTGGAACGGGATTCGGCGCTTTTCTCTTGGCAAGTCAGTAATTGGCTCACGATATTTATGGGCGTGTCTAATAAACTGTGGTCCAACTGCAAGCATAGCGGGGAAGTAGATTTGTTTGATGTCTAACTTGGCCTTAAATGAATTCCCTTTCCAGTCCCTACCCATATATTATGTGTTCTGTTTTTCCTTACATATCCCATATAAGACAAGAGTTCCATACGCACGTTAACATGACTGTATACATACTTTATTAAATTAAGATTTTGCTTACATATTTTATCTGTAAATTATAGTTTTTCATTTGCAATTAATATGAACTGAAACGCAGAGAAAGTAATGAGTGAGTGAATATATTTCGGCGGATCTTAGCAGCGAGGACTTGAGAGCCGATGAGGGTGAAGCGAGGTGAGAATGGAGTGGAGCAGGAATTAAGATACACGAGAAAACATGCAGACCAGCGCCATCGTCCGGCACGATTATTACATGCTAAAATCCGCGAGCGACCCCGACGGGAGCAGAACCCGGTTCGCCTTGGCGGGAGGCGAGCGATCTAGCTGGTGCGCCAGTGCGGCTGTTGCAAGTGTTTCGAAGTAAACAGTATCTGTTTGGGTGAAATCCGGGGGTTTCTTTATATATGGGCCACGGTGGTGTAGTGGTCAGACTACTCGCTTCCCAATTAGGTGAACCGAGTTATATTCCCGGTGAAGTCGCTCCCGGATTTTCGCATGTGCGTTTCTTGCCGAACGGTGCCGCAGGTCGCCGGGTTTTCTCGCGTATCTCCCGTTTTCCTCCGCCCTGGCATTCCGGCGCTACTCCATACACACCTCACTTCACCCTCGACAGTTCTCAAGACCTCGATGTTCAGAGCCGCCCTAATCTCTCCACCCCTATTTATAGTCTTCTCTTAACGACGGGTTGGGCAAGTTGGAATAGAAAACTGTGTTTTGCCAGGGGTCAAACCCAATAAACGAAAGACATCAACTCGGTTATAGAGAATCATGTGATGTCTTATAGCGCTGCCACATCATAACGGGAATTGGCAGATCGCTGCATGTATGTGTAAAACTGCTCTTAATGTAGTCCAACTTGACATCCCCTTCGAGTGGTTTATGTTAATGTTCATGCATATCTGTTGTGAAATGACACGAAGAGATGTGCTTCATAACGGCAGATCGATTTTTTACCTCTAAGAATACGCTGCGCTTGAAATGCACATTGAAGTACGAAGTTTACGATTAGCATAACATTCCACACGCGTATAATCACCAGTTAATCAACTTTTCTTTCCGTTTAGTAACTCATGACCTATCCTTATTTATATGAGCATGTGTGAGTACAAATTATACGGACTGTTTGTGAATAAGTCAGGCTTTTTTAAGATCAACCCTTATCTGAAAAAAAAATCCAGTGCAATCTGTGTGAATCTCTGTTTTAAATTGGTTCTTATAAAAGAAGTGACGCTGTTAGGTCGTGCCATTAATATTTCTAACTGAGCTGTGCCCGAAAATTTAGTAGGTTGTGAAACATAATAGCAAATTGAAAGAACTTTGTACTTACCAGTACAACACCTCCCATTTTCAAATTACGCGCACAGGGCTGGACGATCACTTCGTTAACGCGTTATTACTAGGGACTGGACAATTTCGCGAATTCATTTTAGAACAAGCTATACCTCAAACGTGTATATGTAACTTATTTATGTTGTGTTTGCAATTGGATGAAAGTGTGTTAGACACGCCCAGACGTTCTCTGGGCCAATAACAGACCTGCAATGAAACAAGTACCGAATCCCGTGTCACCTGGTCCGATGTAAAACTGGCTACACACTGCGGCGGCAGCCAATCAGCACGAAGCTGAGGCTCGAGATAACTTAGCACTGTAGATTCTATCCTACAGGCCGTTTAAAGAGCTATATTTTTTTGTCCCTATATATTACTAGGGCCACTGACATTTCGCGTAAGAATTGGAGCACACAGTAGACTCCAATATTATATACACACCTCAGCTGTTGTTATACCTCCATTGGCTGCTGGTGCCGTGTCGGTCTTTGACCAAGCCACTCAGGACTAAGTAACTACGACACTGAACCTTCGTGATTCGTGTGCAAACGGTTTACACGTGCCAGAACATTATTTAGCCAATCAAAGGATCTGGACGATCCTACAGTGATTTGGGCTCTATCTTGTCTCGAAATATTTGCGCGAAATATCACTGCCCCTATATATAACTAATGCAGAGACATCCGAGGAATGTCTAATAAAGTAAAGAGCCATATAATTTCGCGTTAATAAACGCCATTATGCTACACCTCACAGTCATGTGTTAACTGAAGATGATCTAATTTGATCACTGGCACAGTCTCCTGTAATATAGCCACCGGAGTGCTACGTGTTTACTATTGGTGCAGAGTCCTGCAGGGCGTGTCGTCAGATGTGCGTAAGTCCAATGACACACATCAAGATGGCTTACACATTTATGACGTACAGTTGGCAACAAAATTTACAACGCGAAACGGTACGATCTCCAACAATCAGCTACAGTCTACGATAACTTCTCAAATTTCCAAGGGGACCATGGTGACTGAGCGGTTAGCCTGCTCGCCTCCCACCAAGGCGATCCCGGTTCGATACCCGGCCGGTTCACTCCGGATATTCGGAAGTGCGAATCATGCCGGACGATGGCGATGGTCGCCAGGTTTTCTCGGGGATCTCATGTTTCCCCAGCCCCTTCATTCCGCTGCCGCCCCACACTCATAACAATCACCCTCATCGGCCCTCAAGACCTCGAAGACCACCCAAATCTCACCCTTATACCACAACATTGCATACGCACGCTGACATAGCACAAATGGCGAAGTTTGTTCCTATACAGCCGTGGTAGATTTCATACATTTATTGAGTTTAGTGAAGTTACCAAAACTGTTCATAATAGCATTTATATATTAGCAACCTGATAGTGGGTACATTTTTCATAATACGTAAACTTATTAGAGATTTTCGTCACGGTTTGTTAAGTGCACTGGAAAACATTTCACTGTGTCCAGTTCAGTAACAAAATCAATACACACGCACATGTGTTCGGAATCCAGTCTCTCGCCTGACAGCTACAATTTTGCACGGTTCTACTCGAGGATTTAAATTCAAATCCTAACCGGTTGGGCGTGTGTAAGAGTTATTGATGTTTTTGATCTTTTTTGAAATGCAAACGAAGAAAAGAGAGCGTTGCTATCCGCGCACGAAACGACACAGAAAAAATACAGTTGAAGCGCAAACTCGGCGGCATTCGTCTCGCACTGCAAATCTTCGCAGCGGGGCGACGCACGAATTCACCGGTAGTCGACTTCGGTCGCATTGTGCACTGCCGGCCGCGGAGGGGATCACCGGCTTACGTCCGAACCCGGCTCCAACAGTCGTAAACATCTCCCGCGCCATCCGCAGTCCTCCCAACAAGCGCTGCGCTGCCAGCTCCAAACAGACAATTTTTTTCTCGCACCGTGAGTGGGTTGGCAGCACTGATGCCCGCCCGGAATGGCGCGTGCCAAGTGTTTTTTTCTTCTTCTTTTGTGCGAGTCATAACTAACGACCTACCAAACCTTCATTATTATACCGAGACAAAATAAGTAAATGGCGTGTGGGGTGCGCACCCAGGGCAAGGCAACACCCTCCGAGAGACGGTCTTTCCAGCTGGGACCCGTAGGTGACCGTCATCCCCGGGCATGACAGAAATGAGACCCTAGAATGGAGCAGCGCTCGAATGCAAGGGCGGGGGAAACGGGAGTACCCCGAGAAAACCCGCCGGCAAGCGGCATCGTCCAGCACAAGTGAAAATCCGGGAGTGAACCCGCCGGGGATCGAACCCGGATCGCAGTGGTGGGAGGTGAGCGCCCTGGCCACTACGCCACCACTGGCCCTATACCGAGACATAATAGTGTTCGAACACATCACTTTGCATGGTCCACCGTTGAACACTTGTTTGCCTAATTTGGTGGGAATGGGTTGATTGTTTCCATATACATGGCACCAAATAGCGATATCTTACAAAATGGTGGACAGAAGTAGCTCTGTGCTGACACGTTTGAATGGTCGTAACGTAGGCTACCGCCAGCATATTATGTTTCATTGAACATTGTTTCTTAATTATAGCATAGTAATATAAATGTTCATAATGCTACCAGTTTCAAAATAAGTGTCTGGCTCACTTGACATCAGTTTGTTCAGCATAGTATATATTTATTTCTTGCGAAATTTGCTAATAATCTGTTGATTGCTTTCCGAGATTCCACGGAAAACTTTATTTTCATGTAGCACTATCTCACCAGTTGGTGGACAATACAGGCCATGTAAGAGTTTTTTTTATGCTCGTAATTGACACTTTGACCATGCCAAGTTTGGTCAAAGATTAAATTGTACATTTGGCGGTAATATATTGAGTTGTTTCCGATGTATGATCTTTATTGTTATAACTATTTGCATTACCAAACGCAACTTATATCCACTTTCGCGATCCGATGATTTTCTGAGTATTAAGGTGATCAGGTGTTGAGGTGTCGGTTCGCGAAAAACAGACCTTCATTGTCTGAGCAACCTACTTCTGTTTGGCCCAGTCATGTATAAAAACCATTTCTCAGGAAGACAACTGGCTTATTAATAGGGACACCTGATAATTTTGAATATATTTCCATACTGGTTAAAGCTGTGTTCGAATTCACTAGCCAAAGGCCCTTACATTACTTAGAACACTAGAAAAGTGCATCGCGGATGTGAAGTCACTTTGTCACTTTCCGAATTCGTAGTATGGGTTCGGATGCACTCTAGGATGACCTGACCTCTTCATCTAAGTACACGACCCACACGCCCTTCTCCAACACTTGGTCGCTTTTCGATACTCTATTTATTTGGAATATTTTAGGTTGGTGTTTACTTTTCGTTCACCTTCTTTTGGTGCTCGCGATAGCAACGCTAATTTTTGGCTAAACAATCAGCACTGATGAAAGTTAAATCTTATATGTTTTTGCAAGTTATATTTTTAAAATTTATGCTTGAATTATTTCTATCGCGTATATAGTCTAATTTTCATCACGATCAACACATTATAAAATTTAAACACGTAAGAAAAAAACACGAGGCCTTTCTTACTGGCAAGAAAAATGCTACTTAATAATTATCATCGAATTTATTATAGAATGGGGAAATGTTTCCTTTTTTCAAATATTGNGCAAGAAAAATGCTACTTAATAATTATCATCGAATTTATTATAGAATGGGGAAATGTTTCCTTTTTTCAAATATTGAAAATTTTATTGTCTTTATGTTTCTTAAAACGTAGGCATGTACGGCTCTATGTATATCACCTGCCCAATAATTTTGTACCCAACCTAACAGACTGCAAAAATATCTCGAAAGTATATAACGCCAATAACTGTTTACTCTACGAAATTATTCATAAAACATTATATTTATGCAATTACAAGACTGCAACTTCGAAAATGTGCAATCCGCTTGCAGAATTTTTATNATTCATAAAACATTATATTTATGCAATTACAAGACTGCAACTTCGAAAATGTGCAATCCGCTTGCAGAATTTTTATGTAATTTTGAAGTAAAGTAATTATAATAATAACTAAGTTCAGTTATTCCATAGAAGCCACGGTATTTTCTTTCTGAATAAGTTAGAGTACGCCTTAATATTCCTCACAAGATAAGTTCGCATGGTAAAATAATTTTGTCATCATGTTGTAGCATTTTGTTAAGTATACAAAATACGATATTTTGATACTCTGTGTATGTAAAATGTTAATTTTTCCTGCAATTTGTTTTGAAAAATTTTTTGTTTATCGTTATATCTTTTTTATTCACCACAATTGGTTTCGAGAGCACAAAAAATTTGTTTATTTCCACTTCTCAGTATGAACGTTGTTATACAAGCCTACAGTTTGTAATACTAAAAATATATGCATTGAATTTTTCACATGAAAACAGTTTGAAGTCATACAGAATACATTTTTGGACAACAATTTTCGAAAAATGTTTTCTAAAAGAATACAAATTTTTTTTTATATTGCAGCCAAGAAGTGCGGTGAAAATTAAGCATAGTTTGAATGCGATTTGGAGACATGTGAGAATCCTGATTAAAACCACGAAGAAGCAGCAACGACTTAAACATTTCAAACATGGGAACATCCGGGTTTAACCACACTGGAATCGAACGCGGTTCGCCGTAGAGGTAGGCGAGTATACTTACCGTTGGAGCATCCGAGGCCGCAAGATTACGCGCATATACAAGTATACTTATCAACACACCTCAAGGACACAATATTTTCGCTAGGAAATCTATCATGCATGGGTAGGGCTACTGACATTTTGCTTAAATATCGGAGCACACAGTAGACTTCAATACTATATACACACCTCAGCTGTTTTTATACCTCCTTTCGCTTCTGGTGCCGTGTCCGTCTTTGACCAAGCCACTCACGACTAAGTAACTCCGACATTGAACCTTCGTGATTCGTGCGCAGACGGTTAACACTGGTCAGAACATTTTTTAGCCAATCAAAGAAGCTGGACGACCCTACATTGCTTTGGACTGTGTCTTGTCTCGAAATCTTTTCGCGAAATATCACTGCCCCTATGCATGGGCATACTAGATTGTAATATTGCACGTGAACATGTGCGGCCTTTCTCTGGTTATAAGCCATGTGTCTATTCAAGAAAACGTAACATTCCAGTAAGAATTAAGTTACTCTGGTACTGAATGCCTGTCATTCAGGCAGCCAGGAAGTGGCATAATTAAATTCGTCGAACAACGAAACTGGATTTACGCTAGTATTTCGAGATATTACTTGACGTAATACCTTCTCACGAAGATCATATGTCCCTGCGCATGCGTTATTTGGTTGTTGAAAACATATGAAAGTAAATAACAAGAATTGCGATGTTAAATNTCATATGTCCCTGCGCATGCGTTATTTGGTTGTTGAAAACATATGAAAGTAAATAACAAGAATTGCGATGTTAAATAAAATAAAACCTCATCTATAGGGTCACCTGTTTTTTGCGAAAACATTTACACTCAGGCTAGACTTCATTTCCTTGCGTTCTTGTATGCGAATTTCCCATCGCTATTGGCTGCGCGTCTGTGTGAGAAGATGTTTTCTACTCAACTGGGCCAATCATATTAANCATATGTCCCTGCGCATGCGTTATTTGGTTGTTGAAAACATATGAAAGTAAATAACAAGAATTGCGATGTTAAATTAAATAAAACCTCATCTATAGGGTCACCTGTTTTTTGCGAAAACATTTACACACAGGCTAGACTTCATTTCCTTGCGTTCTTGTTTGCGAATTTCCCATCGCTATTGGCTGCGCGTCTGTGTGAGAAGATGTTTTCTACTCAACTGGGCCAATCATATTAANTGCGAATTTCCCATCGCTATTGGCTGCGCGTCTGTGTGAGAAGATGTTTTCTACTCAACTGGGCCAATCATATTAAAGCTACCCTGACACCGAACTTCCATGATTGGCTGGCAGATACTTCTGACATGCGCTAGTTAAAATCTTCAAAGCACGATACTGGTTGTGAACTAACGCGTTTTGGAGTACAACTAGTCAAGGAATTATTTCGCGAAAGACAGGGGGTCTTAGTAATCGAAGAAAAATTCAACTATTGTGATATCTTGCGCGGAGCGCTTGTCCTGAACTCACTCACAAGTATTACCGATGTAAACGAAATAACGAACATGGATAGGGACATGTCAGTTTCGCGTAGTGTTTCCCGATAAATCCACACTTCAATATCCCCACGACATTTCTGCAGTTTCCATGTAATTACAGGCCACGTGATATTCATACACGTAAGTGCACCCGATTTTTGCGAAAATAATTCCTGCCGAGTTGTATTTCAAGACCCTTCAGACAGCTTTACTTTCAAGGTTGTTTGGTTCCAACTGCTGCGCGTCTTAGGTGCCTGCCCGCGAATCACAGACCGCCAGTAACGCAGTAACCTGATTCTCATTGGCCCGGTAAACGTCATACTTTCTTCCGCCGGAGGCACGTCGCCAATAACTAGGGGCAGTGATATTTCCACAAAAATATTTCGAGACAAGATACAGTCCAAAGCATTGTAGGGTCGTCCAGCTTCTTTGATTAACTAAAAAATGTTCTGGCCAGTGTTTTGGCAAACGCGTGCTTAGTGCTTCCAAGTCACAGCCTCAATGAATCAGGTGAGTGGCTTGTTCAAAGACGGACAAGGCACCAGCAGCCAATGGAGGTGTAACAACACGACTCCACACATATATCATAACTTCAGATGGCACACGAGGCTATTTTACGCGAAAAGTCACTGGCCCTACCAATAACGCAATTAAAAATGTAGGAGTCGTTGTAGGATATTCAAATCTATTCTCGGTGGAATTTATTTTTGCGAAATTTGGGTGTCCCTAATTACAGGACGCTTTCCTGGTTGTCAAGGCGGCCAACCAGAATTTTGTCAATCAATGATTCATTGTCAGTAGTGGTCGAGCGTATTTCTAGACCACGCAACTATCAAAACTACCCAATAGTGGAAGTGAAACCGACATAGTGTTTTGATATACGACTTGTCATGAAATATGTTCGCTAAAATCAGACGTGTGTGCGTATGGTGCGTCTACAATTGTTTTAATTATTTCTACCTTTTGTTACATTGTTTTCTGCGAACTATGCCATGGACGTTATTGGCAAATACACCCTAACTTCCCGGCAAGATTTCGCGGACTATTGGTATCTCTTAACACCTTAGCGCATACCCAATTTTTTTGATTGGCGATTTACGCGTCAAGCCTCTTAGGCCCTTCCCGCGCTGTAAAATTTTTCTTTGTATTTGTTCAAAGAATTATTTGAAACTAGCTGCCAAGCATATTATTGTAAACCTACAAATAAATTACAGAAAATTTGGCTCAACCTTAACGTCAAATGTGTTAAACTACTGCTGAATTTTAACAAGCAAATGCTGTAGACTTCAAGTATATTAAATATATTGAGCTACATAAAAATTTTTTTGTTTTTTCTGAAATAATTTGTTGTAAATAAACAGTATCTCAGCTGAGTTACGAGAACATATTTGATAACTAGTTTACAGCGAATTGTTTTTAAAAAGTACAGAAAATCTTTACCATGCACGAATCACCGACGTAACATAATTCTTATTGGCTAGGGAAATAAAAAACTATTTTTCTCACAGGGACAAATGGCCAGAGAGCAAAAGAAAACTCCTTCTGATCGGTAGGTTATTGAAATTTAGCACGCATCTAACATCTTCCCCGAAAATCAAGTCTGTCCAATTAAAGGGAATTAAGCTTTTAACGTACATATTATTTTTCGTTTCAGATGTTGCAAAAGAAAGAATATTTGGTAAAATAATACGCCGTGGTTGAGCGTGGAAGTAGAATGTGTTTCACATGAAATACTCGGTCAATTAATTATAGTTTACTACAGTCAAAGATCTGAAAAATCCGCGAGTTTAATGAACTGCGTGCTTGATTTTAGTCTTATGTATGAACAATCAAGCAGATATCAACTTGTCATTGCTTGCCTGTTGTCAGATAGAAAGGCGATATTCAGGCGTGCTGTTTTGAGGCATGGTTTTTACTGGTTAAGGGTACTATACGAGATGCCAAATAAATAGACATATGCAAAATTCACCTTATTATTTCGTATTAGGCTGAACTTTACAATATTGTATATACCGGAGTTTGCGTGCGTCGTTTCTCCACCGGCAGTTGTATATATGTGAAGCCACGCCCTTTATAACAGAACTGCACGTGATTGGGGCGCGCAATTGTTTAGTGTTTATTTATTGGCGCTGAGTTACCAAAGGTGTGTTACAGTAAGCATGGTTCAGTAACAAACGTATTTAAAATGTACACGTGTTCGAAGTTTAACGTGTCCTCAAATAATAACGCGAATTTTGCATGTGTCTACAAATAATGCATAGGCCAATTTAAAGAAAAGAAAACAGAACATATACATTTTGTAATTAGATGTCTATCAAAAATTTTTGGTATTAAATCTTCGAAATTTCAAATCTGTATAAATTGCTGGCACGCGGTTAATAAACTACAATTGAAATTAACATTTGAGGAAAACGCCATGTTTAGAAATATGCCAAATTTGCGTTTTTTTGTGTGCACACTCAAATGCCTTATTACTTCACTTCACGGAAAGCGCATTTTTTGATTAATTTATGTAGAACACAAGGGATTATGTAATCAAGTTCATATTTTCATAAGAGTGTCCCTTCCTGAGTGAGTCCATCACCTAACGCAAGGAGACGAAAAATGACAAAAAAGTCATCGTGGCTAAACAGTAGCCACCACTTTCAATGCGCCAGTGCACATGCGCAGGATTTGCTGTCGCCGCAAAATGTTTTACTCATCCATGACCTGCATTCTATTGGTGCAAATTAAATACTTCTTGGAAGCCAATAAACATGTCTTCAATTAGCAAATATGTTAGGACTAAATTGCTTTATTACGTGCTAATACACGTGTTGCTGTGCACCACAATCTTATTTATACCAGGAACAACATTTATTCTCGGAAAGCACCAAACAAATACTTTTGTAACCCTGAACACATATTTTCTACCAAGGCCGTAGTACCAAATGTGTAACGAGTTAACTTTTAAACCCAGAATTAACGTAATTAACATCTACATATTTCGTACATTCATGAGTAAAAACCTCTGTATAATTATCGCATTTACGCTCCTGAATATTTTACAGCTACGCATATTCTTCGCTGGAGCAAAGTGATCGGGCCTATGAAAATATTGATTTTACGTTTATTAGAATGATGCAAATGCATAGAAAAAGTTATAACCTAGTCAATGTTTTTTTAAAGCGACTAATCAACAGCGAACTGACCGAAAATTCTTAAACTTTTAACAAGTTAACGTCATTTATGTCTGATAGTTAAACACCTGAAAAATTCGCGAGTTCAATGACCTGTAGGCTATACTCTACAGTCTTATGTACAAATATGTAGATGTCAACTGTACATTGGTGATCTCCTGTCAGAGTGGAAGGCGAAAATTGGACACCGTTCTCCAGGAAGTGTCAAACACCGTGTGGACCAATGGCTAAAGTTATATAAACACACGTGTTTTGAGTTCTAGCTTGTCTTAATATGAATCCGCGAATTCTTCAGGTCTCTACACATAGTTAAGGGGCTCTTGATTTTTCGCGAAAAGATTTCAGGAAAAGTTGTGTTCCAAAACACTCCAGTTCAGAACCAGTTTCGTGATTGGATAATTTGGATTGTTACGCGTCTTATCTGCTTACCCGCGAATAACAGACAGTCAGTATCGGAGAAACTTAATTATGTTTGGCTCACTCGTGTAACAGCCTCTGTTCACAAAAATACAAGCGTCTAATAGCCAAAGGAAGGCTGCAAGTGTGCACATAGGATATTGAAGTCTAGCCTCCGCGTAAATATTTTCCCAAAATAAAAGTGGCCTTAGCCATGTCCATATTGGAGCTAGCCTCTGGACTTGCACAGCTTCGACCATGAATTCCCCTAGTCTGCAACATGCCAGAAGTGAACAAGTATAGCCGGGATAATATATTAAGGTGTTAATTGAGTTGTATGGAGTTTGCCGTAACAATACGAAATCCGCGTTATATGAAAACATGGGCGAATATAATATTTCTTCGTCAGCAGTTTTCACACCGTTCTCTGCAACGTTATGTTACGTCAGCAACGCTCAATGTATAAATTACTGAATTGAACATGATGGATTGTACATTATTGAACATGGCAGATTGTACATTATTGAACATGGCAGATTGTACATTATTGAACATTATGGATTCTACATTATTGAACATGATGGATTGTATATTATT
The DNA here is from genome assembly GCA_002778355.1 of Clitarchus hookeri. Classification (NCBI taxonomy): domain Eukaryota; kingdom Metazoa; phylum Arthropoda; class Insecta; order Phasmatodea; family Phasmatidae; genus Clitarchus; species Clitarchus hookeri. Next base: position 78,507 of record NQII01000010.1, read on the forward strand.
GAACATGATGTATTGTATTATATTGAACATGATGGATTATACATTATTAAACATGATGTATTGTATATTATTGAACATGATGGATTGTACATTACTGAACATGATGGATTGTATATTATTGAACATGATGGATTCCTGTAATAACTTGTACCACCTAACATATAATAACTTGTGCTACCTATGCACATTATTGAACATGGTTGATTGTATACTATTGAACATGATGGATTCCACATTATTGAACATGGTGGATTGTATATTATTGAACACGATGGATTGCACATTATTGAACATGATGGATTGTATTTTATTGAACATGATGTATTGTACATTATTGAACATGGTTGATTGTTTATTATTGAACATGGTGGATTGTACATTATTGAACATGGTTGATTGTATATTATTGAAAATGATGGATTGCACATTATTGAACATGATGGGTTGTACATTATTGAACATGATGGATTGTATTTTATTCACGTAGGGAACACACATTTATTGAGCCTTTTTTACCTCGGCGTTACATTGGCAGAGAGCTGGCCAGTAATAAACGTCGTAGAATATAGTAGGCGTGTCCGGTGTTGTGTGAACCAATAGGACGGCTGCAAACGGGAACACAGAGACCCACGGAACTGAATGTCATACAGTTGCGAATACAGGCAATTGACTTCCACGTGTATTAATTCTAGGGACACCTGATTTTCGCGAAAAGATTTCACGACCAGTTGTACTTTATAACACTTTAGCTCAGATGCACCTTCGTGGTTGGATGTTTTCCTTGTTACGCGTCTTACGTGTCTGAGCGCGAATCAGATACATGTCGTAGTGAAGTAACCTTATTTTGATTGGCCAGTCAAGAAGGAAAATGTCTTCTCACAAAACACGCCACCAATAAGCAAAACAAATCGGCTTGTATGCCTGTATAGTATTTAAATTTAGCATGTGCTGAAATCTTTTCGCGAAATTCGGGTGTCCCTATTAATTGCCAATAAATCTTTACCANTATTTAAATTTAGCATGTGCTGAAATCTTTTCGCGAAATTCGGGTGTCCCTATTAATTGCCAATAAATCTTTACCCCGCCCAAAGTGTTTTTTTACCTCTGCATCAGTAAATACAATGCCAGAAGTGTAGCAGTCGTTTCTCACCGTTAATATATTTTTAACTTGTGTAATAAATGTGAATTTTGCTTTTAAAACCTTTGCAAAGTTTAAATATATAACCTGTTCACAAGTGCGTAGTTTAGATGGTTTGTGTGGAGCTACAAAATGTTTCTTGTAAAAACCGTAATGTTACAATTAAAGGCCTGTATTCATTGAAAGAATATATATTTTGGTGGTTACAAAAACTATTTGGTTGACTTTGGCAAATTTTTTTTGTTGGTAGAAAACAGATTGATGCACAATAAAACGTAGATTGACAAGAATACTAAATAAGCCATTCAGTGCTTGTTATCACGTATGTTTTATCTAATTGGCTACCGCCAAATATTTAGTTGTCAACAATAGCGTTCATGTCATCGAAAGCAAAACATTTTGCTGCGACTGCGAAACTACGTCCGTTATGTTCTGCGCATGCGTGCTGGCGTATTGGATGAGGCTGCCTTCCGGCCTGGCCACGACGCCATATTTGTCCGTGTCCGTCTCTTCGCATCAGGTTACGGACCAAATCATGATGCATATGCTGATCCTAAGAAATAATGGATGGATTGTGTAAATTTTTTTTCCCCCAACAAAATAATTGTTATAGTCTATTTACTGTTTGTGCGCACTTTTTGAATCAAACCTTTTAAANATGTAAATTTTTTTTCCCCCAACAAAATAATTTTTATAGTCTATTTACTGTTTGTGCGCACTTTTTGAATCAAACCTTTTAAAAATTCACCCTTTGTATGACGGGTTTGGTTGTTTCCTAAATATTTAATTTACCATAAGTCTGTTATACTCGTGTAAAAATAGAAGTACCTAATTTTTGGTTAAACTTAAAGGTAATTTATATTTCGTTTATAAGTTTTAATACTGTATTTCATTTATATTAATATGATTAAAAAAACTGAGAGAAAATATGTGTGTTGGCAATCCCCAATAATAAATAGTTCTTATAGGAAATATAACTAATCAAAGTTGCACGATTGCATTGCGTCATTCCTGTGGTGTGGTTTTCCATACATGATGTTGCTTCGTTNTATTTAAATTTAGCATGTGCTGAAATCTTTTCGCGAAATTCGGGTGTCCCTATTAATTGCCAATAAATCTTTACCACGCCCAAAGTGTTTTTTTACCTCTGCATCAGTAAATACAATGCCAGAAGTGTAGCAGTCGTTTCGCACCGTTAATATATTTTTAACTTGTGTAATAAATGTGAATTTTGCTTTTAAAACCTTTGCAAAGTTTAAATATATAACCTGTTCACAAGTGCGTAGTTTAGATGGTTTGTGTGGAGCTACAAAATGTTTCTTGTAAAAACCGTAATGTTACAATTAAAGGCCTGTATTCATTGAAAGAATATATATTTTAGTGGCTACAAAAACTTTTTGGTTGACTTTGGCAAATTTTTTTGTTGGTAGAAAACAGATTGATGCACAATAAAACGTAGATTGACAAGAATACTAAATAAGCCATTCAGTGCTTGTTATCACGTATGCTTTATCTAATTGGCTACCGCCAAATATTTAGTTGTCAGCAATAGCGTTCATGTCATCGAAAGCAAAACATTTTGCTGCGACTGCGAAACTACGTCCGTTATATTCTGCGCATGCGTGCTGGCGTATTGGATGAGGCTGCCTTCCGGCCTGGCCACGACGCCATATTTGTCCGTGTCCGTCTCTTCGCATCAGGTTACGGACCAAATCATGATGCATATGCTGATCCTAAGAAATAATGGATGGATTGTGTAAATTTTTTTTCCCCCAACAAAATAATTGTTATAGTCTATTTACTGTTTGTGCGCACTTTTTGAATCAAACCTTTTAAAAATTCACCCTTTGTATTATGACGTGTTTGATTGTTTCCTAAATATTTAATTTGCCATAAGTCTGGTATACTCGTGTAAAAATAGAAGTACCTAATTTTTGGTTAAACTTAAAGGTAATTTATATTTCGTTTATAAGTTTTAATACTGTATTTCATTTATATAAATATGATTAAAAAACTGAGAGAAAATATGTGTGTTGGCAATCCCCAATAATAAATAGTTCTTATAGGAACTATAACTAATCAAAGTTGCACGATTGCATTGCGTCATTCCTGTGGTGTGGTTTTCCATACATGATGTTGCTTCGTTNTATAACTAATCAAAGTTGCACGATTGCATTGCGTCATTCCTGTGGTGTGGTTTTCCATACATGATGTTGCTTCGTTTCCACAAGGGGGAGAAATATCCTGGAATTAGAACTTTAGCACAGCTTCTGGAAGGTTTGAAGTAACCGTGAATGGACTAAACACGTAAATTATTAAAGAAATTAAACTTTCCAAGAAGTGAATCGTTGAGGCATTGGCATGCGTGCCACTTAAATGATTTCAAATATAAATGCTTAATTAAAAAAACCGTGAAAACCGTACGAGATGGTGCAGTGCCAAAACCCTGAACTCGCGTTCGAAAGCACCAAGGTTTGATTCCAAGTCCAGCCATCCTGATTTTGGGCGTTTAGTGTTTGTAAAACCTTACCTACCTGCAAAAGCTGGCAACCCGAAAAAAAAACCCGTTTGTTGTCCCCACTACACTGCGAAACAAATATGGCTGTAAGTGACAGTGAAGACTGTTAAAATGGGTTCAGCCATACGTTGAGTTGTAGGTAACGTCTAGGTATTGTTAACACAGATAGTAATACTAGCATAACTGTTCGTTCTAATACTGCCTGAGATTGTATTTGCTGCTCTGCGTATGGTTACTACGGCAGAGAACTGTGTTCCTCCTACACACCAGATAGTTACANTTAAAAAAACCGTGAAAACCGTACGAGATGGTGCAGTGCCAAAACCCTGAACTCGCGTTCGAAAGGACCACGGTTTGATTCCAAGTCCAGCCATCCTGATGTTGGGCGTTTAGTGTTTGTAAAACCTTACCTACCTGCAAAAGCTGGCAACCCAAAAAAAAACCCGTTTGTTGTCCCCACTACACTGCGAAACAAATATGGCTGTAAGTGACAATGAAGACTGTTAAAATGGGTTCAGCCATACGTTGAGTTGTAGGTAACGTCTAGGTATTGTTAACACAGATAATAATACTAGCATAACTGTTCGTTCTAATACTGCTTGAGATTGTATTTGCTGCTCTGCGTATGGTTACTACGGCAGAGAACTGTGTTCCTCCTACACACCAGATAGTTACACCAACAGAACTACTTCAACAGTACTTATATTCGTCCCACAACAACTAGGGTTGTAAAAAACTAAGAAAATATTCTGTTGCGGCTTTCAAACCCGATTACACAACTGCTCAATACACGTACACATAATACATAGGCGATTTATTTCTGTTCATTACTTAAATGCGAAACTCCATGACAAACTATTACGGACATCCAACGTTTGCGAAAAGATTTACACGCACGATATATATCATTTCCCTTGTGTTTATACTATCGTGAAGTCTAAAGCGTCACTTCGTTGAAACTAAGATAAATATCAAAGACAAATTCCACTCTAAATAATTTTAACCCTTTTCAGAACCACCTAATTTACGGTTTCAGGTGTTGCAAACAAAACATTTTATGGCACGCGCTGTACTTGAGTCAACACAATACTTGTTCCGTTGCCAGATCCAATAAACTGTAGGCTTTATGTTCGGCTACGGTAATAAGAACCAAATATGCCCTATACCAGTAAGACAGTTTGCGTATAATTTACCCACAGGTAAGAACATTGATCACTGAGCTTCGCGTGTGTAGTACAGACAGAAATTTACCTACAGGTGCGTAATGTACACTATTTGTGTAACCTGGGAGAGAATGGGTTGAATACACTGTTGTTAGAAACGTTTGTTTATCGTTGAAAAGTTGACTTTCCTAGCTGTCAACGAAATGCACGTTATTGGGCAGTTTTCTTTCTAAATTGGGTGACATGTAAGTCCGAAAAGCTACTATAGCATTTCATAGAGCCAACAATAATTTCGATTACTATAAAACAGAAATTGGCTCTCAAGATCTCGAAGTTAAAAGCCGCCCAAATCTCTCCACTCAACTCTAAAAAAGAACATTTGTTATTGTATTGAAAATAAATTAGTAGAACCAAAATTTGATCATCCAATCATAAAATGATAAACTAGCTTGTGTTTTCCCGAAAATATGTTGGCTGAAAATTTTTCCGACATTATTCAGATGCTCTGCCTATTGGCATACAAACAGTTTTATTTTGCTTATTGGCCGCTTGTCTCTGTTAGAAGACCGGCCAATCAGAATCTGGCTAATGCGGTAGCGTGCACTCTAAGAAATTATTCCGAAATTTAATATACCAGTGTATACGCTTAGTGGGAAAGCGGGAACGGTAATGTTTCCCACTACGCATTTATTGTAGTATTCCTACATTTGCTCAGGAAACAGTCAAATGCGTAAGGAAGTTGCCAACTTTGTACAGTAGCGACACGAAACATCCCTGTAGCCTCTGCAGTTTGATGTGTGGTGCTATGTCCATGCAGCGTTTAGGTTAAAATCTTCCATTACAGTTTAGCAAGTTTACGAGAAAAAATCTCACATTGTGCGTACGTGATTCGCGGGCAGATACATAAGACGCGTAAAACGCATGTCATCCAATCACGAATAAGGATCTCAGCTAAATTTTCATGAAAATACAACTAGTCCAGAAATCTTNCCACAACAACTAGGGTTGTAAAAAACTAAGAAAATATTCTGTTGCGGCTTTCAAACCCGATTACACAACTGCTCAATACACGTACACATAATACATAGGCGTTTTATTTCTGTTCATTACTTAAATGCGAAACTCCATGACAAACGATTCCGGACATCCAACGTTTGCGAAAAGATTTACACGCACGATATATATCTTTTCCCTTGTGTTTATACTATCGTGAAGTCTAAAGCGTCACTTCGTTGAAACTAAGATAAATTTTAAAGACAAATTCCACTCTAAATAATTTTAACCCTTTTCAGAACCACCTAATTTACGGTTTCAGGTGTTGCAAACAAAACATTTTATGACACGCGCTGTACTTGAGTCAACACAATACTTGTTCCGTTGCCAGATCCAATAAACTGTAGGCTTTATGTTCGGCTACGGTAATAAGAACCAAATATGCCCTATACCAGTAAGACAGTTTGCGTATAATTTACCCACAGGTAAGAACATTGATCACTGAGCTTCGCGTGTGTAGTACAGACAGAAATTTACCTACAGGTGCGTAATGTACACTATTTGTGTAACCTGGGAGAGAATGGGTTGAATACACTGTTGTTAGAAACGTTTGTTTATCGCTGAAAAGTTGACTTTCCTAGCTGTCAACGAAATGCACGTTGTCGGGCAGTTTTCTTCCTAAATTGGGTGACATGTAAGTCCGAAAAGCTACTATAGCATTTCATAGAGCCAACGATAATTTCGATTACTATAAAACAGAAATTGGCTCTCAAGATCTCGAAGTTAAAAGCCGCCCAAATCTCTCCACTCAACTCTAAAAAAGAACATTTGTTATTGTATTGAAAATAAATTAGTAGAACCAAAATTTGATCATCCAATCATAAAATGATAAACTAGCTTGTGTTTTCCCGAAAATATGTTGGCTGAAAATTTTTCCGACATTATTCAGATGCTCTGCCTATTGGCATACAAACAGTTTTATTTTGCTTATTGGCCGCTTGTCTCTGTTAGAAGACCGACCAATCAGAATCTGGCCTAATGCGGTAGCGTGCACTCTAAGAAATTATTCCGAAATTTAATATACCAGTGTATACGCTTAGTGGGAAAGCGGGAACGGTAATGTTTCCCACTACGCATTTATTGTAGTATTCCTACATTTGCTCAGGAAACAGTCAAATGCGTAAGGAAGTTGCCAACTTTGTACAGTAGCGACACGAAACATCCCTGTAGCCTCTGCAGTTTGATGTGTGGTGCTATGTCCATGCAGCGTTTAGGTTAAAATCTTCCATTACAGTTTAGCAAGTTTACGAGAAAAAATCTCACATTGTGCGTACGTGATTCGCGGGCAGATACATAAGACGCATAAAACGCATGTCATCCAATCACGAATAAGGATCTCAGCTAAATTTTCATGAAAATACAACTAGTCCAGAAATCTTTTCGAGAAAAAACCGGCTGTCCCAAGGGCCTCTGTTGTTTTATGTCGTAAAATGCCGAAAGACTGCGAGCTGTCAAAAAATTACCTACCCGAGCGTCATGCGCACTTGTGTACGCTGGTTGTGGATGGATTAAGAGACAATATCCCGTTAAACATGGAGTGTCATGTAGGTGTATTACTGATTGGCCGATTATTGAACTTATCATCAATAAATACGCTCAAAACACTAAGATAACACAAACAGAAATACTAATGGTATAATAGTTTGTTTAAAAACTCCTGATATGTAATTTTGAGTTGAGGTTATCAAATAACCCGATTACATTACGGCGAAACAAATAAATGTGAGTACTGAACCAAGCTGGTTTTTTTGCCGCCACAAACTCTGTAACAAACAATGTGGTGTAACACACCACATTGTACCAGCTAACCAAAGTCTCGTTCACTCCAAACAAAATAATCAATTAAATATATGAATATATAAAAATAAATGTTAATATATATATTTTTTATATGGCCACTTATTTTTCGCTAAAATCTTTCTTCACATGCTAGATTTCACTACCCAATGGATATACAAGTAGTATTATTTTTCTCATTTGCTGCATGTCTCTATGAGAAGACATTTTCTTGCTTCACTCGCAAACCAGAATTATCTTAGGCAAACGCCTAAGACGCGTGCAAGTTAAAATCATCCAACCGCGATACTGGTTCTGAACTGGCTTGTTTTGGAGTCCAACTAGAAGTGGAATCTTTTCGCAGAAAAACCGGAGCTTATATACAGTATATGGGTATATACATATATATTTATATATACATATATATATATATATATATGATGTTATTTACTGCAACTAAACAGATTAGATGAGCGTACTTGTAAAATGGCTGTGTGTACTAAATACATGTAAATTGTATCAGATCAACCAAACTGGAATGCTTTATTTGGTTAATGGGAAAGAATGCAGAAGTTTGGAGTGAGTGAAGTATGAGTGAAGANACAGCAAGGTCTCGCGAATCGAGGAGGGTGATTGAGAGGAGTGTGGAGCGGCGTTGTAACGAAAGGGCGAGGGAAACGGGAGAACCTTGAGTAAACTCGTCGGCCAGCGGCATCGTCCTGCACGATTTCCACGCGTAAAAATACGGGAGTGACCCAGCCGGGGATTGAATGCGGTTCGCACAGGTGGGAGGTACGCATGCTAACCGCTCTGCCACCGAGGCCCTGCAAACTTTTGAAAAAAAAAACAGTTCGGTTGAGTAAAGAAACTTTTGTTCACTGTACAGACATTCTCTTCAAATAAGGGTTTTTGGCATCTAAAAAAAAAATGTTTTCCAGTGCAGAGTTTACAGCAAGTTACTTCGCACTTTTCTGGCGTCCTGCTAAAGTTCTAATTCCAGGATATTCCTCTGCCCTAGGCAAACAAAGGTAAACCGTGTCTAGAAAATTATACCAAATTGTAATACCAATAAGTGTAATAAAATTTTGCCCAAGAACTATTTCTTACTAGGCATTACCAATATGAAAATTTTTTCCGCGTTAATTCCTATTAATTATAAATGATATATTATAACATAAAGGCCTAGATAAAATATAAGTAAAAGTTCAATTTTACCAAAAATGAAATACTTTTATTTTGACACACATGTAAAACACTTGCCATACATGGCATATTTAGGAGAAAACCTGGCACCTCTCTCATGAGGAGATTTTTCAAATGTTTGATTCAAAAAGTGTGAAGAAACCTTAAATAGACTATAGTAAGGGACAGTGATATTTCGCGAAAAGATTTTGAGACAAGATACAGTCCAAACCACTGTAGGATCGTCCAGCTTCTTTGATTGGCTAAGAAATGTTCTGGCCCGTGTTAACTTTTTGCGCACGAATCACGAAGGTTCAGTGTCGGAGTTACTTGGTCCTGAGTGGCTTGGTCAGAGACGGACACGGCACCAGCAGCCAATGGAGGTATAACAACAGCTGAGGTGTGTATATAGTATTGAAGTCTACTGTGTGCTCCGATTTTTACGCAAAAAGTCACTGACCCTATCAATAGTGAGAAGACAACATCCAGGAATGGCATCTGTGCTCACGGCTTGGTTGGCGGGCGACGCAGACCTTGCAAGACTCGTCGAGGTAAATGACCTAGCTTCGATAGCAGACAGGCCACAATGAGCTTCCCCAGTACTCCCGGAGGCTTCAAACCATAAATAACTTCCACGCACACACTCGTTCACTCGGCGCGCCCGAAACCAGTTATCGGTTTCCTAGGAATTTATACTTAAAACGGAGTAAGTAATTAAATAAATAGTTGTCATTGGCGTACGCCTTTCCGAAAATATGGCATCACAAAAAAATAAACGAAAAATAAAAACAACCATACTGGTAATACAACAATATCAGCAGTCGTCAACAAGTACGTAAAGAATACTCTGATGATTCCACAGGAATATGTGTGTGTGTTGCTAGGTTTAATAGGAGTTCACAGTGGCACATTATATGTGAAATTGTTGATTGCGCGTATTCGGGTACCTCGATAAATAAATGTTCTGGAAATACCACCCTTTTCCAGAGAAGATAAAATACAATAATCTTTGTTTATTTGTTTTTACTTTTAAAATTACTAATATATTCATGGAGAAATTTTTTTTTTCTGAAAATATTCAAATATCGCATTTTTAAAGCTTGCCTATGCAGTTTCTTTAAGCGTTAAGAGAAAAGCACGACTACAGGCGTGCAGTATAATATGTGGGCCTCCATCGCGTGTAATAAAGTGCCGCTGCTGCAGATGCAGTCTGCACAGTACAGGACCACGACTTGAGCGTAGGGGCGAGAAGGCGCTAGAGGTGCGTGTAAGCGTCGCCCGTATTTGCTCCCTCGCTTCGCGCGACCTACGACTAGCAGCCATGTACTCCTCTTGAAAGCAGTTCATGGCAAACTGAGCACTTTTGAAAGCCCTGCTTGAAATATAGTTGTGTTCACATCGTTCATTTTTGCTCCGTGTGTGAAAATAGCATTGCCGCGGACCTCATCGCATAGTTCATGCGTCGGGCAAGTGAAACGGCGAAATTATCAGGAAAGCAGATGTGCCATTTCTTACACTCAAGTGCATTAAAAATAACAGGAAGCAAAATAAATATTTCCTGAATTCACAAATGTTTACCTAACACTTTTGATTCGACGTTAAAGCACGGAACTACTTTCCCTCCACCGTTACCAACTTCGCTAGCCACACGTCGATCAGCGCAGCCGTTAAAATATTAGCAGTTATTGGCAGTGACGTTTTTCGAAGACTGATATTTAAAAAGTGCTCACTTTACCGTAAACCGCCTATATGTGATTTTTTTTTCTCGCGAAAACAGGTCCATGCGGGATATATTTCAATATACAACTTGTACGCCGGCAGTCTTCCTTTGAAAAGGCCGACTCGCAAGGACGCAGGATTTTCGCTAAAAAGATTTCTTGTGTACTTGTATTTTTAAAAAAACGTTATTACAGAGTCACTTTTTCGCGATTCGATCGTCCTGAGCGCTGCACGTCCTTGTTTTCTGTCCTCGCACCACAGTAACTTAATGAATACAGACCCAGAATTTTCGCGGATTCATTTGGCATCAAACTAGACTCCACGATCCTTTGTGTACTTCTCGGTTTCTTCACACTTTTTTTAAATCAAACCTTTGGAAAATCACCCCATGTATGACCTGTTCCGTCGTTTCCTTAATATGTCATCACGCACTTTTTATACTTCAGTTGATATAAAGGTATCTAATTTTTGGTTAAACTGCACCTTTACTTAATATTTTATTTATTAAATATAATAATTCATTTATTATTAATACGAGTAAAACCAAAGAGAAAATAGGTGTGTTGGTAATGCCCAGTAAGTAGGGCCACTGACTTTTCGCGTAAAAATCGGAGCACACAGTAGACTTGAATACTATATACACACCTCAGCTGTTGTTATACCTCAATTGGCTGCTGGTGCCGTGTCCGTCTTTGACCAAGCCACTCAGGACTAAGTAACTCCGACACTGAACCTTCATGATTCGTGCGCAAACGGTTAACACGGGCCAGAACATTATTTTGCCAATCAAAGAAGATGGACGACCCAAGAGTGCTTTGGGCTCTATCTTGTCTCGAAATCTTTGCACGAAATGTCACTGCCCCTACCAGTAAGTAATAGTTCTTATGCTAAATATTTTTACAGTGATCGTGCACGAATGCGGTGCGTAGTCCCTTTGGTTTAATTACCTAGAATCAATTAAGCTTGGTTTGCGTGAGGCGGAGGAATATCCTGGAAGTAGAACTGCAGTAAGGCTTCAGAAAAGTTGCAAGTACCCGTGAATGCACTACACAATAAAAAAAACACCAGCACGAAATCGTAACCACACGCTTTGCTCTTTCAAACGCAGTACAAAACGGTTATATATTCGCGCAGGCGTTTTTTTGTTGTCTCGCTGTCATAAATGCTGTTTAATATGTTTCAGGGTGCTCGTGCTATTTTTGCATTTTAAGTGACACATGTAAGTGGCGTGTATATAGGCTATTCACGGTCACGTGAACATTTTTGAAAGTTCTCTCATTTGGAATAGTAGTCAATTATTAAATTTTATTTTAGCCTTATACGTTAACTTCCGAATGTGGCGGAATATACACATTGTGTTTATTATCTGCATGGAAATATTTATTTGAAAAGGTGTTTACAGGATAAAAAATGGCTGAAAGGAACAATTTACTAGGTCCTCAAAAGGGCTCACTTTACCGTGAATGGCCTATATCTAAATAGCAGCATAGAGTAACTTTAGTGTTACAGTGGGGAAGAAAGTTTTGTTTGTCCCGACACACGAAACTACAAAACACGTAATGTGGATAAACGCTTTGTAAGTAATAGGGTCATACATAATATTCCTTTGGCGGCATTACGGATAGTATTTCTCTACTTACTTAAAAAAAAAATCTTAACCAGTGTAACTGTGACACAGAGTTGCTGATTTATCTGTAAGCGCTGTTTATTTTACGTTATTATCACGGAACCATTTGATAAAAGTTTGGTATTTATAGAAATAAAAATAATTGGGCCAGCGTATAAATTATATATTTTTACTCTACGTACAGTGAATTCCTTTTCGTTAACCCAAATCCAAGTTTTTCCATTCTTTTTGTTTGACTAGAAATTGTACTAATTTGCATTAGCGACGCATGAATAGAAAAAAAATCTTCTTTGTTTCAGATTGTTTCATGGAAGTAACTATTTTTCAGTCATATCACCAGACATTGGTTTTATTATCCCGTAACATAAAATCAGTTTTTTTTTTAATCTTGCGTTTATCATGAACACTTTCTAATTTAATGGTTCTAACATGCTTATTATAGCCATTAGTCTCTGATCTGTGCAAAGTAACCTAATTTATGCAACAAGTATTTTTAAGTGGTTTGTGCTCATAAGGAACTTTTATATGGAACAAACTTGTAGTAACGACCACGAAATAAATACTTACTTTCGGTATATGAATCAATGTTATGCTATTTAAATGAGTAAACATCATCATTTAGTTGAAATTCTTACTGTTAAATTGTAGATGCGGGACATTTCTTGTGCAATTTTTTGTCGTTGTTGGAGTCTAATTGTCTGAACGAATTTTTGTTTTCTGTTAAAATTCTCACCGCAATACGTAATTCCTATCCACGACAAGATGTTTTTTTGTTTATATGGTTTTTTCAAAATAATGAGCCCACTAAATTAACAATTATCTTTATTTGTAATTAAATTTTAGTACTACACTGTTAGTGACATGCATACAAAGAGAAACATTGATGAAAATTTTGTGACGCTTTCACAGAGAAGGAAATGAGTTTGCTTGTGCAAAAAGTTCATAATTTAAAAAAATTTTATAATTGGTTTTATTTGCAACAAGGTATTCCGGCTATGAAATAAAAATTGTAATCTTCTTGTTTGATTACCTTAAACGTAGTGATTGGTTGGTACAATGAACCATTTGTTACAGCATAGGCTGTTATTTTGGACTTGGGCCAGTCTAAGGTTTTGTTGTAGCCAATGTCACAGAAAACCCTCAACATACTACATTAAACATAGAAAAAAATAAATAAATATAAATTAAGCTGGACAAAGTTGTGATTATTTTATTATTTATGTAACACATACAGAATGCTGACTTAAATCCTCGAAAGGAGTTTTCTTTACGTATCTCTTGAAGGATAAAACAAACGTTCTCTTTTATCCTATGTATTTTCGTGACGTTTTTTTTTTTAAATTCATTATGTTTCCAGTGGGGTGCAGCGAATGGCGTATGTCTGAAGTAACAGTTCGTTTTCGCTTTTGAAATAATCTCTTAAAAGTTACTTGATATACGTCGAAGCTTCTCTTACAATCCAGTCTTGTTTTAATTCCGATATTAAAAAAAAGTATTTGACTTTGTTCAGTTACTCGCTTGCTGTGCGCCTGCAGACAAGTTTGCATGGATTGTGGACTTTCATGGTCGACGGTTTAATGCGAAACTTCGGAAGTGTTCGTCGATGCTTGCACGAGATACGAACGCACAACTTCGCATCACTTTAAAAACATCAGCAAGTGTTGGTCACTGACGGGACACGAATTTATTTTGATTGCAAATCACACAGGCGCGTAGCAAAAGTACATGGGAAATACGTAAAATTAACACTCGAATAAGTCCCAAGACTTTGTAAATCAGTATAATTCTGAACAATACAAAAGTTCCACAGCTAAAATTGCCCCTTAATAAATGCAACGATGATGCAAGCAAACTTGTCCTTGCACTCAGAGATCAAACAAACATGTGGTTTGTGAGAAACCTCCTTGGCAGTGGTTCATATTTTATTAAAATTAGACTCGTCTGTGCGGTTACAAATCATGCGTTGAGGCAAATAAAGAATATTTAGAATAAAACTGCACCGAGGAATACGTTTTGTAGAATTAAACAAAATTTGTTTGACTCAACCAATTTAATTGTTTGTATAGACACGGTGAAATATTTTGTTGTTGTAAACAAATTATTTTGTTGTTCTTACTTGGTTGCCACAACCAAAGATTTGGTTGGTGCAAAAAAAAATTTTTTTTTTGGCTCTACTTTATTAAACAGTTTCAGGTATATAAAAAAAATGGCAAGCCTGTCCGAGACTAGAAGCTCTATCATCTGTGCTTGAGCACTACGTCTTATAAATCCCAGTAAACGTGGCTACCGATGATAGTGTTATGTTTTTGTTATTAAAAAAATACAATTCAATTACCGGAAAACCTGCATGAATACTTATTTGAAGTTTTACAGCTAAACGTTTAAGTTTCCTGTTGAACTTATTTTACTAGGAATCATTGTTAAGCGTTAATGAATGCACTGACAAACACAGTTACTCTGCTAATTGTCACCAAAAAAATGCAAACAATCTCTCGAGCTGTTTTTTGAACGAAGTTAAAGAACTCGGTGGTAAAACAAATATATACAGTTGATTCAACAAAATTCTCGGTTGCCAGTCTTATGTCTTTTGGCCAGAAACAAAGATTTTGTTTATTCAAACATGTATTTTGTTAGGTGTACGTTGTAAACTTTGACGCCTGACTTCGGAACATTTCAAGGAATAACGTAAAGCAATTATCTGCATATATAGTATATGCAGTGTGCGTCCTGTGACTCTCTAAATGTGCGGAAGGTTGAAATTACCAGAGATGTTGAGCGACACGCTGTTAAAAACTATTTGCTAATTTTTCGCAAGAAACCAACCTACTTTACCTTTGAAATTTAATTGTAATGTTATGGTAAGATATAAATTAGTATCCAAATGGTCTCTACGCATTGCCGAAAATAATACGGAGAACAAAACCAAATAACCAAAAACGAAAAGAAATTTCTGGCCAGGAAGAATGAAAATAATTGTTCCCTGTTTTTTGTTGCTTGCAAATGTTTTCCATAATTTTTTATGTTGCCTCTTACTCATTGGTTAATGTTTTATTGACTCCTAGATTCATCTTTGGCTTCTAGCAATCCTCGTTAAATTCCTGAGGTTTTGTTTTTTATTTGTTTTTACTACGCCTTATATTCTGCAATGGATAAAGTCCATTTTAATTGAAACCGCGAATTTTTCCAGTCTCTATCTAAAATTAATATGAATGAAAACAGGGAGAAAATAGGTGTGTTGGTAATGCCTAGTAAGAAATAGTTCTTATGCAATATTGTATTACACTGAGTGAGCACGAATGCGGTGCATTATCCAATTGGTGTCATTTTCTTTATTTGGTTAAGCTTTGTTTGCATTCGGCGGATGAATACCTTGTAAGTAGAACGTTAGCAGGGCTTCAGAAAAGTGCGACGTAACCGTTACTTGTAGTCAATATTTAAAAACTACTATTATAATAATTTTACTGCAACTCCGCTGTAAGCATTCACCGGAATCGCATCCCAGAGCGAAAAAGCGGGTATTTATATAAATATATATTGTGATTAATTCTATTTGCTATAGATATGAAGCGTTAATGTGTCAAGCTTACACTTTTTAAGCAAACTGTTTTTATAATTTGAGATTTCTCACATGTATGTATTTTAAATGTATTATGTGTCCAATTATCAGAAAGGTGTATTCATCCGACTCATTCTCTTTACTATCGTCTGTAATTAAAACTATTACATAGGAGTTGTTAAAGTAATTAAATTTTGTGGTCATCGACTCTACGATTACATATCTATGTGGGGCAACAGAATGTCAGCGAAGTTTCTTATATACTTTTTGATAATCTGGGTCATTGTAGTATAAGTTCATGGTACAAACTATTAGTTTTCAAAAAAATAATTTGTGTGTAACGCAATGATGCTACATCGAAATATAAAAAGAACACAAATAATATAATCTTTGCCGCTATAGTGAAAATTTATTACCGCATAACTAAACAATTTTATGTGTCACCAGTTTTGTATTTGAACATCTAATCTAAAACGTAAATTTATTTAACATAAATTTTTTCTTCTCTTTTAATGTGCTTAAGTTAATTTTTTTTTCAGAGGAAATGTGTTTTGCGCGGTAAGAACAGTGTTTTAATAGAATAACAGACTATTGCGAAATCGCACAGTAACATTTTGTAGATACTTTATTTTTCTCTTGTAACAGTTTTTCGTACTTGGATCACAGTACAATGCTTGTGTTCAAACAAAGATGCGCTAAACAGCTTATAACAATACGTTAATCGCCTTTTCAGGGGATACTAATAACGCAGAAAGACGCAATAAGCATACAGAGTATTTGTTTTATTTTCACCAAAAAGTTGGAAAATAGTTGTCATGATTATTTTTGTAATACTACAAGAGCGTTATAGCAAATTTGTGAATATATCAAGATACTGTGTATTCTAACTATGTTATACTGTACACTAAATATTTCTTAAAACCAAGGAGAAATTTATAATAAATGTATTATTCTTTAAATATATCTCTCTTGTTAATACATAATATTTCATTTCTAATTTTACAAAATATTTTAGCTACCAGTTTCCAAAAATGCGTTTGTGAAAGGTGCAAAAAAGTTTTACTGTTTAACATTTGTAGACTAAAAAATTGAATTATTTATAAACAATTTAAGGTTTAGCTGAATTATGTTAGCAGTTGATAACAGAAAATTAGTGATTATAGACGCCGAAGATTACTATGATAAATAAGAAATATTCAGTAAATGAATTACAATTTCAAAAGTCCTTAAAATAATTTATATAACTTGTTAACAAAACGAAATAATGTAATACCTTACTTATATTACTAGCGTGTGTGCAGTGCCTGAAACTAGATTTAAAAAAATGTATTTGATAAAACATATTTTATTATAGTTTAATGCCTGGTGTCGGTACTACAGTTTAGAAATTAGTACTCTTACTTCCGGTCGCCAATATGAAGTCTCAGTGTCCTAAAGCGATTCAATTGAAGTTGTAAGAATTGCCTTTTTTATTTTCTCAACGGCATGAACACCAGGCTTCCTTATCAAGAACATATTGATGAGGGAATGCACCTGAACTACAACGCCATAATAATTTTAATTTTATTGTTATGGGTTATGGCCTAGCCTATTCCGTGGCATATATTATAATTAAGGTGTCCGCTTGTATTTATCACTGACCATATAAAAAATATGCTTTCCTTTCAGTTTATAACAGTATTGCCTTTAAAATTGTTTTACATACCTTACAAAATAGATTTTAATAACAACAATAATCTAAAAATAATACGTTACATTCATGCTGTTTCAAGTTTGAAAATATTCTTTCGTATATCAGATAATATATTTTGCATTAATACGGTATTAAAAGAACTGTAATAATCTGCCCCGTAAAAATTTGTAACTTTAATGAAGTGTTGTTATTATTTTATAATGTTTTATTTGTTTACTTTCGAACTCATTCTAAGTGTAATCTTTGAATATTTGAATTACATACACGCATAAAAGTATTTTCATTAAATTAAATGTTTAATGTGTTTTTATTACAAAAGAGTGTCTTGAGCTTACAGTGAACTAAATTAAGGTTCCACAGGTAGCTGTTTAAATATTCCCAAATGTCGCTTAATGAAATTTTTTCTCTCATCAGCGGCGAATATGTTTTTCTCCAACTATTTTGCTGTAAAATTACGTAAATTGATCGTAATAACTTAGACGTTATGTTCGTTACAAACATGCCTCAGTCCAGAAAATACCCATTTCCTAATTATCGCCAGCTGTTACGTAAACCAAAAGAAAAATCCGCAAATCACGCTTGAATCCGTTAGAACAATTCTTGAAATCACACGACTTCCCTTACGCCACGTTTCGCGTATTGTTATGCGTCGTTCAGACTCGACGATGCTGGCAATCTTCGCGTTGATCAGTTTTACGGCTTCACACTCCTTTATTTACTGCAATAAATTTGCTCGCGCAAAGAGAGGTAGCAGTTTTAAGCGCAAGCCTAATGAAGCAAGCTGTATATTTACGAGAGTGAAATTACCGTTTCAGCAAGAACAACAAGTTTATGAAATCAGCTCCGGCGAATAAATCTTTCGGTTTTGAGCGTTAACAGTTGTTGTCTCCTGTATAAGAACAGACGTAATTACACGAGCGATTAAATTATTGCTTGCCGTTAAATTGCAATTTTCAATGCTTCTACGATCCAACAGAGAAAATAGGATAATTAATAGCAAATTATTTTTTACATTTATTTTACTACCCATGTTAGTAGACTATTTATATATGCAATTATCAGAAAGATTTGCAACTATATAAATCACTTAAATTTATTTCCCTGCCGAAAGCAATATAGTAATATTTGTGTTTAATTTTCGTTATAGTAAAAACACAGAAAATACACTGCAGTATCTTAACGTTCAAAACCATCTGCTTCATTGATACGTTTTTGCTAGTTTTTGTTATAGCAATTTTTTCTGTTGGAGCCCGTGTTGTATGGTTGACGAGGCAATAATGGTGAGTACGTTAAACTGAATTTACGCTATTAACAATTTAATGTAAATTGTATATTATATATACTACAACAGTTGAAATGGACATGCACACTGCCAACCACCAAAAGTTGAACAAAAATAGGACAACACCAACAAATAACAGCCCCCGTGCTGGACGACAAAGATACTGTCTACACGATTATTTTTCACATCCGTTGTATTTATACCCCAAGGAAATGGAACATCACAGTCCCCGACACGTTTACAAGTCTGGTGTTCTTGCATTTGTTACATTTTTCTGCCCTGAAATATATTTTTTCTCTCTTGAACCGTTGTGTTTCCTTTTGATATCCTCAACTACATTAATGTATGTTTTATTATATTCCATAAATTATTTTACTGTAGTGGTTATTTATCCAATGTTGACTACGATCGTAATAGTTTCGTCAATATTTTAACTTATTTAGACAACAACTTTACCCAATTGACGAGGATATTTTTCATTTATGATTGGATTTTGATTGTTGATTTTTTGTAGTTGTTTTCGGTCCAGTTGCTTCTTTCAATTTTCGATGGATTCATTCATGATTGTTTTAACGACAGCTTGGATATCTCTTGCTTCAGAGTTACTGACGTCATGTTACGTAGGTATTTAGCGATTTTTATAACGTAGTTGTTTTGTTTTTGTGTCCTGTTTTATTACTATTTCTGACTAACGTTTGGTAACGGATAGAGTCCATTAAACTGTCTTGGTAATTAATCAAAACCCTACTGATAAATCTAATACTAAATACATTTACAAAACTATGATACCAGGAACTCTCAAACCTCTCTAAACAATTAGAACGTTTTGTTACTATTGCTGAAAACATTGTCAAATACAGAAATATTCTGTATCCAGGTAACTTGAAAACAGGTCAGGTGATAAATTCGTTAAATTTGCGATTGCACAGCTGCAAAAATTACCGGAGTTAGTGCTTAAGTGAACTGTTATTTTAGACATAGGCCTACTTCTCTATATGGCGGAGGAAATCCCAGGACATAAACATTAAGAGCAAGGACTCAGTAAAAAAAAAAATTATAGAAAGGTAAGCTGAGTTTAATGGTTCACAACATATGTGAAACGCGTATACAATTCCGCAGGAGGAATTAAATCAGTTATACACTATGTTTTCGCTATTGAGTTCATGTTTGCTCGTTATGTGTAGCAGAGATATCGCACGTTAAATGCAAGACTACCGTTACTCAAAATTACTTGTATACAGCACATGCGAATTTAGACCCTTCGCGGCAAAGTGAGCACTTTTGAGGCCCTAGTTACTTATTCCTTTCAGCCATTTTTTTATGCTTTAACCTTCTTTTAAAATAAATATTATCATGTAAGTAATAAACACAGTGCGTATATTCCACTGCACACGGGAGTTAACTCCAAAGGTTAAAATAAAACATATATATTGAATATTATTCCAAAAGAGAGGGCTTTTAAAAGTTCTTACTTTACCGTAAATAGTCTAGAAGAGAATTACGTCTTTTCAACAAGTTTTCAAATCATTATCTCAGCAATTAAACGTGACGTATTTAAACTGTGTTACTTTACGGTAGTGTAACTTTCGGTAATTTTAAAACGCACGTATGTCTACACACAGAATGTAAACGTTTACTTATTAAATATCATTTTTACGAAGTCCAAAACCAGTTCATATGATCTAGACAACGGCCTCGGTTCTTATACGAATTTTTTATGGGTTACTTGCGTAATCATTGACAATGACTTACGTAGCTCTATTTTTATATTATTCATTTTCTCTATTCGTGCTTTCATATCATCATCGGCCTTCACCACGACCTACGGAAATATTAACAGTGGCGTATTTTATCCCAAACAATAGTCCATTTGGGCATTTACCCCCATTTCAGATGTATTTCAAGGATCACGCTAATGTTAATACCGGAATTCAGTCAATTGCCGATGGTGGTAGAATATTAGAAATTAAGGAAATGTTTCTTCTGATTTTAGCTGAATCAGCGACGACGTCAGAAAGTCCGTACTAATGTTGTTCTAAGAGGCTGTGTTACGTTATTTGCTGTCCTTAACCTGTTTAGAATTTTTTATAACTGTACCTGCTAAGTTATGCTATTTTTAGTTTATAATCACTGCTATAGGAAAAAAATGTATATGCTCCTAAGAAAACAAGCGCACATGCAAACTCCTGTCATAAGATACAAAAAATTGCTCATTTTAATGTTCGAATGAATTTGGAATATTTTTAGAGATATAGTAGTTTTTGTTAAAGTTCAATAAAAATGTACGCAGAGAATATTCCACAGAAGTAGTCTGTGCCATGTGTCTACTTACGCTATAACGTGTTTTCAATTCAAAAATGTAATCTATTTTGTAATGTATTTGCGTTTCGTTAACTTACGAATATCAGTAAATTAGAAAGCAATATAATTTTCTAGCTGCCTGCGCTTGATAACACTGAACCACATTATTTAGTTAAGCCGGTCGATGAACTATTGATTCTACGTCACCATGCGTGTATAAAAAGAAAAAAAAATAATAATTAAATATTTTTACATACAGGGATTAAAAAACTAATAAATTAAGAAAGTAATACGCAATTATTGTAATACTCACAGGAAGTCCCAATTTAGTTTTCTGTAACCGCGTGCCACAGCCAAGCACATGTTTATAAAAAGAGGCGTGAACGTGTCAGTTTTAAAAACCTGAACTTTTCGAGTAGGTAACTGAAACACTAGCAGAGAAACTAACACATCAATATATTTTTATCAGTGTTAAGTTTATTTAAAAGTTGTATTTGACTTGACGAAAGTAGCGAATTGGTATTCTCTACATGGAAAACAATATCACTGTGTTTATTTGTGTAAGTGAGAACTGAGAGGGGGAGGGGTTATAATTTATTTCTATCCGAGCAACATTTCTGTTCCAGCCAATCACGGACGTGTGGTTTTCTGCAGTCACCGAGTGCTGAACGGGTTTACCACATCGACAAGTGACTGCCATGGCCACAAAAATACAATATACCGCCAAGTGCCTACAAAGCGTGTTGGCAAACACCCCACACTAAGTTTATTAAAATAAAATACAATTTGTTATTATACACCAACGAAGAAACGCACATTTGTTTATAATAGGAAAGAAAATGAGATTTTAATGATACGGGTAATTACTGTGGTAAGCGAATTGTCCCACGAATCGTAAGTATCGGTTCCGTTCTAAACATGTGCAGTGTTTAGATTGCGCTATCCTTTTATGACACCGCAGAAACTCACGCAATCTTATTTGCAAACAAACCGATACCTTATTGTTCGCACACAGTAAAAATTTGGTATTTGTGTTACAAACTATTGTTTATAAACTAGTTAAGAAAGATTTTCGTGTAACTCTACATCAGAAATATTATATATTTACAAAACATTATTTTAGAAGACATCTACAGAACTTTTTATGTAGGTCAGTGTTCGTAATAAACTTTAAGTCAACGATACTTGCTTGTTAAAATTCATCATTAGTTTTACACACTGCGCACTAAGATTTTGTCAAACTTACTCTAATCTAATTGCAGTGTTAGGAAAATGTATTTAGCAACTCGTTTTCAAACAATTCCTTCTAAAAATACAAAAAATGCTGTGTATTATTTAAGGATAACGGAGCTAACAGAAACCTTTGCCTTGCATCTTTCAGATGCACCGACGTAAATTTATGAATTTCTCTAACTTTTTACAGACAACCCACATCAATTCAAGCTTATACGCACTAACTTTAGAATATTTTCTTTACAACGGAGGCGCTTATCGCCTTTGAATGTCGTATCGAACGTACTTTTTTTAGTTAAAGCTTGTTTCCATTACACGTGAGATATTGTATCTTTACAACACGCTGATTTTTTTAAGAAATCAAATCATTTATGTACCTCCATATTGTACAATAAATTTGAAGTCTAATGTACTTGGCTGTTAGAATGAATGTTTACTTATACGTATAGGGGCACCATATTTTAACGAAGAGATTTCATGGGCAGTTGTATTTCATAACACTTTAGCTCAGATCCATTTTTGCAATTGGATGATACAAATGTTAGCGTCTTCGGTGTCTGCTATCGAATCACAGACACACACTACAACAGTAACATAATTCTGATTGGAAATTTTTTTCATGAAATTCGGTTGTCCCTACTTATCAGCGTTCCACAGTAGCATGTTAACAAATTCTCTCTAATTAACTTGGAGTGATACAAAAATAATCTCAACAGCTGATTTCTAAATAATCGCTTATAAAAATACGAAAAAAAAAAACTGAGCGAAGAAAAAAATTATGGATGTTGATATGCCCGGCAATGTACCAGTAACTGTACGTTCGTGTCGTTTTTGAGTGTAATGCTACAATATGCAATGAATTAACTTTTATTCCGGACACTCGCCACCGCATTATATACATACTGTGCGCCACATGAAAATCACATTATATGGCGGCGATACAAAAAAAAACTCAAATATCAATACAATAAAATAGAAAACTTTCTAAAGACGCCTGCTTCCAATAAAAATATAAATTTCACACATACAATCAACTGTATCTACTTAGTTCTATAAGTGTTTTTCACGCATCTGTTGACTTCATCTTACCTCGTCTCGGTATTTATTTTATTAAATTTAAGTTCGTATTTTCAATATGATATTCTGAATATTATGCGGGGCACGTAATTTGTCCCGCAATAGAAATGCATTTCATTACTTATCTCGACAGTAATAATTATTCTAGGACAACTGTTTCTGGTGGCTGCTGACGCAACATTTTATAATTGCCTGAGGTCTGCGTAATAGCGTTCTGCTCTTCAGCCATGATGAGGTCTTTTGAAATTTAAGGAAAACCATTGAAAAACTCTACACATTAAGACGCGACTCATCTTCAAAACAAAGGCAACCTCTTTTGTGTAAATGAATATTGGTAGGGGCAGTGACATTTCGCGAAATGATTTCGAGACAAAATATAGTCCAAAGCACTGTAGGGTCGTCCAGCTTCTTTGATTGGCTAAATAATGTACTGGCCCGTGATAACCTTTTGCGCACGAATCACGAAGGTTCAGTGTCGGAGTTACTTAGTCCTGAGTGGCTTGGTCAATGACGGACACGGCACCAGCAGCCAATGGAGATACAACAACAGCTGAGGTGTATATATAGTATTGAAGTCTACCGTGTGCTCCGATTTTTACGCGAAAAGTCAGTGGCCCTAAGTTTTAGGTATTTGTAATTACTTGTAAGGTTAAAAATATGTTGTGTTACAACATCGGAAACCAACATTCAATTAATAGGGACAGGACCAAAACCACTGTAATTATCTGCGAGAAATAGACATCGAACACACGTGCGTTCTTATCGGGGTTATCAGTTGAATACAGTTATTTAACCCGTACGTTATAAATATGAGTTAATGAGAAAATATTAGAATTGCTGTTTCGGAAACGAATGCATCAAATGAGAAGAAAACNCTTAGTCCTGAGTGGCTTGGTCAAAGACGGACACGGCACCAGCAGCCAATGGAGATACAACAACAGCTGAGGTGTATATATAGTATTGAAGTCTACCGTGTGCTCCGATTTTTACGCGAAAAGTCAGTGGCCCTAAGTTTAAGGTATTTGTAATTACTTGTCAGGTTAAAAATATGTTGTGTTACAACATCGGAAACCAACATTCAATTAATAGGGACAGGACCAAAACCACTGTAATTATCTGCGAGAAATAGACATCGAACACACGTGCGTTCTTATCGGGTTTATCAGTTGAATACAGTTATTTAACCCGCACGTTATAAATATGAGTTAATGAGAAAATATTAGAATTGCTGTTTCGGAAACGAATGCATCAAATGAGAAGAAAACTTGTTGCTATCTGTGGCAGTAGCCGATCTACAACCGGCGCAGCCTGCAGCGAAGACAAATATTACTGGTTTCTGTTCAGTCAACCTGTCCTAGGCGTGGAACTTTGCACGCGAANCTTGTTGCTATCTGTGGCAGTAGCCGATCTACAACCGGCGCAGCCTGCAGCGAAGACAAATATTACTGGTTTCTGTTCAGTCAACCTGTCCTAGGCGTGGAACTTTGCACGCGAACAACGTGTGTCATCTAGACTGTAAATGGCAGAAGACAACTTAGAACAATTAGGGCTACCTGATATTTGCGAAAATAATTCCTGTCGAGATGTATTTTAAAACAATTGAACGCCGCTTCACCTTCCGTAATTAGGTGTTTTCAACTGCTGCACGTCTTAGGTGTCTGCCCGCGAATCACAGAAGTTCAGTCCCGGAATAACCCGATATCTGATTGGTTCAGTCAATCGTCACCCTGTGTTCCGATGAAGGCCCGTAGCCAATAATGGACGGAAAACTGCAGGAGTGCAAGTAGGGTTTTTGAAATATTACTTCCGTGGAAATATTTGCGAGAAAATATGGGGGCCCTATGAATAGTACAAGACCTTGACGTACGACAAATATAATTCCTTGTCGATACTGGTTTTGCGTTGTCTAAAAAAAATATGTTTCTATTTACATAAACCGCAAAAACACAGTTTTATTTGAGGCGGCATATCACAGAGCGTTTTAATGATACTACTACAAGACCGAACAAAGCAATTTTCTTANACAGTTTTATTTGAGGCGGCATATCACAGAGCGTTTTAATGATACTACTACAAGACCGAACAAAGCAATTTTCTTAATGGCAAAGATGGAGATGATATAGTTATCGATGAATTAAAGAGTTAACGTTCACATTTAAGCGTTCGATAACATTCGAGAAGCGTAATTTTTACTTCCAATATTTTNACAGTTTTATTTGAGGCGGCATATCACAGAGCGTTTTAATGATACTACTACAAGACCGAACAAAGCAATTTTCTTCATTGCAAAGATGGAGATGATATAGTTATCTATGAATTAAAGAGTTAACGTTCACATTTAAGCGTTCGATAACATTCGAGAAGCGTAATTTTTACTTCCAATATTTTNATGAATTAAAGAGTTAACGTTCACATTTAAGCGTTCGATAACATTCGAGAAGCGTAATTTTTACTTCCAATATTTTCCCGGACGTCATTGTCAATAACAGTTTGAACAGTAATGGCTAACTGATACGTTGTTAACTAAACAAATATTGCAATATTTACCCAAGATTTCCCACTATTCTTTGTACGTTTATCTTTCCGTAATGACATCCGGCGGTGCCTTTGAATCTGTACTTCTTGCGAGCTGTTTTCCTGATAGCGTTGAGCCTAGAGGCGGTACCTCAAAAGCGAAGGAAAAACGTGCATGCTCATGTTTATTTCGCAGCTTTCTCAACGTGGCATTTGAAATTCGTTGAACTGGTGCGCAATTTTTGGACAACAGTACCGCATCTTTCTTTCTTGGAAGGGAAACAGTAAAAATATTGGAACGACAATAGAGGCAGGCCATAAATGCAGTGGGGCNGCATCTTTCTTTCTTGGAAGGGAAACAGTAAAAATATTGGAACGACAATAGAGGCAGGCCATAAATGCAGTGGGGTAAAACATTTATTTCTAGTGAGGCCGTTAACTACATGAAATGGTTTTTTTGTCAATTAAATAGTAAATTTACCGTTTTTTCTACAAAACTGAGTACGTTTTTATGTATAAAATAAAAAAAATTGAAATTATTAAAAATATATATTTTAAAAATAGCTGACAAATTTTTTTATAACTCTGCAGGTGTAATATTGTATACATACAACATTTTGTTTTAATAAATATACAATGTTGTTCATGTTGATCAGAGTATCTTAAAATGCGAAGTCTACAACACTTGCTTGTTTAAATCCAACAATTGTTTTATGTATTCAACACTCCGGTTTTCGTTTAGATTTTACTCTAATTTATTTTCTCTGTTAAAAAATACATTTTGCAGCTATTTTCCAAATTATTCGCTGTACAAATAAAAAAAAAATTAATACAGTGTTTTTTGCTGTTAATCGTTTGAAAACTCCCAAACTTATTAACAACCAAATAAATGTTTTTAAAATGACAGCCCTAATTTTTTTGCTGATTAGATACGTTTCATCGGCGTACGGCTGAATTAATAACATTAAACAAACATTTACGCCGCACTTGTATTTATTATTTTATAAAGTACATCGCTCGATGACCTTCCAAACCATTCATACTCAATGTACACAAATATCGGTGCGTTGCACAGAACAGTTATATTTGGCCGGTCGTTACTGTAAACTGCTAGGCTCGGTGTACAATAATATATCCCGTGTGTAAACTATGCTACTGCTGTGTGTTATGCCTGGTTCATATCACTATCACAGAACACAAAGCACACAGTTCATAGGTTGTGACAACGAAACAGGCACTGTGTCAGCTCAAGTACATTAGCCGTCAAACATTATTTACAGAACCTACAATTCTATATTTAAAAAAATTAAGAGGGTTAAATTTATTGCCTGAAGTTACGTTAACTTTTTTAATAAAAATGTTATATCTTAATTATNAAAAAAATTAAGAGGGTTAAATTTATTGCCTGAAGTTACGTTAACTTTTTTAATAAAAATGTTATATCTTAATTATATTTCTGGGCTGATGTTAAATGTGAGATACTACCCCAAATATTTTTCTGGAAAAATAATATTTACTTGAGGAAATTCCAGATTTTTAGTTCTACAATAACAACTTCACATTTAGCAAAAATCTGCATTGACGTGCTGTACATAACAATATATTATCACTTCGTACGTCACGGTGTTTCAATTTACACTCAACGAAATACAAAGCCAAAAATTAAAGAAAGCGTCATAACTATAGAACCAGTCTTTTCAATTATGACGATTTTATAACAGTTTTCTATTTGGTCACAAAATAATGATTCAGTTATTCACAAGCCACCACTACAAATATCTTGGCGAATGATAATTTCTTTGAGTTCTTTTATTTAAAGCGACAGGAAAGCCAAAAATTTCTTCGCCTGCTGTTAACGTGAAACATTTCTGAAGACGCAGCATGAGCCAATGGCGTTGAATTCTGCGATATATTACTATTAATGGTCACTGAGTCGTCCTTTTAAAGCAAATAAATTATTGACATACTGGAAAACATTTAGTAATAAATGTTAACAAACAANACATGTACAAGATATCACTAGTTTGAACATTTCATTTATACTCAAATATTATAAATATATAAATTAATTTTCTTCGCTTTGTCAATAGGCAATACACACGAAATTTAACTTTGCTACGTTATTTATTTACCTGAGTTTTCGGTCAATTCGTAGTTATTCATGGTGGGAACGAGATAAACACAAAGCCAATTCTTCTTGTATTAAAGTCGGAAAATATTGTTTACAAAGTATTTTGGGCACGATTTACTTCATTTCTGTAGTTTAATGTTATCTACATTTATCATGCCAAATACGAAAGACAACCAAATAAATTCTAAAGTCTCTGAAAATTGTTTAATTTTCATGTATAGCGATGTCAATATGTCCCTACCTGACGAGTACTCAACAAAAAATTATACGTAGTTATAAATCATTAACGGAATCACAAGTTATCTCCTATGTATTATAGTGTTTTGTTTTTAAAAACAAATAGGTAACAAAAGTGTTTTATGTTGCAGGAGCTTCGAATGAAAATATTCGCATTTTGGCACCGATTAAAACTTAAAATGGGAATTTCTAGACTAAACAAATTAGCTCGGCACCTCTCCCACACCCACATGTTATTGCTTGACTTCTCTGGATAAACCATTCATTTTATTTAACAAATGATCTACATTTTTTCTACGCAAGAAGGAAAACGTCAATTTGAATGTTCATTATCCGCCACTTTCTACATATCTGTTTTTATTATTGATTTATCAAAGCTGGTGCGTGATTTCATGAAATTGTGGCGTAGATAATTTTTGTTAATGAGAACAATTGGTCACTTTTTTATTTAATATCATTTTGTGTGTTTATTAACCATTTCAGGCCCGCTTTAATTGAAAGCTTCGAAAGTTGCAAACAAGAATTTTTATGACGCGTGCTGTACCTACGTCGACACAGCTCTTGCTTCGTTATCACAGCCAATGGGCTGCAAGCTTTGTGCTCAGCTGCAGTAATATCATCCAATCATAACGTGGAGCAGAACACTGTGTACGAATCAGTTACCTACAATTAAGGTCATTGGCATTTGAGCTTCACAGAGTACGGTAAAGACCAAAAGTGGCCTTCGCGTGTGTTATGAACACAATTGTGTACACTAGGTCTGAATGGGTTAAAAACGAAATTTACCACCGCACGAACTCCACGCTTCAAACAGACCACCTTTCCTATGCGCTCATTCAGCTCTCCGAATGTTACAATGTGATTTTGCGCCTGTCGTTTGTTTATAAGTAACAAGTACCGTCCTAGGAGAATTATATTATACCACAGCAATTATTTCCACTTCCTCCTTATAATAAGGATTATTTTTATATAACACATGCATTCGCCTAAAACGTTACTTATACAGCGCCTCGATCAGTAAATTAACAATAAATTACCATTCAAAGATAACAAAAAAGTAAAGTAGTTTACACAGCGCAAAAATTTTTCTTCGTGCTCTATTTCGGTTTATGTACGAATACAACTTAATTCCCTTCTCAATATTTTTCCTGAAATATTTCAATGTATTGTTTTCGAAATAGCGGAATTCTTCAAGCAACACACTATATTTAACTAACATTGCTTAAAAACGCAGAAATTATGGGTAATAACTAATCAATTTTGCAAATAGAGCAAATATGTATATAAATCACGTTTAAAGAAAAGTGCTAACAATTACCTGCAAACAATAAATAAGTACTTTCACGGCGCTTTTAAAAAAAATGTGCTATCTATTAGCAATAAATTTAATATAAATTATTGAAAACAGCAAAGCAACGTAAGATATATGTACGAAGGATGTAATACAGTAAATATATGTGTAATTTTTTATCACTATACCGACCAGATATTAGAGAAATTAATTGAATTTTTAATAATAGCAAAATACGAAGAACATTCATGCGTTCAAAATATAATATTAAAAAATAAAACCACCAATGTAACTTGGATATGAGGCCTGTATGTGAATACAGACATACATACATACATACATACAGACATACACATACCTGCTTTCCGAACCGATGAACTCACAAACACATCCATTTAAAGTATGTAAGTAATTAAATTATTTCCCGCACTTGAAATAGCAGAACATTTAAAACAACTAGTTTTCATATGTACACTAAGAGTGTGTGATGTTTAATTAAAACGTATTCGTTATTATTTCAATTCCCTAAAATTTGTATTTTTTTTTTACATTTATGAAATCTGAAAAAAATGTAAACATACCTTATCGTCGTGAAATTTTGGCCGCAAATAGCAGCCACAATTTTTCTATTCAACGGTGATACTTTCCAAAATACCGGATTTCAGAGTTGAAATAAAACCACTACCCCGTCCAAAAAAAAACATTGAAGCAGCTTGTAGTGAATCATTGCAGAATTAGCTAACAAGTAATTCTCCATCTCGAGGGCTTCAGTGATATTTATCCTGAGATTGAGAATAACAGATGTAAACTTTAAGGCTGGACAAAAAAAAATTAATAATAGTATTGCGGGAAGAGCGAACACAAAGATTTGTAGAGACCGCTAAATTGTTGTGAGTGTTGATTGAAATGAACATTATAGTGATCACAACAGAAGTTATTTTTTGTTAAGAGTGCGCTTCCTACGGCGATGTTCCCCCCTGGTGTTTGTAGGAGATTCTTGCCGACTGCGAGGTTCCACTAGACGACGAAGTGTGAGCACGCACGCGCACTCGGTCCTGCCAGCTGGCGTTGGTCGCGAGGAAGACCAACTCACCTCTTGGAAATCGGCCATCCCCTCAGGGCGGAGGACGCAGGGGTGTTCGCCTCCAGAGGGTCGTCGTCGTGCCGGCGTTGTGTCGGAGCAGGAGTCGCGCACGTCGAGCCACGCTCGGC